>JAWZTD010000145.1:5299106-5311772 GCA_035221335.1 Echites panduratus | reverse complement strand
TATCATCTTCTACTTTATTTTATGCATCTGAATTATTATTTCATATTATCCCAAATTGGTTTGTCTTCAATACCTGGTTTATTGTTGATCTTCCTTGTCCTCATTTTTCAATTATTATTATGGTGAAAGAGAGCAACAGCTTGAGAAAAGTATCATTCTCTGGTAACTTGTTGAATTGGGTTGATGTGTTGTGCGAATCATCTAAATAGATAATTGAGGATTGATCTTCTAAAAGCCTCTTTTGTGCTTGTAGGGCGTGAGATAGCAATCCATAGTGGCTGACTTTCTCCTACTTTCATTTGAGTTCATTTTGTTCTGGATGACTTATCATCTGGTAGAAAGGAGGAGATAATAAATTGTGATGCATTTGAGAAGTAAGGTATGGAAATCAATGTGTTAGGTACGGGCAAATAGCATTTTTGGATTCATGATCTTACCTATTTACATGTAGCCAGCCCTTCAGCTGGCTCTTTCCTCATGTCATGGCTCTTGTCTTCTGTGTGTAAAAATGATTTTCAAGAGCTAAAGAGGCTTAGGAAAAAGCATTCAAAAAGTAGATTGATTAAGATGTTCTAATAGCGATTTTAGTATCACATTAAAAACTATTTACAAAATTGTACCCCTTCATACATCCAATAGTTCTCTCATTACAGCCTTCCTCTCGTGTCCGTCTAATTTGTCGTCTATTGCCTTGACTGCGCTTTTTCCTCTCTGAATTTTGATTTTTGGACAGCCTAAAAATGTTCGGAGAAGAGTATATAAATAGTCCAGGGAGTCTTAAGCGACAGAATCAAGTCCCCAAGCACACTCCAGACCCTTTTATAACAGTTTTTAGAAAAGAATTGGAGATTTGCCTTTTATGGATGGGACAAGAAGATAGATATCCTGTGACCTCGAACCAAATGTTAACAATGTTGGTGCAGCTGAGCTCCAGCATATATTTGTATTGATGGTTGATGCTCTTTTTGCAGCTAATTTGTCAATAGTTTGTGGGGTGTGGACGATTATGTTAGTTTTACCTTCCCCAACAAGTTATTTTTTGGTTCCGAAACTAACGCTTATCAAGGAATGCTTGCTGATCTCGGATTGGCAATCTCATTATAAATGGAAGGGGCAGAATTTGATGACACAAGGGATGCTAACATATGGACACCTTTACTTATTCTGGTCGTCTATCTCTTCTTCCTCTCCCTCTATTATGCTCTATTCTGTTTAGGTTTAATTTTGCTGTTATTATATATGCAGCATTGCTCACGTATTCTTGAAGGCGGCGTCACTTATTCACCTTTCTTGAACACGGGAAAAAGGAAGAAGAAACCTTTTTGCCTCAAAAGGGATTGAATACCTTGGTTGTTCTTACCCTTAGAAAATCAACAAAATGCACAAGAGCGGCATGGTGCCCTCCTGGATTTCAATATTCCTCATTGTCGTGTCACAGTAGATTTCCATGCACAGAAACCCAAATTTTGGTATTGGATGATTCTTAAATTGTGTTTCCATTGACAATTTGAGCTGTCTACTTTTCATTCAATTTAAAAGAGTTGAAGGGAAAAATTTTAATTTAAAAAATGTGAATGAGTTTTTTTTTTTTTGAATGGAAAATGGATTCCTGGTCAAACGTATATTTAATTGAAAGGATGAACACACACCTAGTTTCTCTTTAGTGCTGTATTATAAACCTCGTCAGATTTCAAGAGCCGGACCCGAGTCTCTATAGGAAATTGAACCTCCCAACTGATATTTACCTCGGGCAAAAAAGTGACTGAAATAACAGTCGAAGAGATTTACCGACAGGATGTGCAGAAAACACAAATGGTTTTGTGGGTATAAATATCTATGCTATTTGGTTCCTTCCCCAAACTAATGCTACACAGGATGCTATTACAGCTCAAAGAGCCATTGATTTTTACATTGGTTGGTTAAGTTCTAGCCACTCACTATGGTAGCAGTACAATCAGTTCTCATCAATCACTTACAAGCAAGTGCTTGCTAAAGTTTGCTGCTTAATTTGTAGCAAGAATCCTTGCTATATTGAATCTGCAATCTCCACTGCAGGCTAATTCATCCTACAATGTTTGGAGATTACCCTGCCATAGTCAAAACGAATGCTGGCTCAATAATTCCTGTCTTAAAGCCATATGAGAAGAAGCTTGTTAAGGGTTCATTTGTCTTAAAGCCATAGGTGAAAATCCCAAATTAAACAAAATTTAAATTTTATAACAAACTAAAATTTAAATGCGAGATACAAAATTATGGGCCTACTATTTTTGCAATCTCACCGACAATTTCGGTTTTTTTATTTTTATTTTTTCCCTTGTAAATCTTCTCTTGAGATGGTGGGAAGAAATGGATCAGACACCAAAGTCTACATTTACCGGTCATTCATAGATGCTCTTTAGCTGTTTAATGGATTTGATTCGTCTTACGGCTTAATCTCTATTGATTTCTACGACGAGGAATTCAACAGATCCACAGAGCTTTGTGGCCGGTGTTACTCTAATTTTCTTAAGGGAGCTGGCCTTGTGCGATGATTGGACTTGAAGATGACAGATTTGTTAGCATACATAGCCTCTCAGGAACCACATAATTCATTTAACTTACTTGAGGAAACACGTACTCATATGAATTACTGTGTGTGAAACATGAAGAAAGGTGTAGATGAATCTATTGACTAGCAAAAGCAAATCTCCTTGGCCTTCTCCCCTAATCTCGTGAGGTCCGGTCGTTCTCAGAAATATTTATATACATTTTCAGAAAGTAACAATTTGAATTTCAATGATGACTATTTTATTAAAAAAATCAGAGAGAACAAAAGTAACTAATTGTATTACGATTAAAAATATTTTTTTAAATTATATTTCTTTTTATTTATAATAAATAACTGAGTATACGTGTAACAATGAAAAAAAATTGCATTGATAAAATATAAAAAGGTGGTGAGGCGGAGCTAGGAATATAAAATTACAAATATAAACAGCATTCAATTTTTAAATTATATACTTCCTTTTCATGATCCAACCTCTGTATTTAAAAAATTCTGCCTTTTGAGTAGATGGAAATCGAAATCTTAATCCTAAAATTCAAATGAATGGAAGAGGTAAGAGTCGTCTCCAGATGTCTCTTGAAAATGGCCTTGCAAATCATATAGCCATCGTTTTCATTCTCTCTCTGCAGACATTTTGTTCAAAATCTCCTTCACCGTAGTCTACAAACAGAGAGTGAAAACAGTCAGAGGACGCTGCGATACTCTGAAGTGAAGAACCATATTTATCCGCAGAGCAGAATCAGCAACAATTAGAGAATGATGATTTTCCGGTCCAGGAGTTTTCTCTGCAGAAACCTGAATTTTTCCATACTGATTATAGTATTTCGGGCCATACTTGTGTTGAGCGTGGATTATTATACCAGAGCTGACTTCCCAGAAGGATTTGTATTTGGTGCAGGGACTTCGGCGTATCAAGTCTGTTTTCTCCTTTATTCACTATTTTGGGTTTCGGTTTTGTTTTTTTTTTGCCCGTTGGTATTTCTATACAATAATGATGAAGAGCCAAGTGGAAACTTACAATTGAATTGCTTTTATTTCGTTTTAATTTTTATTTTGTGGCTGTTTGAACGTTTTCATAGGGGGAAGGGGCAGCTTTAGAAGACGGCAGGACGCCTAGCAATTGGGATACCTATGCCCACGCAAGAGCAGGTTTGTCTATCAAATTTCTCTGCAATTTTTATGTGGGTTTGTCTATAGATTTTCTTTTGAAAGAGATTTTTTTTTTCCTCTTTTTTGTTTTTGAGTTGTACGATTGATGATCTTTCTCCATGTTATGTATCAATCTTCATCTCTCGGAGAATCCATTGAAATCTCAGGTTTTATGCATGGCGATAATGGGGACACAGCATCTGATCAATATCACAAGTACAAGGTAAATACTCGCCCTCCTCTCTGGTTTAGAACGACTTACAATCAGTCGAAAGAGTAAATTTCGAGCAGTGGTTACCAAATTTGGGTTTTCCAATGGGTTATATTTGGTTATAGTTTTTGTGTAGAGAAGGAGAACGTGTTTTGTTCATGACTTCCAAGCAGAAATGAATTGAAGTTTCTTTGATGGGTGGGCTGACAGTGAGGCAGATTGAAATTGATGATGTAACTACGGGGCACAAATCATAGAACCTGTTGTGTTCCCCTTTTTGTACCAAAAAGGCTTATTGAAAGTTAGCATTCGCTGTTCTGAAAATAACGGGGATGAATGAATTGAATTCCTGTTTTAGCTAACTTATTGGGGAGATGAAACATAAGTCTCGAGTTTTTTTTTTTTTTGGGCCATCAAGGAATTGATACTGTGACACTACACGATGTCTGTTACTTGATGGCTTAAGCTTGTTTCAGTCACTTTGTTGTTGCCTTGTTGGAAATAGTAAACAAATGGGGTTCCAGATAATCATATCGATGGGCAATCTATTCACTATTTTAGATATCTTATTACAGGAAGACGTCAAACTAATGGCTGAAACAGGCTTAGAGGCCTATAGGTTCTCCATTTCATGGTCAAGACTTATTCCCAGTATGTTCACTTCTCTGTATCTCTATCTCATGCATGCTTCAACATGTTCTACTTGTTTCAGCTCATACTTGGAGTAATTTTTCAGATGGAAGAGGGCCTGTCAATCCAAAGGGATTAGAGTATTACAACAATCTCATTAATGAACTAATTGCTCATGGTAAATTTCCTCCCACTTGCTAAAGCATTTAATAAGCAATTCATCTGTGTTTATGTCTACTGAAGTTTGGCGTGAGAGTTTCTGTCTTATGGGGGAAACAAATGCAATTTGGGAGCTTTCTTACTGTTACTAATATATCCATGTTTTAAAAGCTTTACTTTTTTCAATGATGCAGGAATCCAGCCCCATGTGACACTGAATCACGTTGATATCCCACAGGTTCTTGAAGATGAATATGGGGGATTTCTTAGTCGGAAAATTGTGTATACAACTGATTTTCCATACTTGAGCTGGTTTTACGCAGCCTCCACGATGAGAAGATTAAATAACAGATTTTTTGTTTATTTGGGTGATTCAGGAGGGACTTCATTACATATGCTGATGTCTGCTTCAGGGAATTTGGTGATAGAGTTTCATATTGGACTACCATAAATGAGCCGAACATATTTGCAATTGGTGGATATGACAATGCACTCATGCCCCCTGGACGGTGCTCTAGACCATTTGGCTATCCCGGTAGTGATTGTAGTCTGGGCAACTCCACAATTGAGCCATACATTGCTGCTCACAACATGCTGCTAGCACATTCATCTGCCGTGAAACTTTACAGGAAGTACTACAAGGTATGATCTTTCTTATTTCTTAAAAGGTTCACATGAATGTAAAGAAAATGCTTACAACAAAATGCACAAGAGCATTTGTGTGCCTCCTGAATTTCAAATATTCCTGATGATTTTTTCACAGTAGATAGCCATCCACAGAAAACCAAAATTTGGTATTGGATAATTTCTAGTTTTTCTAGTCCTGGATTATAAACCTTATCAGATTTCAAGAACTGCACCTTAGTCTCTATAGAAAATTGAACCTCCTTACTGATATTTACCTCTGGCAATAAAAATGACTGACATAACAGTCGAAGAGATTCTACTGATAGGATGGGTTCCTAGTGCAGAAAACACAACATGGTTTTGTGGGAATAAATATCTATGCTCCTTGGTTCCTTCCCCAAACTAATGCTACAGCGGATGCTATTGCAAGTAAAAGAGCTATTGATTTTTACATTGGTTGGTAAGTTCCACTCACTCACTATAGGAGCAGTACAATCAGTTTCATCAATCATTTACAAGCACTTGCTAAAGTTTGCTGCTTTGAAGCAAGAATCTTTTGCTATATTGAATCTGCAATCTCCACTGCAGGCTTATTCATCCTTTAGTGTTTGGAGACTACCCTGACATAATGAAAAAAAATGCTGGCACGAGAATTCCAGTCCTAAAGCCACAGGAAAAGAAGCTAGTTAAGGGTTCATTTGACTTTATAGGGCTGAATCATTATGTCACACTCTATGTGACAGACTACCCCGGCAGTCTTGAAATGGAGAGCAGGGACGTAAACGCTGACATTGGGGCAATCATTCCATGTAAGAATCACACCGTTGCATAGAGCTTGATTTACCTAGTTCCTAAACTCTTCATGTCTTGACCTGCCTTTGATGCATCATCTAGTCAGCTCTTTTCTCGTTATTTTTTCTGGGGTCAAAAGAGGTATAACTTTGTCCCCAGTTCTCACCCTTTCCATCTTTTGGTTCTCTTTATTATGCATGAATTGGCTTACGGGAATATTAGTTTGCAGTTAATGAATTTCAATTTACAAGTTTTATTAATTTACTTCTTTTTTGGGGTTTATCAGTTCTTCCAGGTGGATCATCAGATGAGGTTAGGCACACAAAATAAATCTAGTGGTGTTCTATTGCCTTCTTGTGGCTCTCTACTAAGAACAATTTTGTTTTGCTCAGACTACAATAACAGGCGCAGGCCTTTACACCCTTCTGGAATATATCAAGCAAACTTATGGAAATCCACCAATTTATATCCATGAAAATGGTTCTCTCTCTTTCTCTCTCTATTTTAGGTTTTTTTTTTTTTTTTTTACTAAGCATCATAGTTCAAGTTCTTGGCAGGGCAAGCAACAGCACATAATTCAACACTAAAAGACATAACTAGGGTGAAATATATGCATGCTTACATTGGGAGTGTGCTTGATGCTATTAGGTATGTAACCCTCCAATCCAACACCAGATTTACTGCATTTTTTTACCTCCTTGCATGGCCTATTTTTTTTGCAATCTTACTGACAATTTCCCTTCTTTTTTTTTTTTTTTCTTCCTTCCTTGTAAATCTTCTCTTGAAATGGTGGAAAGAAATGGTTCAAACACCAAAGGCTACATTTACTGGTCATTCACAGATGTTCTTGAGCTGTTTAATGGATTTGATTCGTCGTACGGCTTAATCTCTGTTGATTTCTACGATAAGGAATTCATGAGATCCCCAAAGCTTTCTGCTCATTGTTACTCTAATTTTCTCAAGGGAGGGAGATTAATCTGGCCTTGTGAGATGATTGAAGTTGAAGATGAAAGATTTGTTAACATAGCCTCCTTTTTTGAGCGAGACACCACGAGTGGAGATAAAGAGTGGAGTTGACCTCAAGCTTACGCTGGGCCTCAGGCTCAAGAAAAAGCTGCTCTTCTCCGTCCTCATGAGTCCGATGGGATTTTTACACGTAGATTCTAATTAATGAATTGATTTACATGAGTATGTGTGAGATATATAAAAATGTATTGATCAGTCTAAAAGTATATTTAGATTGATTATTTGATTTTATTATTTTTTATTTAAAAGAGTTAGAAGGAAAAAAAAGACATAAAAAAATATGAGTAAGTTTTTTTATTTTAAATAAAAAATAAATTTTAATCCAAATATTCATTTAATTTAATACATGTATAGATTCATCCAAAGATTGATTATACAAACTTATCCTAATTCAGGCCTAATCTATTTAGTCCTTCAAATCTGGGACTGGGTTTAGATTCTTTGTTGAGGGGTTTATAAAATGAGAACCTAACCTAGCCCCTAAAGCCCGTGGGAGGCCATGGCTTCGTATACTTTTTTTCTTTTTCTTATATATTTTTATTAATATTCATAATTTGATTAATTTCTTTAAAAAAAAAACACAAAAACTAATCAGAAATAAAATAAAATACAAACAATCAATTGATCAATATCAAAATAATAATTGGATTTCAAATTTAAGATTTAAAATAAAATTTTCAAATAATACAGAGAGAATTCATAAAGTAATTTATAACTTTTGTTACTTTATAATTTTTGAAATATAATTATAAAAAAAATTATTAAAAATTATTTGAAATGAAATTGAAAAATTATTAAGAAGTGATTTAAAAAATTTTAAAAAAATGTAAATGAGGGTTGATAAAGTAATCCGGATCAGAAGTCGAAAACCCTAGTTTAGGTGGACCTGGCCAAAGGCACCTAGCTTAGGTGGGCTGGGCCTTTTCCACAGAGGCACTACACTAAAGCTCCTATTTTTCTCTACCCAATAAGACCTTTTAGGGCTAGAGTCCAAATGGGCCAATGACTTGTCCAGATTGGGTCAACTAATTGCATACAGTAGCTATGCCATTGTTAAATAATAATAATAATAATAATAATAATAAAATCCATGATTCCCACGAATAAACCTGATTGAAATTTCAAATTACTAATGAAATTACAATGACAATCGAAACCTTGATGATCAAGACAAACAGAAAACTGATATGCAGTTCCGGAGAATAATAGCATGAAGAACTGGGGGGATGCGGAGGAAGCATTTTGACATTAGGGTTCACCGGCGAATGAAGGGATGATCGTGTGTCTACATCAAAGTATAGAAGCTGGGTTGGCTGTCTCCATTCCCACAGCCATTGTTCCTCATTCCAATCGAACAAAGCACAAGAAGTCAGACAGAATGACGACTCCATCAGGACTTTTCAGTGTCTACTCCGCCTTCACGGGCCGATTTCGTCTTGTTGGAATCACCCAGAGAAAAACAACGGAGATATTGGAAATTGTCGCATTTTATTATTATTATTATTATGGTTGCGTCAAATTCTTTTTTTTTTCAATTCAATTGAATTGACTGAGTTATAGCTGTCTCAAATTGTCTCTTGAAAATATGATTTTAAAATCCACCCAAGACAATGGAAATATGATCTTTATACTTCAATTCAATGGATTTTCTCTTTCTGCCTTCCGTTTGTTCAAATCTCCTTCACCTGAGTCTAAAGACTGAAAACAGTCTGCCGAGACTGCGACAGATCTGAAGATCAGCAACAATTAAAGAATGATGATTTCGGAGCCGAGGAGTTTTCCCTTCATGTACCTGCAGATTTCCTTCATACTATTTCGGGCCATACTTGTGTTGAGCGTGGACGATTATATGAGAGCTGACTTCCCAGAAGGCTTTGTTTTTGGTGCTGGGACTTCAGCCTATCAAGTCTGCTCGCTCCTTCATTCGCTTTTGTTCCTAAATGTCTTTTTTTCTTTTTCAGTTTTTCAATTTTCTGTTCATATGTATATAAACATAATCTGGAATTCCTTCATTTCTTACGGAGTTCTAATTTCGTATTTGTGGCTGTTGAACATTATCATAGGTGGAAGGGGCCGCTTTTGAAGACGGAAGGACTCCTAGCATTTGGGATACCTATGCTCATGCAGGTCTGTCTATCGAATTAAAGTTAGTAGACAGTGGTTTTTTGTCTACCGTTTTGCTTTGCAAATGTATGATTATCTTTTAAACCATAATATACAATAATCTTCATCCCATAGAGAATCCATTGAAATCTCAGGTTTTATGAATGGAGACAATGGAGACAGAGCATGTGATCAATATCACAAGTACAAGGTAAATACTCTCTCCCTCTTCTGTCACCTATTGTTTAGGATGACTTACAGTCAGTCAAAGAGCAAATTTCAATTAGTTAACCAATTTGGACTTTTGATTGAATTATTAGATACAGTTATTATGTAGAGAACCTATTTCTTGGTCATCAAGTACTTAAAACTGTGAAGAAGTTGTTAGTTCAGAAGCTAAACATTGCTCAACTTTATCTCTGTAGCTTGTTGGTTTAAGCTTGTTTCTTTTTCACTTCGCTGTTGCAAATGGTAATCGAATGGAGATGCAGATTATCATATCAATGAGTAAGTTATTTACTTTGGGGATATTTTTTTTACAGGAAGATGTCAAACTAATGGCTGATACAGGCTTAGAGGCCTATAGGTTCTCCATTTCATGGCCAAGACTTATTCCCAGTATGTTCACTTCTCTGTATCCGATGTATACTTAACATGATCTACTTGTTTCTACTCATACTTGGAGTCTTTTTTCAGATGGAAGAGGGCCTGTCAACCTAAAGGGAGTAGAGTATTACAACAATCTCATTAATGAACTAATAGCTCATGGTAAACTTCCTCTCAATTGCCAAAGCATTTGACAAGCAATCAATATGTGTTTCTGTCTACTGAAGTTTTTGGGCGAGAATTTCTGTCTTAGGAGGGGGACACAAATGCAATTCGAGACTAAAATCTTTCCTTTTTCTCAATGCTACAGGGATCCAACCCCATGTAACATTGATTCACATTGATATCCCACAGGCTCTTGAAGATGAATATGGGGGATTTCTAAGTCGGAAAATTGTGTATGATAATTTGCAACTGATTTGTATATTTAAGCTGGTTGTACACGGCCTGCACAATTAGAAGATTAAACAACAGATCTTTAACTCTTTTGGGTGATTTAGGAGGGACTTTATTGCATATGCTGATGTCTGCTTCAAGGAATTTGGTGATAGAGTTTCACATTGGACTACCTTAAATGAGCCCAACATACTTGCAATCGGTGGATATGACAATGGAATCATGCCTCCTGGACGATGCTCTTCGCCATTTGGTTATTTCGGTAGGGTTTGTAGTCAGGGAAACTCCACAACTGAGCCATACATTGCTGCTCATAACATGCTGCTAGCACATTCCTCTGTTGTTAAGCTCTACAGGAATAAATACAAGGTATTATCTATCATTTCTTAATGTTTAAAAGGTTCAGACCTGTGCACTTTCAGAATACACAGGAGCAGCAGCGTGCCTCCTGGAATTCAAATATTCCTGCTGATTTTGTCACCCAATAACCATGCACATAAACCCTTGGGATTGGATGATTTCTAGTTAATCTTATGCCTTGTCCTGGATTATATGACCTTATGAGATTTCAAGAAATGGACCTTACCTCACATCTGGCTAAATTTACTGAAATAATAGTCAAAGCAAAATTGATTTACTGACAGGATGTGGTCCTAGTGCAGGAGACACGTCATGGTTTTGTTGGAATAAATATCTATGCTCCTTGGTTCCTTCCTGAAACTAGTGCTGCAGAAGATGTTATTGCTACTCAAAGAGCCATTGATTTTTACATCGGTTGGTAAGTTCTAAACACTCACTCGAAAAGCAGTACCCCTGCATTTTTCCGTCATCACCTGCAAAGCAAGTGGTTGCTAAAATTAGCTGCTCTGTGCAAGTCTTTTTCATCTCGATATTAAAGTGAAATTCTACACTGCAGGCTTATTCATCCTTTGGTGTTTGGAGACTACCCTCCCACAGTGAAAAGGAATGCTGGCGAAAAGCTTCCTGCATTAAAGCCATATGAAAAGAAGCTAGTTAAGGGTTCATTTGACTTTATAGGGCTGAATCATTATTTCACATTCTATGTGAAGGATGACCGCAGAAGTCTTGAAATGGCAAGCAGAGACGTAATCGCTGACATGGCATTGAGCCTTGCACGTAAGAATGAAAAAATTATTTAGAGCTTGATCTTTAAGTGTTCCAAAACCATTGTCCTTGGTGTATTTTATGTGCTCTTAACTTCTTTACATGCTTGGATTCCAAACAAGAATATTATCTCCAGTGTATGAATCTGAATTTTGCTGCTATGATCCCTATTAACTAAATGATCTGGGCTTCTTTTTGGGATTTTGTAGTTGCTCCAGGTGATGGATCACAAGATCAGGTTACGCACGCAAAGTATATCAATAACAAATTTGTTTTTGCTCAGACTGCTTTAGGAGGAACAGGGCTTTACAGGCTTCTGGAGTATATCAAGCAAACCTATGGGAATCCACCCATATATATCCATGAAAATGGTTCTCTCCCTCTCGCAGCCTGCCCATTTTCAGATTTGCAATTGTGCTCTATTGAACTGGCTGATGGACTAAATTTATTAACAGATACAGGATATATCTTATTCGAAGACTTCAAATGAAATGAAATTTTACCTACTCTTTTCAAGAATCATAATTCAATTTCCTGGCAGGTCAAGCAACAAAACATGATTCAACACTAAATGACATGACGAGGGTGAAATATATGCAAGCTTATATTGGGAGTGCTCTGGAAGCTATTAGGTAACAAACCTATCCAACACCAAATGCAGTTTTGGCAATTTTTCTTCATTGTGTTTGAAAATGTTTATCGCTATTTCTATGGCCTCTTTCTGTTTCTTCCTTACTGATGATTTCATTTCCTTTTTATCTTGAAATGGTGTAAGGAATGGTTCGAACACTAGAGGCTACATTCCTTGGTCATTTATAGATGCTCTTGAACTGTTTGGTGGATTTGAATTCTCATACGGCTTGATCTATGTTGATTTGGATGACAAGCAATTCAGAAGATACCCAAAGCTTTCTGCAAATTGTTACTCCAATTTTCTCAGGGGAGGGAGAATCTGGCCTTGTGAGACATTTGAAGTTGAAGATGGCAGATTTGCTGCTACCACAAAACATAGCCTCTCAGTAACCATATGATTAAATACTTCATAAAACATACTACCCATTTGAAGCACACACTTTGATTTTTCATAAATGTATTGTATTCCTCGTGAAAGCAGTTTCAATTAGAGTAAATCTTGTACAAATAATCTGATTGAACATGGAGAGACTGATTTAAGGTGACAAATAATCATTGAACTTTTATTTGTTGCAACCACACACAGAACACAAATTCCAGAGGAAAAACAGGAAGCCCAGAAGGCTTATCACAGTATAAACCATAGGTATCAAATATATATATA
>JAWZTD010000145.1:5264662-5277480 GCA_035221335.1 Echites panduratus | reverse complement strand
GTTTTTTTTTGCTACTGTTCGGTATGAGTTGTCCAACTCTTGCCTTTAGCTTGTCGCTTTCCTGACATTTAATTGGAGAATTTTCAAAATCGTGAGACATTTCAAGGATACTGGTGCCACTGTGTGAAGAAGAAAGCGCCGTGTGAAGAGTGTTCCAATGTCTATATTCATGGGGCACGTGTTTGTGCTTCCTTTTTAGATGTAAAGAGTGAGGTTGACTTGGATTGGAGAATGTTTCTTTGCAGTAATGTCTGTATTGTGTAACTTTCCTTTTGAGTCAATTTGTAAGTGTCCTGTCCCTGGTCTGTCTTTGATTCTCTGGATTTTGCTTGAAGGTGTACTTTAATCGTCTTGGCTATTATTTTTTTAATGTGTGCATATTTTGCAGATTAAAGACGTGAGCATTTTAGGCGTGGATGCATGTGTCATATATTTCTCTGAATGTCTTTTATTTATCTTTAACAAGTTATTAGTAAGATGCTTTTACATTTTATAGCCGACATCCTGAGGTGAAGTGGGCTGAAAGGGAGGATAAGGTTTTTCTTACAGTCCTGTTACCAGATGCCAAAAATCCCAAGGTTAATCTAGATCCAGATGGAGTTTTTACATTCTCCGGTACAGCCGGGGCCGAAAACCATCTCTATGAGCTGAAACTTAATCTTCACGACAAAGTTGATATAGAGGTAAGGGGCATTTTGTTCTCATAGATACAGTTAGCTATTCATTTAAACGATAAAGTTAATGATACAGTGAAATAGTTCATGTCTCTCCATTTTAACTATTCATATGCCAATTGCTGTCATACTTCCTCTTGGTTACTGGTCCATTGTAGGGGACTTAAAATGGATGCATCTTATCATTCACCACATTCTCTGGCATTTGTTTCAAATGTGGTTTGTCTTTGTTTATTACAGGAAAGCAAAATAAATATTGGTATAAGAAATATATTTTGTGTTCTGGAGAAAGCAGAGAAGAAATGGTGGAATAAACTATTACGTGGAGAAGAGAAGACACCCCACTATGTGAAAGTAGATTGGGATAAATGGGTGGATAAAGATGATGACGCAGGTATGCCATACTTTTGATGAGATCTGACATTAAGTTGCAATTGTGTGAATCTGAAGAAAGTAAGTAACTGAATGCTTTGTCATTTCTTTAGGTCCTGCTGATTTTGACATGGGTGGAATGGACTTTTCAGTAAGTTTTTTTTTTTTTTGGTTACAATAATAATAAATATAATAGTAAAATATATTGGAAAAACACTTTTTTTTTTTTTTTGGGATAAAACACTTTCTGATGTATGCCATTATTGATTACAGAAATTTGGTGACATGGGTGGCATGGGCATGGGTGGAATGGGCGGCATGGCCATGGGTGGAATGGGCGGCATGGGCATGGGTGGATTGGGTGACTTTGGTGGCATGGGTGACATGGGTGATGATGACAGTGATGATGAAGGTAATGAACTCAAATTTATGTTCACAGCTTTGGATGGTAACAATTTGAAAATTTTTTCCCTTCTCCCTTCCATTTGTACTTCCTGATATGGAGACAGTAAACCTAACAGGTTATATTACTTGGTATGAGAAATGCTTGTTACTCAACTGATATTTTGAATGCTGTTCTATGATTGTTGGGCTTGCATGATGTTTAACATGACTGCTTCATGTTTTTCAAATTTGAATATTGCTTGAATACTAAGATGTTTTACTTGTTATCTCCTCATGAACCCCTTCATTTGTATTTCATGTTGTTCCATTGAAACTAGATAACTCATGTTACCAAATTATTCTTATCGTTTTTATTTTCTTGTTTTTTGTTTAATGATTATCAATATTGCTAGATGGAATATGCAGTTCTTTGGTGTTGTGTTTGTTACTCCAACTAAAAGTTAATCATTGGTAATAGCATGTATTGTTAATGAAGTCATAAATGAAGAGATTTGGAAACGGATTAATTACCCTTGAAAAATGAAAAAACCAAGAGCATATAATTGGGAACAGATATGCTTTTAGGATAAGGTTGTATAATATTGAGTAACTTAGTTATTTGTTCTATCCCAGTACCTCATCCTTATTGATACGGTTCCTTGCCTTTTCCTAATATAATTGTCGGCCTCTTTTGACTTTCAGGCCAAGAGGTTACAATGCCCTCCACAGCTGATGACAAGGCACAAGGAGAAGAGGTGAAGCCTGTAGAAAAGGCATCTTCTGACGAGAAGATAGAAGCTGCAACAAGCTCATAAATGGATTTTATTCGATGTCAATGCATGCTGCAGCAAATAACTTTGAGCATTTTGTATTATGGTTACTGGATTGGTGGTCGGTTTTACATGCTATTATTGAAGTGAGGGTCACTTTGATCCAGATTTTGTATGACAAGATTGTGATTTCTCCTCCAACAATAGGAACCATATTTCTACTTATTTAGCATGTGGTACTGCAATTGTAGTGACTTCTGTAGGCTTCTAGATATACTGATCTGAAGCTAATGTGTGTGATTTCCTAGCTGGGTGGAATGATTATTACTGTGTTTATCAGGCATTGCTTCTATCCTAGTTCGATTTGTTGTTACTTTTGGCCCAGAGCAGATAGAAAGAGGTGTTCAACCCAGAGAACCTCCTCTTCAATTTCGTGAATGCAATGGTAAAGAAGATTAGGATGCTAAAATTTAGCTTGCAAACAAATAGAGAGGGATAGCCTAATCGACTACATGATACGAGGAACTTCACTTTGTTTTATGGATTAGTTCATTGGCTTTGGTATTAGCCTGGCATACGGGCAAGTTGCAACCCAGGTTAGGTTTTGATGGAACTCTCTAAAAAACTGAAAATTCACCCACTGAGCTGCTATTATTTGAATTTACCAATATTTATTTAGCACTAAGTCTGGTGTTATTGTATTTATTTATTATTTTTTTAAAGTACTTGTTTTCTTTTTTGGAGTCTAAAACTTCCGTTTTATCTTTTGAATTTTATTTATGAAATATATTTATAAAAAAAATTTTTAAAGGCGTGTAAGTTTTTATTTTTAGTCTAATATATGAAGGCTACTCAGATCCGAAGCCTTTGTTTGCTATTGGTCCTTGGCTTTATAAATAGGGATATAATAACATGACAATTTAAGTAAAAAGGTTTACCCATTAGCGACTTACATTAATTGGAAGAAAGAATACAATTCCATGACAATTGAAATTTGAAATAAAAGAAAAAAAAAAGAAAGGAAAATAATCACTGTCGGAATTAGTTGATTTAGGTGGCAGGAATTAATTGGATATTATAAATCAGTAGAGAAAATGTCTCATTCCTTGGTCGTTGCCGAGGCGGCCGAATTCCTAAAACCCTCGCGATTGAAGTCTGAGAAAGCAGCGCAGGGAGAGACATGGCAGACATGGAGGTAGAAGAACAACCACCTTCCAGTTCCAATTCCAACTCAGTGAAGCGCTTCGGCCTCAAGAACTCTATCCAAACCAACTTTGGCGACGATTACATCTTCCAAATTGCAGCTAAGTAGGTTCAATCTCCTATTCCCTTCATCTAATCTACCAAACTTTTTTACTGCTACTTTTACTTTTGATGTGAATGAAATCGTTATAAGTTAAATGTAATCCTGTTTATTGAAGGGACGATTTAACATCGATGGCGGTTTCACTTTCAACGAACGCAGTGAAATTGTACTCGCCGGTATCGGGACAGTATAATGGGGAGTGCGTGGGTCATTCGGCAACCATAAATCAGGCGTCATTCGGGGGACCATCGTCTCCACATCTGTTGTATTCTTGTTCCTCGGACTCCACTATGAGAGCTTGGGATTCTAGGTGTTCTCAGCAGGTGTGTGCCTTTTTCTATCTTCCTGTGCAATGCTGGATTGGGCTTGCTACATATTTAACACAGTCGAATGCAGGTATCTTGCATAAGTGCTGGACCATCGCAAGAAGTTTTCAGTTTCTCGTTTGGTGGAGCGGGTGATAATCTTCTAGCCGCAGGGTGTAAATCTCAGGTAAGTTCACCTCTACCTCCTCTAGCCTTCTGATTTTGGATATTTGTACTGACCGTTTCTTCATGCTTGAAACCATATCATTTTATTACTGATGTGTCTGGATGGTTTTATTTATTGAACCAGGTGTTTGTTAATAACTCATGATTACTGTTGCAAATCCATTTTTTCATGCAGGTTCTGTTCTGGGATTGGAGAACCAAGAAACAGGTTGCTTGCTTGGAGGAATCACATATGGAAGATGTCACTCAGGTATTTCTGATGATAAGGTCTCAGACGATTGACCGGGCCTTCCAGGCTTCCACCCCTTGGTGATTTTTGCGTTACCAATAGTGGTTATCCCTTTCTGTTCCAAGATAGATGCAATTCTCAGGAGTTAATAGAGTGATTGTGATTGACTAAGGGAAGAGTAATTTCTCGTTACCAATTTTTGCAGGGTAAATTGGAAAATAATAAAAAGGGCTTAACTATAATTATGATGTTGGGAGCAAAGTGCATTTGGTTGTCTTCTTGTTATTGCACCGCTCTCGTGTTTAAAAATCTTCCTTTGAAGATTGAGTGCATGGTAAGTTTAAAACCTATTCTGTGCAGATGAACTTATCAGGTCTTCAATGCATCAGGTGCATTTTATTCCTGGCCACGAGAACAAGCTTCTGTCTGCTTCAGTTGATGGGTTGATATGTCTGTTTGATACTAGTGGGGAAATTAATGACGAAGATCATTTGGATTCAGTAAGTAGGATAAATTCCTCTGCTCTTCATCCTTGTGTGCATTCTTATCAATCTTGCTTTTTGATTGGAGGATATGAAATTAAAATTTTTTATTTTGTCTTGAGTCTGAATTATATAGTTTATAGTTAAAGAAGTGCAAGCACATTTTCTCTACTTTAAACCTCAATTGATGGAACAGATATAGTAATTTTTATGCCATTACAGCTGGTGTTATCAGAAAACCTATATCTCAACCTTACGATTAAGACAAGAACAGGAGATCCATGAATGCATGAATCCTGGAGAAAACTTTTTCTTGTTACTGATTGAATATTGATGGTAGGAAAAGCCCTAATCTTTGGTGCCCTCATTCCAACTCTTTGTTTTGTTCTATAACTTAATAATGTCTATATTATTACCGAACCCATAAAATCTTGCTTTGTGTTCTGGATTTTGTGATGTGTATTCAGGTTTTGACCAATGGACTGTTAACTTCTACAGGTATTGAATGTGGGAACTTCAATTGCTAGAGTGGGGTTTCTTGGAGCAAATCATCAAAAACTCTGGTGCTTGACACACATTGAAACTATAAGGTATGTAATGATAGATAATGACAGGGTATTCCAAATTCTCTGCCTTGATGGAAGCCTTATATAGTATGACCTTTTCAATTGTCCTTTTTCATTCTTTATTCGGGATTAACATGTAAGCATATTTTTCTCGTGTGGGATGGCCTTTATTCTTCACCTTCATTCTGATCTAATTTGCAATTTAATGGTTCCTTTCAGTGTTTGGGACTGGAAGGAATCAGCAATGGAAGCCAATTTTGAGGATGCACGTAACTTGGCATCTAACAGCTGGCCGTTAGATCATGTGTGTGAGCTTCATTGGCCAGGATACTAATTCTATTTATTCCTCCTCCATGATATAATAGTCCACATTCGAATGAGAGGATTTCAATCTTTGAAGTACCCTGAAGCTATTTTTCATGTCTTTGTTGGTTAATTGCAGGTTGACTACTTCATAGATTGCCACTATTCGAAGGAGGAGGACCGTCTGTGGGTTATTGGAGGAACAAATACAGGCAGCTTAGGTTATTTCCCCCTGCACTGTAAAAGCCGTCCAGGACAGGGGCCTGCTTTTGGGTTAGCAGAAGCTGCTTTCCTTGGAGGTCATACCGGTATTGTTAGGACTGTATTGCCTTTGTCCTGCATACCAGGAAGGGTTACCCAAAGCCAAAGCATTTTTGGTTGGACTGGTGGAGAAGATGGGCGTTTGTGCTGTTGGTTATCTGATGAATCACCTGATGTGCATCGTTCGTGGATATCTAGTGCATTGGTTTCCAAGTCACCCAAGATTGGCAGGAAAAGCCGCCATAGCCCGTACTAGGATTTAGGACATTGCTTGTCTCTATTGTAATGTTGTATTTTGTCATACATAAAATAGGTTAGAAGTTTTTCCCCCTTTTTTCCATCTGATTGGTGAACACACAATTTCCTGTTCTAGGATTGAACGTTTTGGTGTACTGATTTTCACACCATGCCTCCAAGCACAGAAAATACCCTTTTTTTTTCTTCCTGAAAAAAGAAAATTTTATTTATTTATTTACTTGTCCAAATTTTAAAAGCACCCGCATTATATTCTAATTCAAAAATATGAACCCAAAATTTGAAATAACAATTGAAAATGGTAAATGGCATCGATATAATTTCCCACAAGATTAAGACAAGCGAGTCGTTTATATATACAACATAAACAAGTCTACCTTCAGTTATAAACAAATCTACAATAGAAGATATTAGCTGGGAGATTAGTAACTATTGGAACAGAAACAACTGGGATTACATGGTTATTCATCCTCATCTATGCTTTTATAAACGGTTTTCAGATCAACCAAGTGACGCATTGTTGGCCGGCCATGTGGACAATTCCAGGGAGATTTTAGGTCCACCAAATGTTCAAGTATCTGTGACATAGCCAGATTGCACAACTTTTGAGTCAGACTGCAGACCTAAATATCAAGTAGAAGGGCAGTGCAGATATTTTTAGTGTTTTTCCCTCATTATCCAGAATCACGTACCTTCTGCATTTCATTTCTTCCCAGGGCGTCACCTATCATAACAGATGACCTACAGGCACGTGATGCTATCATTGCCCTAACTCTTGGGGGGCAAACTGAGTCAGTGGTATCTGCTCGGTAACTACCAACAATAGAGTAATTACCATCAGAATCCGCAAGAACTGACAGAAGTTCCTTCACATCTAGAAAGGAGGAAAACATAAGAATCAAATACCAGATATGGAATGAGAAGTATTCAAATGGAACCAAAAGCATGAGCGTATTGGTGCCATTTAAATTGCATATCTTATGCTGGAAGGCTTTCATAAAGATAGGATGTCTTTCAATAGCAACTTAAAAGTGTTTATCGGGGCAGCAGCAATACCAACATACACCCATGCAAAGCAACTTGTAGATAGCTATCTTTGCAGTTTTCCAGACCAAAATACTCATAAATTATCTACAAGGAATTATTTGTATAATGCAAAGGGTTCTTTAGAGCAGCACATTCACAACTATGGATGGATCTGGGGGTCAGTACCATGTAATATCTCAAATGGCAAATCATTTTCCAGCATATGACAGAATGTGCATTTTTCATCTCCACACAATGCTCCTATACAGACTCCGGAATTCTGTATCTGTGCTCAATCAAAAATGAATGAATGATTTAAAATCAGCTAAATTAAGATTATCTCCAAGGTCACATAACCCTGATTCCACTGACCATAAAGCTGAGATCTTGAGCAACCCAGATAACATGACACTAAAATGAAGTAATACTCTTTTTACTGGGTACAAAAATTTGGTCACCAAATTCTCCAGGTCAGATCATGACCACTTCCAGGTTTACCAAACGGTCACCCACCTAAAGTTGGAGATTCTTTAGGTCAGCAAGTCTCACAAGCAATTAGCAAAATCTTCATAGAAAGACAGATTGAAGCATTCTGTTGACACTTATACATTTGTATGCATTGCTTAAAAGTGTAGCCTCACTGATATCTCAAAGACATTGCTTCAACTTTAGTTTCCAGAAAATAGTATCTTCAATGAAACATTGAGTACCTGTGACTCCAAAAGTTATGTTTTTACTAAAAGGAACTGCCTTTAGTCTAAAGCGCTGTCCAGGAGGAGCATGCTCATCCTCTTCCAATGAAAAACCATTTTTCCTGAATGTTGAACAGGAGATGAATATTAGTTAATCTTCTGATCCCGTCAAAAAAGAAAATAAGAAAAAAAAAGGTGGAATATGATATTCAACTCTTAGCATTAAAAGAGCCTAGCCTGCATGTCAAAAACTTAATTCTTTTTATTTGTTGCTTGATTAATCCAAAGAGAAGCCCAAGGATGCTTCTAAGTGCCCACTTAAGATCATTCGCAGGTTAATTTTTAAGAAATGTTCAGGAAAGAATTCTGATTTGGACCTCATGCATATCCATACTATATATTGCATTTCCAAAAGAAAGAAATCAACATCAAATTTCGGATTAGGTTGAGAATTCTTCCCCCCTTTTAGCCATGCTACTGATAAAGACAGAGAAATAGAGAATAAAGTAAAGGAAGCACCTTATTGTATCCATGTGCATCGAAACAACTACTTCTTCTTCAGGAGATAACTCCATTACCAATGGCCTACATACAATGCATTCAAAATCACAAATTAAATGACATATTTCATGAGAAACTCTGAAGCAAAAAAAAAAAAAAGACAGAAATCATTTCACTACTAATGTGCCACACTCGAGATGGAACTTCATTTTTTCTCTTCTCCACCCAGCTATTTGGGTTTGCTATAGTACAAGCTACAGATGACACTTATCAGAAGTTAATTTTTTCATGGATAAAGATCACTTCAGCTAAGAAGAATAAGGTGTGTCAGTAAAATATCCTGAATTTAATCTCCCAAGAACAAATAACTACTGAAGTCAACAGTTAAAATATTGTTACCGAAGCAAAGGTTGCTGGTTTAACACAGTTGATTGTGACAAACGCTCAAAATTGTATTTCTCGTCTGCAGCGTGCTGTTACCAAAGAAAAGCATTTTTGAATAAAATGGATTTGGGAATTTTCAGAACTTGCTTTTAAAGCAGGCGGTGTATTCCTACATCTTACATTCATGACATGACAAACAAATACCTGATCCACTATGAAGAGATCTTGATCCAGCTTACCAATGATAAACCCAAGATTAAACTGACCAATAACCTGTATATTGACAAACACCAAACCGTAAAAAGTAAAAATACCTCAATCATCAGACGTAGATTCAATTTTGGAGGGTGGGGGGGGGGGAAGATCAATTGAAATATGCTATTCTCTTCAAAACATCATATTGGGGGAAGATATGCAACCGTAAGATGCAACCATGAGGTGTGCAGAATGCCACAAAATGATGAAAAACATTGATGAGTTCATAAAAAGTAAGACCGTGTGAATAAGTATCTCATCTCATGCACTTGGAAAACAATTTATGTATTTCAACTAGTACATGAAAGATGGCATTCATGGCAAGGAGCAATACAAGGAAAAATAGATAAGAAAGAGCATAATCTTACTTTTGAAATCCATATCAGTAAGATCTATAAGTGATGCTACAATTAAAAAACAAAAATAATGATGCACTTGGCATATTGACAGGCTCCATAAACAACTTTCCTTAACACATTCAACCGAGAACTTTGTTTCCTAGTTAGTTTCTAGTTGTACTTTTCATTTTCTGATGTATGTATTTATTAGTCAACAGTGGTAAATAAGTAGGTTCAACTAACACAAACTCCTAATCCTTCTATATTCAATAATAGTAATAACGTTCATTGTTGTTCATATTTATACACAAAGACTTTCCACTTCTGGAAAGAGCTTTATACTATTCATTGCTAGAATTTTATCAGAATTAGGAGGCTTAGAATCAATGGCTGTATTTTCAGACAGGCAAAAAGTAAAAAACATCTGTGAAAGCGTAGAACAAATTTCAGAGCAGCACTATGATATGCGAACTTGCATATGTAGGTTATTGATGGCACTACCTTCATCCGTCCAAAATCTGCCTTCTTGAATAGCCTTTCCAACTCAATGGCAGCAGCAGCTAGAGCCTTCGCCTTTCCTTCCTCATTTAATGATTGAGAGAAGTCTAATGTTGCAGCTCTGTAGGACCTGTATGACAGTGAAAACCACATTAGTTACAAAGAGGAATAATGTTAAATCTTTAAAAGGAAAGTTGAAGTTTACATACCCTCTGATGTTTTTTTCTGCAGATATATGATTTATTGAGCGCAATGTAGTGAACCTCTTCTGTCTTCTTGCGATAAGGCCTTTGAAATTAAATTGTAACGTTGAACCAACTTTTGGACAGGAATTTGCAGGAGAATCAGCAAATGGAACAGAAGATTGTACAGTGGTAGGAGGGTCAACTGGGTCTTCACACATGTTTTCTGACGTGTTGCTTCTTTGAACTGGTAATGTTTTCCCCTCAACGGCGGACTGTTTTTGAAAAAGAGAAAAAAGGGGCATGTTATTTAATATAACTATGCAGAAAGATCAGAAACAACAATTACAATGCCTAGTAACCCATAATGCTGCAGGAAACTTTAAATCATTCCAAAAATTCTTAAACTTAAGCTTAGGAAAGAATAAATGTTCTTTTGTGATCTCATTCTTAACCACAAAGAAAAACAATTGTTCTTTCAGCAAAAAGCAGATAACAGCAACATGTTGCAGAGAAGAACAACATATATACCTCATTGGATTTTCCTTGTTGCATATTTCCTCCACAAGAAAAAGGTGCCTCTGTTCCACAAGAAACACTGTCATCTCGTGAAGCAGTAGAGGGTTGAGACTCTTTACCAATAATTTCATCTGAATCATCCATGTTCATGGACTTAATTGGAGATTCTGATACTGTACAATGCTTAAGAATTTTTTGTTCTCTTGATTGACAATGAGTAAGTCCATTTCCGAGGAGAGGGACTTCTGAAAGTGTCACACTAGAACTGTCTTGCTTTCTCTTATTTACAGAAACATATTTGTTGAGAGATGACTGAACAATAGTTGACCAATGAGAGGAATTTAAATTAAAATCAGTAGCTTTTGTTAATTTCTCTGGACCAAGAACCAAATGTTGATTCCTTCTGGTACCATCAAGATCTTCAAGTTCAGTACAAGGACTCGTAGGAATCATAGAAAAATCCTTAGTATCCTGTTTCACCATTGTAAGAACCACCTTATCACTGTTAGCAACTGGCTCCCTGTCACATATTTCTCCTTTCTGATTGCTGCATTCTTCAGGTAGTTCATTTGTTGGCTGCCATAATTCTTCTTGCTGAGCAGGGACCTTGGAGATGAATTCTTTCCTCCTTAGCTCTTCAAATTTATTAACAGAATAGCTTGCATCAGTGGGTGAGTAAATCTTTTCTATAGCCTCTCTTAGCGAGCGTAAAATGGCTCCTTCATCAGAAAAGAATATCTTCCTTTTGTCAGGAGTGACATTGACATCACATTCTCTACTTGGCATGATGAAATTCATGATTGCAATTGGATATTGGCGGGAGTTTGCACCCCTGTACAATTCATTCACAAGCTTGCCAACTTTAGGCATATCAACTGGCCGGCCATTTACAAAAAAGAACTGTCGATCCCCTAAATTGCGCCCACTTCCATGTCCAGGCTTTGAAAGAAACCCTTCTACCGCACAACCATCTGCCATACACACAGTGAGAGGCTCTAAGCAGGTAAAAGTGCTCATACCAAACACTGTTATGATATTATCTTTAAGGGACCCACTTCCTTGAGTCTTGAGTACTACAGACTTCACATCTCTTCCAGTTGTGTTGGTGCATACTAATCTAACTCCCTTAGCCAAAAGAGCATAGGCCTGAAAAGAACATCAAAATCAAATTGTTGAATTGATATTCTAAACATTTTCATTCTCACAAGTCACAACCAAGCATACATCAGTTTCAAATTTCATGGCCAATTCTCCAAATTACGAAACTAGTTGAAAGGGTTAGCTTGAAGAAATGAATATGACCAGTGATCTGTAAGAAAAACTCAGCAGAGACTCACATTCAATAAAGTAATAAGCTTCAAAACTCAGCAGAGACTCACATTCAATAAAGTAATAAGCTTCCCATATTCCTTCCGGATATTACGGCGAAACTCTTTGCTCCTTACGGGCAAACTAGAAAACAACTTCTTCAAAGTGACAGTGGTACCAATTTGTCGCGCCGTCTTCTTTTCATCAACCAGGAGACCAGAATGATCGTAGGTCAAGTGCGTTGCAACTGCTTCATTTTTTGTTCTCGTCTCAACTGTCAAATCTCCCAGAGCACAAAGCGAACTCAATGCCTCCCCTCTGAATCCAAACGTCGTTAACGACTGAAGATCTGGAAAATCCGATAGCTTAGAAGTATGATGCTTAAGTGCAAGAACCTTCAAAGGTAAAAAAAAGGGGGAAAAAAATGGATTAATCGTGTAATCGGTTAATAATTGATAATAATATACTAAAATATCAAATAATAAAAGCGAGTTCATTCAGAAAAAGAGCAACCTTGAAATTGTGAGGGGAAATACCGCAGCCATTGTCGATGACTTGAAAGGATTCTTCACCATAATCTTTGAGAGTAATCTCAATGATGGTGGCGCCAGCGTCCAAGCTGTTTTCTACAAGCTCCTTGACGGCAGAGGAAAGGTCAAAAATTACTTGTCCGGCGCATATTCGATGAACGACGCCCTTGTTTATGGGGCGGATGGTTGTGGTAAGGGAGCCATCGACCGCCGGTGAATTACTGCCTTTTACTTCCATTCCAGTCACTCGGATTTTAATAAAAAGCTACGTACCATTTCTTAAACTGCGTCAGCCACTGCATATGGCTACGAAGCTAAAAAAAAATCCCAAAACAGATTAGAAGAAAAAGATTGCCGAAAAGGTAAACGTAAAAATTTAACTAATGTAATTAAACCCTAGTTCCAACTGAAAAATGCAATTACAACTTTAGCTAAAATTCCCAGGCCATCCGGTGTCGTGGTTATCACGTCAGTCTAACGTCAGTTTGGATT
>JAWZTD010000145.1:5245506-5255993 GCA_035221335.1 Echites panduratus | reverse complement strand
TAACAGAATTTAGAGGCAATGAGAATAAAGAAACAAAGCTTATGCCACCACCTCTTAGTAGGTAAATAGTAAAACGAAGGGCATTTCTGGTTAACTTAGAAGTTCCTGGTTCAGAGAAACATGCATTTGTTTTGAGAAAATGTTCTATAAAACTGACAAGAAATATGGAGTAAGAACAAATAAGTTCAGGGAAAAATAACAAGAATCAACTTCAAGAATATGCAAACAAAGAATTATGGCATAAAAAACAAACCTTTAAATCACTTCCTGAATACCCTTCAGTCATAGAAGCAACTGCTTCTAGATCAACATCAGCACCAAATTCTTCGTCAGACAATATTACTCTAAGAATTTTTTCCCTGTTTTGCGCATCTGGAAGGTTTACCATCAACCTGAACATATGAAGAAAGAGAGATGAAAAGAAAAAGATTATGAAAATATAACAGAGAAATATATGTCTTCCAGAAAAAAATCTTAACCTTCGAGGAAGCCTCCTGATAACAGCTTCATCAAGGTCAAAAGGTCTATTGGTTGCAGCTAAAACCAAGACCCGCTCCTTGTCTTTTGTCCTTAGACCATCCCAGTTCACCATAAACTCATTTTTCATCTTGCGCATTGCTTCGTGTTCTCCAGGATTTTCCCGCCTTCCTAACATGCTGTCAACCTATATGTATAAATTTCCTTACTATCAATGTCATAGAAATACAGAGGAGTAAAGGAAGACAAGGAATAGAAACTAAGCTACCAACGGGATTGAAAGACTTTGCATTACAAAGTGAGTGCAACAAGCAAAAACTAGGAGAACTTGATAAGAGGAACCTTTTACTAACCTCATCAACAAAGACAATGCTAGGAGCAATTTTACTAGCAAGCGTGAAGACAGCTTTTACATATTTCTCTCCTTCACCAAACCACTGCAATTGGGAGGAAAAAAATTGCCACCAACATAACAATGAAAATCATCAACAAAGAGAAATGATCTCTTGCAAGGCTTTAGCAAAACAGTTTGGTCTCATGCTTCAGCAACTGAGCAAGAGATATCAGAAGATAAAATGTAAAAGTACCTTAGAAGTGATGCTTGACATTGATATGTTAATAAAGTTAGCACCAGCCTCTGTAGCAACGGCTTTAGCAAGCATTGTTTTACCAGTGCCAGGAGGTCCAAAAAGCAATATCCCCTTGCAAGGCTGTCAGGAGCAACTTATTCAGCAATGCAATAAGATCTTCAAAATGACAGTCAATTTAAAAGCACTGAAAGTCTAATGCTTAAACCTTCGTCAACTGTCCCTTGCTGAACAATTCTGGCCTTTGAAGGGGTAGCATCACCAATTCTTTCAAAGTATCCTTAACATTTTCCAATGCTCCAATGTCATCAAAAGTAACACCAATGTCACTAGGAGGAATGACTTCCGCAAGGAGTCTTTTCTCAAATTCATTTTCTGTTACAACATCCTGCAAATTATCTGATGTTAAAACAAGGGTAAATGATGACATATAGATCATCCTGGACCTTGAGATGAGACAAATAACCCAACCTTGAGAGATCTCTTCGAGCTCTTGGATTCATTCTGAATTGCCAGGAAAATATTGAGCCCATATCTAATACTGTAAAGTAGACGAGCAAAAGTATGAACGCCTTGATTCTATCCAAAACTAGTGCAAGGGAGACCAAATATACCAACCTTTCAGCAGAAATTGACAGTTTAGTATCTTTAAGAGAGGGTTCAGAGCATTGCATAAAATGATGACTCAAAGCCCAGCCAATAATTTTCTCCACATCTATTATAATCGAAAGAACATCAATAAGCATCACAATCAAGTCAACCACCACGTGTAGCAAACATGACAAGCTCTACAAAAATATACTTTCAATTGTCAATGCTTGGTCTTTAATGCACAACTCATGGAGGTCTGCACACTCAACTCCAACTCGATTTAGGACCTGAAATTATGAGTATAGTTGAGCAAAAACATAGAGATCATTACAACTGTTAGGTGGAAAAGGTTTGAAATTTTGACAGAAAGCGATAAACAAAAAATAACATGAATTGCAGCAATATTCAGGTACAGACTAGATGAGCAGATTATCGCCACTTTACTTGAGTCAAAAGAACTCATAGAAAAAACAACCTCACATCTCACCAAACCAAAAGATTCAATATATCAAAAGACAGACCGTGCAAATGCTAAGATAGTTTGATTGTGATTTCAATGTCTCAATATCACGGTCCAACTGTTGCTTCCAATCAGACAATAATGCTTCATCCTGCCACGATTCATCGGAATGAAATACACTTGATGTCATTCAATCAACACAATGAATGGCATCACATAAGACAGCTCACAAAACTTACCTGAGGCATCTGTATGGTCACTTTGTTTGGAAAAAGACGATTAAGCTGCTTCATTGTCTTTGGGGTTTCTTTACTTCTGTCATGTACTCTACCAAAGCCATCCTGAAGCACAAAGAAGAGTTGTTGTGCCTGAGCTTGTAGCACACGTATACACAAAAGAGAAATAAGTTCTTGAAGTCTCCTGGCATAATAACAAATAGATCCTTTTCCAATGCACATTATGATTTCAATCTACATTGAGATACCTTTTCTTTTCAGAGAGTGAGTGGGGGAAAGGGCTTGTTCTATTAGATGAAAGAAATGCCTAAGATGAAAATGAGGTTCAGTTTGCTTGAAAATAACCCTTTAAGCATTCAACAGAAATCTGCACTAAATCTCGAAAAGGACCACGAAATATATGGTGGTTTCAAGTGAACCCCTCATTTGTCATTTTTTCCTTTTCAGATCAATCCTCTTGTTATTAACTTGTGTCAACAAAACCCCTTTAGAACTGTAACCTTCTCCGGTCCAGCCTTGAATACTAAAGAAGTGTCTGTGACCCTCAGAGAAACCAATCAGAAAAGCAAACAGCACATTAAATATAGCCAAAACAAATTGCCCAAAATCATAAACCATTGATATTATCTTTTAAATTAATTTTTTGGTAAGCCATGCATTACATAATGTTGGAGACTACATGTCATATAATTTGTGAGATGAAATGCAGTTTGATTTAAAATAAAAATAAAAATTGAGTGTTCAATACTGATTTAGGATCAGATAATACATAGTGGCATTTATAAAATGTAGCTCCTAGGGTATACTGCATACTGGTGAAACTAAGGGCTTTACAAAATAGACATACTAGATCTGGATTATGAATATGTAAGAGCACTCTTAAAAAGTAAAATATTTACAAATGAATTTGCTCAATGAGATAAAACAACAATTTCAGGGGCCTCCTTAGAATCAAAGCCATATTCATAAATACCAAATACATACACAATCACCAGACTGAAACATAGTCCGTGATCAGTTTATATTAGCAAACATGCCATACGAAGGAACAAATTTTGAAATTTGAGATGAAATAATGATATTGCAATAAGATAAAAGGCTGCAGCAAGCAGATCACTCAACAATGGAAAAAAGTAGACCTAGATCTGAGTTATAAACATCTACAATGTAGAAGGCTGCACTGAAAAAGTAAAATATTTGCAAATGAATTCACCCACTCAAGATAAAAAATAATTCCAAGGCCTTTTTAAAATCAACACCAAATTCCCAACAAATACAAACAATCACCAGATCAAAACACATTCCATGATCAGTTAATATTAGCAATCACTGTTATATGATGCAATATTGGTAAGGAATATTTGAACTGCTACAGTGCGATTGGATGAGATATAACATTGCAGTGGGAAAAGTTTCTTTTCGTTGCTCATATCAATAAAAGATTAAGAAATTACTTCTGTGAAAAGGGGAAAGGAAGGGGAGGAGGGAATGAATCTTAATTTATCAGAACATCATCCCACATTTCAATAAAACAATATTCACAAAGAAATACATGTCTAGCTCAAGAAAGCGTGTGGAAGAAAAACTTGCTATAAAATGCTATACTAACATAGGCACAAATTATCCCCATGTCAACTGGCTTGCAAGAGAAAAAGACAACAAAATCAGAAATAGTTAAAAAGCAAGTGTTGACATACCGGGAAGGCAAGGTCAAGTAATGCTGTTTGATTGCTTCCAAACTTTGTGAACAGAAACCCACCAGGGTGGGACTGGAGTTAAAACAACTTCTAAGATCAGATGAACAAAATACAGTTTAAATGAATGAAAATGTAAAGACAACTACATATTCTACTACTTACTTTCTCCTTTCGGATGTCCGTTTGTGTATGGGAAGCTATAACGACAACATTCTTCGGTAAATTTTCAAGCTTATTCTTAAAGACTCCATACGTCTCTGGATTGGATATTATGGATTTCTCAGTTTCTTTGACAAATAAAACCAATGGACTGCCTTTACTCTCTTTAGAGGCAACCTGTAAAATTTTGCAGCGTTTCAAATGAGTATCAAGAGACAGATATGATGCTCAAAGAACTAAAGAAAGTATTATCAAGTATAGCACCTCAAAGAGTTCACTAATAACAAGCTTATCAATATCATCAGATGAATTATCAAGTCGAAGTAAGTCAGCTGCAAATGAAAAGTCAAGAACACATTATCAGCGATATCCAGAGGGCCTATAGAGAATTCACGGAATGAACTATTTGGAGATGAAAATTATATTCTGGTAAACATTACTAGCACAAAAGAAACCATGATCCCCCTCACAAAGACCACCAAGGTCAGTGCCATCTGGAATTGATCTATCAAATCTAACACCGACTTTAGATGCACCATTGTCCTCAAATGTGAGAACTACTTTGCCTTTGTAACCATAACTTGGACCCCTACAACAAAATGCATAAATATGACTATTATAACATCTTGACTAAACAGAAAGCTGTTAATATCCATTGAAGTAAGAGCAAAGCTGTAATAATATTTCAGACAGGATAGCACAGATTCTTTTCTTGAATAAGAATTTTCAGCATTCTTGAATCCATAATCCGAGATTATGAAGGGATCTTACATCACCCATCGACCCAAAAAATATATCTTAAGAAAAGTTTTGAGTAAGGAATATAATGAATATTTAATGGAGCTCAAATAACACGTAAAAAAAGCTATAGTATACACCATCAAACCCGAATGGTGAGTGAGGGTCAAAGTTTCAATTTCAAATTCATTATCATCACTGATTTTGTCCACATAATCACCCTCATAAACATGCAAGGATCAGAAGAATTTCCAAAATGCAGTATTTAATATGGTCAAAGTGCAAAGGTATGTTTTTGGTATTTATATGTTTTGTTCTGAAATGCGCATAGCATGTATCTAAAATGTGCATAATCCATACCAGAACCCAACTAGATTGAGTCTCAGCAAAGTCTAAATCAGTATTCAGAGATATTTAGTGGTAAGCTTCCACCTAGCTCTCTATTCTAGGAGCCTAAGAGGTTCGCAATATAAAAAGCTGGGTGAGTTCACTTCATGAAATGCAACTGCGTTACCATAAGCTAGAAGGTATTGTGATCCCTAAGACAAACTTTGATCCAATCTCTGCTTGCCCCTCAGAGACCAGACTGAAAAATGCCGTGGTTAGATGAAACGAGAGGACAGTGAGATTAAATAAAAGACCTTGCCACTGAACATGTCTTAAATAAAAACTGGCACAACTACATACTAAGCCTACTCATGCTTCAGCTCCAGCAGAAGTCAAAACCAATGCTGATTCATGAAATGCTGAGAGAATACAAACAAATTCACAAGTTAAGAACTACAAAGCAGACTGGGAAACTCAGCGAGTGCTCATATTGCTAAGACATTCACCTCAAAGAAGTTTGCACAGCAGAAAAGCTCGACTGCAGAGCACCTACGTACTTAACTCTGTCACCTGCAAAATGATACATTTATCATCATTTTTAAAAGGAAATAGATTAGATTCAAAGCGATATTCAAAAACCTAAAACAGACCCACATCAAACGAAAAACTCATACAAAAAAAAAAAATGCGAACAGAAAATAAGCACTCCTATAATACATCATTTAGAGCAAGTAAAATAAATATGCTTTAGGTACCTTTCTTGAAAGTATAGATTTTTGTGGACATATTAGATGCCTCCTGCTTAGGCTGCACCTGGGAGCTGATTGCAGAGCCCCCTGATAAGTCAGCCTCAACACTTGAAGCTGACTTCTTAAGATGTATAGCAGCGGCATGTGCAGCACGTTTAGCAAATACATTTGCTCTTTCAGGCTTTAAATTTTCTTTTACAAGATCAACCTCCTTCACTGTTGATCCCTGGATAGATGATGAAATAAAAAATTAGCAAAAGAGAAAAACACATGGAATCAGACAAGAATCTTACCCCAGGTAACAGAAGAGAATCAACAATGAGAAGTTTAGCACCAAAATGTTTTGCAAGTGCCTTGGTCAACATCTCTTGATATATGTCCGACCCTTCAAGAGTTCCAAAGAAAATAAGCAATTAAGACAATAAAAAAAATTGAACAAATTTGACAACAAGAGGCAGAGGAATCACAACCTATAGGACCAGAGAGTAAAATTCTTGGACATACAGAAGGAAGATCTGCAGTGTACTTAGCAAATTTATTACACTGCAAAGGTATGTATGTCGAAGCAATCAAAACATTCTTCGTTGTCTCGCTGTCACATAGGAAAGAAAACAACTTGAGTAACAAATGTATCATAACCAATAAATAATCAAGATAAGCTTAAATACACAAACGCTTAGACCATATGAACAGTAGTACGAAAGTGGTAAACGATCACACAGATGCAACGTTAAACAGAACCCATAGCCTTAATGTTGCATCTGTATGATCGTTTAAAACTTTTAAAAGGTAAAGCAAGTGAATTGAATTCACAATGAAAATCCTTAATATTATCAAAGTATACACTAAATAGGAATGAAAATTTCCACTTCTAATTATTTACTCTAGTAGTCATTTTATTTTCTATCTTATTGATACTTGCAGACAATAGACACAAAAGTCAAAACACATTAACATTTCAAGACCAACAGGAGGAGAATTACAAACTTTAGGATCTAAAACAGTAATTTTTACATGAAGCAATTAGATACTTTTGATTTCAGAAAATACTTTTGTTAAGGGTTTATATTTGGGGATATCCTAATTCCAATAAAACACACCAGACAAACTTTCTAGTTAAAAAAATACATAGAAATGCATATCACAAATGGAATCCAAGGTGTGAAATCATTAGTTTCCAAGCAAAGAGATGGTATCACCTCAAATAGTAAGGAAAATTTTCAAATGAAACTTCAATGTTGCTGGGATCAAGTAATCCTTGCTGTAAAAGATCTTTGAATGCTTGTCGTCTGGTTGAATTTGAAATCGGATTATCAAAATTCTTGAGTAGTTCTCTGAAATCCCTCGGGTGATCAAGAATTTTAGAAATGCTACCACTTAAATCAAATTCTGGAGCAGATCCAGTAACCACTCTCATGACTGGCCTTAGTTCATGAATGGAGGCCCCTACCTTCATAACTTCTGGATCAACAGAATCCATTCCAATGCTATCTTGATTCAAGTTTTCATTGAGAACATTGGGAGATGGAACACTGGTTTTGTCACCCCCACCAAGCCTATCAATGGGATCAGGAGAGTCCTTCATTTTAGAGCCATCAGTAGCATCATTTGACAGTCCACAGGGAGAAGGAACTTTAGGCATTTCAGAACCTTGTGACACATCATCATCATTTCCAGATGGAGGAAGAATAGATAATCCTTTCCGAAGATTAGATAAAGATGCCAAGGTTGATGCAACTGCATCAGCAGATAAATCCCCAGACCTTGCATCACAATGCAATTCTTTGATTGGTCCAGTATGAGATTCTAGCATTCCAACCGAAGATTTAATGCCCGAAGCAGATCCATTCCCACTGTTAAGTTGTTGGAAAATCTAATAACAAATTAAGGAAACATGTTTTTCTTCTTTTTAGTGATTAAATGAAGAATGTAGCAGCTTCAGTGGGGGTTGATAGCCATTAAATTTTTTCTGTCAGTGGATGCAGAAATAGGATGTTTGAATGAAAGTGTTCTTTCCTATAAGCACAGCAGAGGAAATTGTCAAGGATACATATGCATGTTTACCAGAAGAGCTGAAGACCACCTCATCACCTCCATTTAGTTGCACGGCAGAATTCTTTGGGTAAGATTTGCCATTCACTTGGACGGAACCTTTTTTCCCAGTAATCTCAAGTAATGTGGTGGAACATCCTCTCTAGGCATGGTTATAGAATAAATGAAATAAGTAAGCACATGAGACATCTGCAAATCATAGCAAGAATACAAATTCATAGTGGGTACAATATGTATTGCAAAGAATAATGTATTTACTCCATACCTCTGACTCTGTGCGTTTCAGCCTGCAAAGAGATTTGCTAATCAAAGGATCACCAACCCACAAATCGCATTGACGGCCTTGGCCAACAGTGAAAGTAGAACGGCTCATGACAACATGGGGATTCTGTTGAGAGGAGGCAAAGCAACCACAGAGAGAAAATCAAATAAATAATAAGAAACTTGCTAAGATAACCTCACTAGTCCTCTAATGTGCACAAGTTTGAGGCTTTAATTACTCTACCATTCGTAAAGCAGACTGCTGGCTACTGTTAGTCTTGCCCTTTATCTAATTAGAAGCATTTAGGTACTTACTCTTACCAGAACTCCTGTCACCGGAATGGAATGGAATAACATCAAAGACACACGGGAGTCACAAACATCTTAACATTCTAAGGATCATCAAAATATCCGAGAGCATGTTCTCTGAACAAGAAATGATGTTGGTGTCCCTAAGTGCTTGTTTCTTCAACAAGAAGACAAGAATACAAATTCCCAAGAAAACATTTCAAGTTTCACAAGCAAACTCATACAACTAAAGAAACCAAACATTAAACAATAAACTTTATGTTGATTCTCAAGCTATAAACCATGGTGGAGCTAGTGGCATACAGATATTAGATGACTTAAGCCAGGCATGTATGTATTTTCATCACATATCATTGACTCCATGGTTTTCAGACTACTGTTCAGTAAACTTCAAGAAGCCCATAATCAAAACCTACATATTGCTAAAACAATTTCAAGAATTAACTTGCTAAATATTGCTTTGGGGTTAATTATTTCCTAGTCAATACTGAAACTATAAATTTGAACTGCCACATCCCTAATTCATGACAAAAATGACCAGCAGTGCCCTTCAGTACTGTTTTAACTCAGAATTTGATTCAAAGGTCAGCTGCATGTGAATCAAATAAATTGAAAGGGTAATTTCTGCAGTAAGGGAGATACGTTGCATTCCTTAAAATCGCAGAGACAGGGCCTGCTCTTATTGAAAACAAGAAATTAGCATCGGAGTAAAACAATATTCCCGAATTGATCAAAGGGAGAAAGAGGAGATTCATATTTTTGTTGACACTGAGCCCTCTTAAAAATAGATAAATAAAATACACAAAAAAATTGAAAATAATGAAAGTCAAAGCTGACCTGAGAACACTGAGAGAGAAGCTTTCCCCAGGGAGCCCCCGCATTTGATTTTTGTTGCCTCTTCTTACCCCGAGTAAGCATAGAGCCAGGGTTGGCTTTCTCCGCATCCACGGCTGAGTCGTCTTAAAACGGCCACCAAGAATTGAATGGCAAATTCATTAAAAAGAAATAGCGGAAAGAACAATATTTGGATGAGCAAAATCGCATGCAATAGGAAGGCTCAGTCTTTACTCAGGAACGCAAGACTTACCATCCACTCGACACTCCGGCAATTTCTCCGGAACCGCACTGTCCTCCAGCTGCTTCAAATTACTAGCCTCCGCTTGATCATCCGACCGTACCTCCTGGTCTGAAGATTCTAGCCCGGATTTCTTCTGAGCACTAACAGTTGCCTCCTGGGACGCATCATTAGTAGATGACGATGCCTCCGCCGCCTACACACCACCCCATTTAAAATGAACTCGTCACAACAAAGAAAATTGAAAATTCTTTTTAAAAAATTTTTTTAAAAAAAAAAAAGATCAAGCAACCAAGAATCCAGAACCCTAGCCCTAACCTTGGATCTTTTTCCAGTTGGAGCTGGAGATGACGGCGAAGAAAAAGAGCGCTTGGAAGAAGAAGAACCCCGCCTCGTTTCAACCATGTTCTTGAAATTCCTTCGATTCAAAAACTGATTGAAATAACGAATTTCCTATACAGAGTCCACACTAACAAATATGTAATTAGAGAGAGAGAGAGAGAGAGTATAAAAAGATACTTGAAAGGGTACAGAGGGAGAGAGGAGCTTGGGGGAAAAAAAAATGGTGAATGATTGCGGGAGATCAGTTATCTTCGCCTTCGTCTGTTCTGTTGTTTACCATATATTATTTTAAAATCACATATCTATATATTAGAGTATTATTATTAAGTCCCTCTACTTAGTAAAATTTATAATTGACCTCTTGATTTTTTATTTTGATTCATTGACCATTTTTTAAGATTAATGTTATTAATTAAAATCAATATTC
>JAWZTD010000145.1:5163242-5173355 GCA_035221335.1 Echites panduratus | reverse complement strand
ATATATATATATATATATCTCATAGGACAGCACAGAAAATGACTTACGAAAAAAGTTCATGAGAGAGATCATATTTTTTCTAAGGCAAAACGTGATAGGTCACCATTAGGATGTATGTGTTGGTAAGATTTGAACTTAGAACTTATAATTTAAGCATTCATCACTTCAAGCATTGGGATGTCCCAGAAGAGATGGTTTGATTTGATTCGATTATAGTTAAATTTTATAATCGAACCGTTATAATCGATTATAAAAAATTTTTAACTATCAATTATGAATTTTAGACGGTAACCAATCAAAGTGAACTATTTGTAAATCGGTTTGGTTTAATAATAACATAATTAGAATTTTTTTTCCTTTTTTAATGCTAATATATAATATATATTATAATACTATTTATAATATATTACAGTAGTTCGATCAATTAAAAGTTGATTAAAATTTTCTTTTTTATTTGTATTATCTTATATATATAATATAATTATATATTATGTGTTATTTATTTTATATTATTATATCTCAGAGGTTTAGTTCAATTACAATCAATTAATTTTTTTTTTAAACAGATAATAAAACTAAATCGTTCAGAATATTGATTTTTTAAATCGATTAGCTATCAATTTTTTTTCCGGATACGTTGGTTTAATTACAATGAATCGGTTTTTGTCCGATGTTCAACACCCCTAGTCGCCACTTAAGACTTTATGCATGCAGTCCCAAACAACAACTTGGTAGCCCTTACGCAGGAAGCCAATTGTCATCACATATATATATTTATAAATATATTTGCTTATTCATCAATTTTTGTTTTTTGTTTTTTTTTTCTTTTTTCCTTTCTGCTGCTTTTCTATAAAGGTGAAGAATGAGAAAATGGTAAATGCATGCTATGCTAGTGTAAATTACCATTTGGATCCTTCCTAAATATTAGTTAAGTCGGTAAATCATGTAAAGATATTGACTATTTGACTTGATGCTTAAAGGAAACATATGTACATACATGCATTTTGCATCTATTTTCATCAAACCAAGTGAGCAAACAAGTACATGTATTTTGTGAAAGTCTATTAATATATGATTTAATATAAATCATACGGTCCACGTTCCTATTTATGGACCAAGTCCATTAAAAAATTTCCATAGGTACATAGAAAAGAAAATTAGTTACCACCAATTATTATTATTATTATTATTAATGCTATATATAGAATATTAAACTTTTAAAGTTAGTGTAATTAAAAACTTTAAAATATTTTTAAACAGAAAAAGTATAAATGGTTCAAAATACTCGTAGCTTTTTGGTTAAAAAAGTGAGAGTAATTTTGAGAAATTTTAATTGTGACATTGGGATTATTCTTCTCTCTATTACTAAGATACTTTCTAGTTGTTTGGAATCTATAAATACCACTGCATGGTTCCATGTAATTTCCTTCCCATTTCAGTTACTCCCTCCCTCAGTCAAACCAAACAGATCCTTCCTCTCCCCCTGCAGCAGTCCCTAGCTCTACATATAAGCTTGAATAATATTTATTCTGTATTGGAGTTTAAAACGATCGAGTTTCTCCCTCGAGAGGTTAATTTACTCTCCTTACGGCCTCAGAAATGTCTACCGAACTGTCGCACGTGGTACCTGCAGAACAAGACACCATCACCGGCGGCAACACCGAGACTGAAGTCAATCAAGATGAAATCCCTAACCAACTCAAATCGAAGAAGCTTTCCTGGCAAAAGCTCCGACGATACGATTCCCTAGACTTGGAGTCCAGAAATCTTCGGGGAAATAGACAGGTCCACTCCTCCAAGGTCTCTCTCGCCGATCTTCCACTTCTTAATTTCTTTCTTGTCTTGTTTTTCATTATAAATTAATTTTTAGCATTAATAATTCTGATTCTGATCGGAAAGTATTTTTAATCAGAGCGGCGGGTGGTCTGTGATTTTGCAACTGGCGTTCCAAAGCATCGGTGTGGTGTACGGTGACATTGGCACCTCTCCTTTGTACGTGTATGCGAGCACCTTCACCGACGGAATCAAGCACAACGATGATATATTGGGAGTGCTCTCCTTGATTTTCTATACAATCACTTTGATACCTCTCGTCAAGTATGTCTTCATCGTCTTGCGAGCAAACGATAACGGAGACGGTAACACCTTTCTCTCTGTATAACGATAATAGTAAATCACGATGAATCTATATTTCGGAGAATTTTCCTTGGATTCTATGATGAACACCATTTAATTCCATTACAAAAAGTATATATTTTGCTTCAAATTAATTGGTGTATGTTATGAGCCAGGTATATGGACATCTCCAAATGCTTGCCCCCTTAAAGTTTTATTTATTTATTTTATTTTTTTCATTTGTGTAATTTTCAATGGGCTTTAATGATAAATAAATATTCGCTTATTTAAAAAAATTAAATTTATGATATATAAATTTAACTCCAAACTCAACTTTTGTAACATTATGGGAGAGACCTAGTATATAAAAAAAAAATAAAAAAATAAAAAATAGAGAATTCCCCTTGTAATTCAAAAAATCCTTGGGTGGAATGAAAAACACATAAACCATCATAAGAATCAAATCAAGTTCAAATTCTACTAATAATTTTTTTAGTCCAATCAGGAATAATGAGGACTAAAAAACAAAAGAGAAATAGAGAATGCTCTCCTAGATAATTTCTGGAACTATATACATGCAGCTAGAGACAAAATAGATACTTATTTGCTTTTGTAGAGTACAATGTTTCTGAGACTTAGACCTTAAAACTTACTTGGTACCCCTTACCAACCAATATTAGCCTTCGTGCTGTTTTTTCTGGACCATCTCATTAAAATAAAAATACTAAATATCCAATGACGAGTGTCTTGGTTGTCTCTTGAGGTTGACTTAAAAGAGTTAACGTTAGAACTGAGTTGCAAGTTTTTTCTTAGTTGGTGGCTCCTAATTGACAAAAAAACAATCTCCAAATATTGTATGTTTGTTTGCTTATGCTAACACATGCTGCCGTTCAGCTCCAATATTATCATTTTTATTTGAACTATTTAGAATTTTTATTAAAAAAAAAATTATTTAAAATAAAATAAATATAGTTTGATAGTGAATTTCTCTTTTATTCCCTTCGAATTAACTCATTGTTTTTCCTTCAATTCTTTTCCAGAATTCTCTCTATATTTTATATTTTTTAATTAACCAATATAATTGTTAAATTATGAATATTGTGTTGTGAATTGTGAGTAACAAAAAAATATAATTTGGCAGGTGGAACATTTGCTATGTACTCCTTAATCTGTCGGTACGCAAAAGTTGGTCTAATTCCAAGTCAAGAAGCATCAGACCAAGATGTTTCCACTTTTAAGCTTGAACTGCCAAACCAAAAAAGCGCACGCAGAGCCTCCAGACTCAAGTCAACTCTCGAAAATAGTAAATTTGCCAAATTCATCTTGTTGTTTGCCACCATGCTTGGTACCTCCATGGTCATTGGCGATGGCGTCCTCACGCCTTGCATTTCAGGTATGCAAAAATTCACGATTTGGTCAAATAACGAAATAAACCTCCGGTTTCAAATAAACTACAACACAACCCTTCAAACTATAAACTGGTCCATAGTCAATCCCAATATGGCATAATTGGGTCAAAATGTCTGGACCTCTTACTTGAAATTAGATTGGGCCTTTTAAAATTTTTTATCCAAATCCAGATACTAGCGACGACTAGTCTAACATTATTTGGGCATGTGATCTCCAGTGCTATCGGCTGTTGGAGGGATCAAGGAAGCTACAACTTCAATGACTGAAGGTAGCACCAAAGATTGTTCTTTTACTGTTATGATTGAACCTTAATTTCACTCGAAATTAAAATTTCACACAGGGTTTTTTTTCTCCTTCGTACAGGGAAAATTGTCTGGATATCAGTTGCAATCTTAATTGCCCTGTTCATGTTTCAGAGATTGGGGACGGATAGAGTGGGCTATAGTTTTGCACCCATAATTTGTCTCTGGTTCTCATTTATCGCTTGTATTGGAGTCTACAATTTTATCAAGTATGATCCTGCTGTTATCAAAGCTATAAATCCAAAATACATTGTAGATTACTTCAGGAGAAACAAAAAGGATGCTTGGATCTCTCTTGGTGGGGTGGTTCTTGCCATCACAGGTATTACAAATTTCTCCTCATTGCCATACCTTATATAGTACTAATAATCTTAACAAGCAAATCTGGGTTTTTGCCCAAAAATGCAGGAACTGAAGCATTATTTGCTGATGTTGGTCACTTCAGTGTGCGCTCCATCCAAATAAGCATGTGTACTGTGACCTATCCTGCCCTCATATTAGCATATACTGGACAAGCTTCGTTTCTTCGGAAACATAATGACTTGGTTTCTGATACTTTCTTCAAGTCCATTCCTGGTAAGTATTATAGATTTATTGCACAAATCAACATTAGTATTGTCAAATATATCTGACCATTTTTGTCAAGAAATAGAGTGTAAACATAATAATTCTTGTTGCAGGCCCTGTTTACTGGCCAATGTTTGTGGTGGCTGTAATGGCTTCCATCATAGCAAGTCAAGCCATGATCTCGGGGACTTTCTCTATAATCCAACAATCTCTTTCACTGGGATGTTTTCCTCGAGTAAAAGTTATTCACACATCAGCCAAATATGAGGGACAAGTTTTTATACCAGAAATCAATTACCTTTTGATGCTGGCTTGTGTTGCTGTCACAATTGGCTTTAGGACAACCCAAAAGATAGGAAATGCTTATGGTAAGTGGTTAATTAATTTCAAACGCCTTCTTTGTTAGGTTTGGTTGAACTAATTGGGGATTGACATATGTAACCTTTATTCCCTCTTCTTATACACAGGAATAGCAGTTGTTTTTGTAATGACTCTCACATCATCATTCCTAGTGCTGATCATGATCATGATTTGGAAAACCAACATCTTCCTTGTTATTTTATATGTCCTGGTCATTGGTTCTGTGGAGTTTACTTACTTGAGTTCGGTTCTATACAAGTTTGATCAAGGAGGCTACTTGCCATTGGCTTTCGCCATGATACTAATGTTTATCATGTTTGTTTGGAATGAAGTATATAGGAAGAAATACTATTTTGAGTTGGATAACAAGATTTCTCCAGATAAGTTGAAGGAGATAGTAGTTGATACACAATCTAATCGTATGCCAGGACTTGCAGTCTTCTACTCAGAGCTTGTTCATGGAATTCCACCTATTTTCAAGCACTATGTGGCCAATGTACCTGCCCTGCACTCAGTTCTGGTTTTTGTATCCATCAAATCACTCCCAATTGGCAAAGTTCCAGTTGAGGAACGATTCTTGTTCCGAAGGGTGAGGCCTAATGATTTGAATGTGTATCGTTGTGTGGTCAGATATGGGTACACAGATGTGAGAAATGAGCAAGAGCCCTTTGAAAGTTTGCTAATTGAAAGGTTGAACGAATTTATAAGAGAAGATTACATGTTTGCTGCTGTGACAAGAGACAACATAGATAATGAAGATTTCCCTGAAAAGCATAATATTGAAGAAGTAGATGATGGTGAGAGCAGAAAACAAATCGAATACTTTAAACGACAGGAGGGAATGGACAGAGATATTCAGCTGTTAGACAAGGCAAGGTGTGCTGGTGTTGTTCATTTGGTAGGAGAACATGAGGTGATTGCAGGGAGAGGATCCGGAATTGGGAAGCGAATACTGATAGATTATGCTTACAATTTCTTGAAGAGGAACTTGAGGCAAAGCAATAAGGTGTTTGATATTCCTCACAAGAGAATGCTTAAAGTGGGAATGACATATGAGTTATAGAACATATGATATAACAATAGTTCAGTTCAACCTTTTCCCCTTGAAAATCTTCTGGTCACAATCAAAGTATATATATAAAGATATTCTCAAGAAATCTTTGAAATGTATATTAGAAGTAACAGTACTCATAGCTCTTATACATATATATATATATATATAAATTTATATCTCATCCCTTATTACCCTTTTTAATTTTTATTGGCTGGAGGAATGATTTAAGGTTCTTTACCTAATTTTTCTTGTGTCATTCAAATATATATTCCTATTTTCATGACTAATACTTAATGTCTGGTCAGAAGAAATTATAGGAAGTAAGGTTAGAAAGGGAATATGATTTTTAGAAGGAAACTAGAAAGAGGATAATATACCAAGACAAGAACAACAGAATTTGGAGGGGATTTAAAGACAACATATATGATTTTTCTGCAGCTGCTCTTATAGTAATTATTCTGGGAGAATAAAAGAACAAATTTTTTAAAAAAAAATGCTATATATATATATATCAGTAGTGTATAGATCCTCTTCCGGTCTTTCCTCCCTTTGTCTCCTATTCGTAGTACGAGAAATACATGGTAGTATATTATAAATACAAACATATTCTTGACACTTCAGTCACCCTCAAACCTGGGAAGATGATCCACAAAGTTTGAACCAAGAAATTAAAGAAAGTGCCACCTTGACAAATACCCTGATGGGGGGTGATTTTCAAGACAATTAAACTACGAAATTTGGAGCAGCCATACAGATTACTATTTGTGGTCCCAGGAGGCAACATCTAGCACGCTAGGGTTTCCAATATTTATTTTTCCTATTTATAATTCTGCAACACACCATATGCAAGCTTATGGATAGATTGAGAAACTCACATTTATAGAAACATGCCATGTGTCTCTTTAACCACTGGTCCCTATATTTAGCTAGTAGAGGGTTTCAAATTTTAAGGATTTCTAATCTGAGAAAGAGATTCCTTGGCCTTATCAAATGTGCCCATTACCCAATTCAACTTATTAAACCCAGAAAAGGAATAGTAGTAGAAAAGAGGTTCCCAGGTATATATGCTGATTCACTAAGTAATTTAGTGTGCTGATACAGATCATTAATTTTTCCTAGTGAACAGGAATTTGGAAATTAAATATAGCAGAAGTAGTATACTAAATGGAAATTAATTAAGCCAAGAACTATCCTCAATCAAAACCCTAATTCAGGGACTAGCTATTAAGCTGTTATAAAATGCTAACATAAATCTCTGTTAATAAACTGCTTTTACAGAAAAAGTAAGTACACATGTTCTCAAGAGGCTCAAAAACATGTAAATTAATACAAGTCTTGTTTGATTCACACAGTTCTTCAAACTATACTAAAAAGAGCAGTCAATCATCAGAAAGCAAACCCTCCAACTATTTTCCCTTTCCCACTCCACCCCCCAAAATGCATAGAAACAAAAAAAAAAAGAGGGGTTGGGGGGGGGGGTGGGGGAATCCAAGAATAGAGCTCTGGAGGAGGTTAACGAAAAACTTACTATATATACTTTTGAAGGCCCTAAAATCTCTTCGAGTGAACTGATTTAGTAGTTCTATTCACATCAATTACACTGAACTTGGCTGCAGCTGCAGGACCGTCACCATGAATACTTCTACATAAGTTTGATTCTTGAAATTCATCTCTAATTTCTGCAAGATTAATATTGTTGTTGTTGCCCGCGGCTGTACTGGTCTTACTGTGTTGATTACTAGAAGAAGAATTAGAAGATCTTTCCCCTTCTAATTCTCTAAATCTACATAAATACCTCTTCAATGGCTCAGCATAGTCATCAAAACCTAGACTTCCGAGGGCCCAACAAATATCGTCCCCGTTCACTGTCTTCCTCTTCTCCTTATGACACTTGTCAGAAGCCTCCCCGGTAACGAAGCTTATGAACTCAGAAACGCATTCTTGCATGGTTTCTTTAGCTTCTTTTGAGATTTTTGCATTAGCCGGCAAGATATGCTTCATTATTCTCCCCACATTAGCTATGGGCACCAACCGATCTTGCTCTTTGATCTCCACCCCAATATGATGATGGTCCTGATCTGTAGAATTATTACAATAACCTATATTACTATTATTGTCAACCATATTTCTATAAACAGAAACCCACCCCCTTTCAACTAAAACCTCTGAAACAGAGACAAGTTTTTTCTTTCCTCTCTTGTATAAACTTGCCCTCTCTTTATAAATAGTTGTCCATATCTGATAACGTGCCTCTTTATAACCAAAGATTCTATTCTAGCACAGCTCACTTAAAACACAGTGGCAGACAGATTTCTATAGATGGTATGAGTTTTGGGTTCACTTTTTTTCTTTCCTGGGCACTCCAAAATTATTGGTAAAATATTACAAAACCCTAATAAGAGAATTAAAAGAGAAAGAAAAGACCCACTTGATTACACTGATCTAATTTACAGATCCGAATGGTCCCCTCTATTTATTTATTTATGCATATATATATATATATATATATATGTATGTGTGTGTGTGTGTGTGTGTCTAAGACTCCTATAATTAATGTTTCAATTAGCTTAATTAATTTTAATTAAGTGACTGTTTAAATTTAAATATGAATGTTAGCCAACGGTAGAAATGCACGTGTGGTGCAACAAGGGTTAAATTTGCTACCAAACAAAACCTAAAAAGAGCTGAGAATTGTGAGGATCAAGTTCAAAGTTGAAACCCTATTGTTAGATTACCTACTTCTATATATATACAGATACAGTTTCACTTGGAACTTCTAGATAATTAGGTTTTTTCTAATTTTGCAGGCACCTTTCTTTCCACAAACTCTGGACTACACATCACAAAGGACATGCGACAACTATTGTTGTCTAGTAAATTTCAGATAATGTATTATGAACCATTAATATTTCTAAATGGATTATTCACATATATAAAGTTATAATAATAGAAGGTCATAATCAATCCTTGTGCTTGACAATTTAACCTTTGTAGCACTCACACACACACACACACACATATATATAAATATATATATATATATATACACATAAATGTTGTAGTGATGGAGTGCTGTTAAATTTCTAACTGTTCATTGATGGTTAACCGTTTATTTTATTTTTAGAAAAATTAAAATAAAATTTAATCAAATATATTTAGGGTTTAGTTTATCTTTTTAGAATTTAGTTTATAAAATTTATTAAAAAAATATTTATAGAAGAATTTAGTTTTGATCAAGTGCACTAATGCTATGGTCAAAGTATATAGTGCATAATTAGATCTCTAATGATTAATGTTCAAAGTTAAAGATCAATTATCTTTTTTTTTAATTTAAAAAAAATCTTCAATATAAATTTTTTTAAAAAATATATTTTATATACTAAACCCTAAAAGTACTTGATCAATTTTTTTAAAAAAATAAAAAAGATAATTAATAATTAACTTTAACTGTTAAAGATTTAACTGTACACTCCATAGCATTTTTGTATATATAATTATATATAGGAGTGCTATAGTGGGTAATGGATTTCAAATTACTGAGAGCTCCAGTTAAGTCTCAATAGTCAATAGTTAAATATGTATTTAATTTTTTTAAAAGAAATAATAATTTATTTTATAATTTTTTTAAATATATATTTTATAAACTAAACCTTAAATTACTTGATTTTTTTAATGATGGATGACTGTTAATTTTGATCGTTAGAGACTTAATTGAATCTTTCGATGATTTGAGTTTCGTTGTCCACTCTAGCATTTTCATGTATATATATATATATATATTAGAATATCGGTATGATTAATTTGTTTTAAATTTAAATTTCTTAATCATAAATTTTTTTCTCAAGATAATTAGTTAGATTAGAAATAAAGCAATTAATTAGATGCTCGTTCGTTTGGCAATGCCATAATTTAAGAAATCGAATATTTCACGATTTTTATTTTTTTTAAGTAAACCCGAGAAGCTGAGTTCAGTAGAATGTTTAAGCAAATCATGTTCTCTTCTTCAGATATAATTAGTTTATCAGATATTTTTAGTGGATTTGTCACTCAAAAAGAAACAAAAATAAAATTGTTAATTTCTAGTGGTAGGTAAAAGTAATGGGAAACCTAGTGGATTTTCTTGTGATGTTCTTCTTGAAATTAAATGAATCCATATCTTTGTGTGATTTAAGGATTCCCTCACAACTCCTTTTCACCCCAACCAATTCTTCAAGTTCATAATGAGGGACGAAGAATATATCTATATGACCTCTCTAATATATTTACAGTAATTAATTATTAAGAACTTCACTAAAAAGGAAATGA
>JAWZTD010000145.1:5124381-5135260 GCA_035221335.1 Echites panduratus | reverse complement strand
TTCATGAATAAAAAAGGAGAAACCAGAGAGGTAAATGAATTTTAAGGTTTACCATTTTACCTATATATAAAGTTGAAGATGCATTTGCACCAAGTTTCATCATTACTAAGTCTCCAATAAAATAAAATCCTATAAATAAATATAATATTATTCTCGGAGAAAGGAATCACTCTATGGTTACAACAGCAAAACCTATACTAAATGGAGTAAGCCCCGTATATATACAGATAACTGTAAAAATACAATAAACGAACAAGCACCTTACAAAATGTATATATATATTTTTTTACAAACAGCGAATTCAATCTGTCGATGGGGACTCATTTATCAAAGCCATCAGTGATCTTTAACTGGCAAAGATATTTATTCTATAAACTGAGTCCCTCCCCTAGCACCTGCATATCCTGCTTCCTTGTTCACTGAAAAATAGGTGTAAAAACGTCCGATTAAGAAGAAAAACCCAGCAAACTCACATAAGGAAGTTGAGAAATTAAAAACATTCTGAAGGAGAAGAAAGGTAGTTTTAGGCACAGCTAAGTTATATGTTTGTTTTGCATTGCGTGTGAACAGAGATGAAAATGTTGGAAGTAGATATCTGCCGGAAAGAGATTCAAAATAAGAAATTGAACAAAAAAATGGGGGAAAAAAAAATCACTCTTAATTACTACATCCGTTCCACAGTATAAAGCATCAGTTGCCATTTTGCAAGGATGAAGAACTCTTTTAAGTGTAGCCATGATATGTCAAAAACATATACTCTTGTTCTCCCTCCTTAATAACTATATTTCTCATTTCTTTACGATAAATGAATGAAAATATCAATCTAGGATAAAAATGAAAAAAGTATTATAATGATGCATTGATAATTACAAAACCACTTATATTGTGGGACAAATGAAAGACCTTAAGTGACTTATATTTTAAGACAGAGGGAGTATTATATATATATATATATATATATATATGTAAAACAGGATTAGCATGGAATCAATGCCAGGCTTATGCAGAAACGAAATCTCACCTATTGGCCCAAACGGAGTTTATAAAAATGCGGAGGCAGAAAACAGCGGATGGGTGGATGAAATCTTCCGGCATCAGTTACAGATTTAAGGTAACTGCACCAAAAGATAGAGAATATGGTTTAGTGGGAAAATCTAGTAGTATTGGCCAGCAAGTAAATCTTTATTTGTGTTCAGATGATCACATACATTCTGAATCAGACATGCTATCCATGGATAGTAGGCATGCGTGGACAATGTTAATTCAGCCTTTCACTGTACACTTGCTGCTTCGACATTTTAGTGGTCTGTATCAATAGCAAAGACAATTGAGAAACCAAAAGATGTATATCTGCAAAGAAACAAAAAAGATAAAAGAATATGCTAACACTGAAGTGAAAAATGGTTACCGGAGCTAGCGAGTATGCCTTCCCAGTGAATATGCACATTGGCTGTGTTTAAAGGCTCTGGCTGCCCTCATCCTTAATCCTAGCATCTTGGCAGTTGTAATAGGCACAGGTCTTTTAACAATACCTTTTGTCTCCTTTGGCATTCTAGAACCCTTAATTCTTGTCAAAGAGCCGCCATCGCCAATTAAAAAAAATGTGTGAGAAAATGCAAATCCAACTAACACTGTACACATTTACATAGTTACTGAATTGGTGGAACTCATTCACTTAATGGATGAACCGAATTTTGTCACCCATACAAGTTCTTCCAATTCGTTCTTCTTTACTGGAAAATGTGGAATAAAAAATTGGCAATTTTTTTTCCCCAAGGTAATATTGTTATTTTAACTTGTATTATAGGCTCAGCGATTGATTGCTTCCATAGCGACTCGTACAAGCCGTAGCAACCCATCCATATCTTGAAAGTTGAAATCAAGGGCCCTTTTAACAGAAGATAAACCCTCTCTACTTTGGGCCTCCCCAAATCTTGCTCTTGATTTCCTAGAGGCTTCCATTGCAAAGTTAACATCCTGTGCCTGAAAAGATGATATAACCACTGAAAAAATGATAAAAGCTTGATAACCTAATCCTTTTAAAATAGGAAGCCTTAAAGATCTCATAGAATCAAGGTAGGTAAATGGTGGGCCACAAAATAACAAGGATATAACAGAAATTCCCCCCCCCCCCCCCAACAAAGGTCTTCACAGGTGAACACTGAACTAGCCCTAGAAGTGCAGTTGGATAAAACCATTTGGAGATGGCTTACCAAAGGAAGCTAAACTCTCAATTCACCTGACCCCCCATGAAATTGCACCTCCTATCATCCATCCATTATATATGTTAATCAAAGTCACATGGGTAGGGTACTGACCATTTCTTAACATGGCTAAGTACCAAGAGAATTCTCATTCACAAAAAAGTTTACAAGGAAATCTAAGGGCAGAAAAGAAATAAAAACCATTTGGTAAACTTACGAAGTTGATTAGCCGCATACAGCTAGAACGATTTCGGGCAGTTAAAACATGGTTCCCAGCAACTTGAGGAGAAGTAACACCTTTTGGAATCACAGCCTTATCTGCAGTTGCTGGGTTGTTCAAATTGTCAATATCAGATGCAGATGAGGAAGGAGATTCACCTGATAAAGGAACATGATAGCTTCATAAGTAGTCAGATAAACCTGGGAAGCGTTGTTCCAGGTATTAAGCTAGAAAGTACATTGACATTCATAAGAAGGCATTATTAGCCACTTTCCATTTAAAACTGTAGCAGTCCGGTATACCTGGGAATTGGTGTTACTGGATTAAGCTAGAAAGTGCATTGACATTAATTAGAAGGCACTATTCACTTTCCATTAGAAGTTTTTCTCATTCTCTATTATGTATCTATTATGTAAGTGCTAAAGAAAGAGGAAGAAAAATTCTCGACTTTCTTCTTACTGTAATCATATATGTCTAATTCTGCCACTCCATCCTTTACTAGTACATGTTGCAACTTGCAAGCATCATTTTAGTAATGAAAAAATTCTTTATTTTCCACCACATGCTTGTTTCTTGGTGCATGCTGACACCATATTAGAGCACCATCATCACAATTAAGATTCTGCAATCTCTTGAGATAAAGTTCTGGCCATCAAGTTACAAATTTTGAACAAAATACCAATTTGGGCCATATGTGTAGAAATCAGAGAAATGTCATAAAATCACAAATTTACTGTATTACCTGAAGGAATGATACGCAGCGCGGCTTGCACCTCTTCCCGATCTCTAATAGCATTTGTATGCGAGGTGTAAATTACTCGCAGATATGCAACCTCCACGCATTTGTATGCCAGAGCAGCAGAAGCCATGTCTTTGGATTTCTCGTATTCATGAGCACAAAACCTATAAAGAGAAAATAAGGGGCATGAACAAGGAAGCAAGATGCGTGCTGGATACTAGTGCAAGATTATTGGCTCATTGTATTTTAAATTATAATGCTGCCTTTTTTTGAATAAGCCAAGATGCTGAAGATCATCAACAAGAAGGAAAGATTCTGTCAGTAGGGGAGGGGTCAATGGCATTAGGGATAATTATAAGGCAGACTTAACTGACATTTTGCATTAGGTCAGACATAAAGAAAGTAAGGCCTTATGCCTAAAACCAAATCTTATTTTGGTTCAATGGAACAAACAATGGGAGATAACATGCATTTACAGCACTCTGGAGCTCCCACCGGTACAAGTGCTAACATATGCAACGAATTTGTATAGATTTCCAATAAAAATGTTGCTTCCAAAAAGACAAGTCAATGCAAATCATTAAAACCAAATGCCTCCAGAAAAGTCTGCATTTACTTACTCGCACAGCTTTGCAGTGCTACTATATATTTGCATGGACTGAATCATTTCATTATGCTTGGCATTCTCACTGCTGGAAGATTCCATCAAGGATGCTCCATGGAGAAATTTAAGAGCTGCTTGGAAATAAAGTCCTGTACTCTCAGTTGACCCAGAATTCTGCAAAGGTAAAGTTAGCAAAATGGTAAAATAACAGCCGGGAACAAAATTATGCATGAGAATTATATATGTGTGTATATATATACACATTGTTAAAAACCTTAAGACGATCTGCCAAGTGCTTCAGGTCCTTTGCCTCTTTAACAGCATTAGTAGCAGCTTGACTTGAGGAATCCTTTCGGGCAGGACTTGGGGCATCAAGATCCCGGCCCTTCAGTGTAGATGAATTAAGATTTCTCATATTAACTGGTTTATTTCCATTCTGTTTTTCAGTCTTTTTACTCTGCTTTGACACTCTTGCTGTATCATCATTTTCAGATGCATGTTCCCCATTATCTTTCTTTGATTCACCAGTTGGCTGGAAACGTGTAGTTGCCTCATTGTGACCTCTCACTGAAGGTTGCAATGAGTGTGAATTCACCCTTCCAGAGTCCTCAACTCCCATTTTGTCAGACAGCAGCTTCCTTGATTTTCTTTCACTATCAAACTGATGCTGAACATTCTGTATTGTACCTTGGCTGGAGATAGTATCTGGTTTTGCACCTGGACCATTATCTTGAGTATGATGATTCTCCTCTTTGCTGATTTCCCTGTTCCCTTTCCCAGCAGAATCTTTCTTCCAGACATAACTCTTTTCTATTCTCTCAGAACTATTTCCAGATTTCTCTACAAATTTGTTTTTTCCAGCCTTTGTTTTCTCCTCATACATGGACCCATCGTTGGAATCAGTAGCCTTAATCTTGCCATTATCAGATCCAGCTCTTGAAACCCTAGTCTTATCTTTAGACCTGGAGGAAAATCCCTTTCCAGACTTCTTTGACTGGTTATCGTTCCTTTTCCTTTCGTCTCGACTTTGCTCTGAAGTCTCTGTCTGGTAAGCAGTTTGATCATCTTGATCTAGTGGATTAGTATTGCAATTAGGAACACTCTGAGCTGCAAAATGAGGAGAAGATGTGCATTCCACCTTACCTCTTCCATTTGTCACATGACCCAAATCTCCACCCTGGAAATCAATCACAGAAGACTCAAGAGATCCAGTATGCATGACATTGTGAGAATGGTCCTTCATCTTTCCCAGTTGATCACTCCCACCAGTGTCTCCACCATTAACAAATCTTCTTGGACTAGCTGCGGGCAAGAAACTAGCATCTTGAGGATCATCTTTAGATCCAACATTTCTTCTAGCCTGGCTAAATTTATCTGTACTGGGAATCCTTAAAGGAGATGAAGACACTGATTCTACTGGTGAGCCTTTCATTTCCCCACGACTGGCTTTACTTCTGTGTGATCCAGACACCTTCGAAGAGCTTGAAGTGGCAGCCACAGCAGGCAGTACAGAGCCCAAATCCCTTCTTAAAGAATCTGTAGCATCCATGCTCCTCCGAGATGAAGTGCCAACTTGATCCTGCCCCATTTGCAGGTCCTTTGTAGCTCTAGCAGCCCTTTTTCCAGTAACCATAGTATCTTTGCTTCTATTGGATTCTTTCCCCTCAGACTTTGATACTCTAGCTTTCTTTTCTTTCCTCTGGTCATATTCACAGGATTCTTCCATGAGACCCCTGTTTCCTTCAGAATGATGTTCTTCGCTAGGCAGAGGCAGATCACTAACACTAGGATTTTGATGGGCATTCCCTTTTCTCTTCTTCATAGAATCTTTACTGCTCTTGGCCAAATGAAGTGAAACATCATCTGAAGTGACTGATATTTGTGCTTCAGGTTTTTCAGATGAGATGAACTTCTTCTTCAGACCACTTTTCGAATCCCTAGAATGGCTACTATGGCTGTGAGGCTCCTTCCCTGATGCACTGTTAGAGAAACTACTATTTGAGCTACGAACGGCTTTCGAGGAAGCACCAGCCTGGTCAGAGGTGTAATTTTCATCCTTAAGACGCACATCTTCGGTCTTCATTTTCTTAGAAGCTCTTGTTGCATCTAAATCATTCTCCCGCTTGTTCTTCATCTTTGATCTCATTGGATCACCTGCGAACAAATCATATTTCACCAAGAACATTTACAAGAAGTTTGGAAACAATTTTTTTTCTTCAAAAGAAAGCATGAATGCATAATTAGTGTTATGATTGTATCTGAACTATTTCTGTAGAAAATTGTGGACAAGTATGTCCTGATATCACTTACATGGTTAGTTTTATGATTTTCAGGTAAGGTATACAGGAACAGAAGCAAAATTTTCATTAAGCAACATCAGACATAAGCTACTACAAACTATACCTTCATGCTGATATGTAAATTCATCCAATTGAGGTGAGAGATCTACTTCACTCAGGTTTCTACATTTGGAAGAGTCCTGGAAGTTCTTCTTCAGATCTGAAAACTGTATAGAGCCGTCTAGGTTAGTTGCATTAGTCGCATCTTTTGACCCAAATCTCTTCTTCCCACCAGATGCTGTAGGTTGTAATCCAGAAACTTGAGAACCTTCAGATGATCTCTTAGTATCACCTGAGGCCACTCCCGGTAAAGTCCCACCAGGATGTTGATGCTGATTAGAAACCTGTGTGTGGTAAAGGGCCCTCAATGCATTTGTTGTCTCTTCTTCACCGATGCCACAATGGTTCATTCCAGGCCTAGAGACAGGGTCAAATGAAACAGTTAAACACTGAGTTAACATTAAACAAGTACCAGTAAAATCCTGCGCTCACAGATGGACAGATATATTTGTTAATTCCTGTTGTCTAAGACTGATATGTCTCAAGCCATGTTATGCATCTGACAAATTTTAATCATCGAGGACACGCTGGATACTCTTAGTTACATCTCACATGGATAGAGACTCTGAAAGCAAACTTACCAACCACTAGTAGCAACAAGAGTTTGGATGAAGTCTTAAAGTGCTACAATTCTAACGATTATAACAGAAAGAAACCGAAGATGAGCACAGCATCAGAACTTACAGCCAGTTGAGCATACTACACAGCCACTTCTCAGGAAGAGACTCGGGATTTGTACCAAGCGGTAGAAGTCGCCATGCCTGACATTTATCACAACACACCCAATCTTCTTTGACAAGGGGGGCTGCCATTGCCGGAGGTGCATCTGAATTGGAAGGTAACCTAGGATGATCCCGAGACACAATTTTCTCCTCTGTTGTTTTACCCATAGGTCTATCTTTTAATGCACCATTTGATTCTGATATGGTTTTCTTCTCAACAAACTCAGAGTCTTTACTCCTTAAAGATGGCATTTCCTTGGAAGCAATTTCATCTGTCTCCTGTTCCAGTCCTAACTCCCCAAAAAACTCTCTATATCTATCCGCAGCTTCTACATCTGCCTTTTTCAGCCTCTCAAAATCACTTTTGGAACTATTTGAACTAGAGGTGTTTTTACTTTTAGAGATCACACAAGAATTAATCAGTGGACCATCATCAGGAAACTCCAGACCTGGGGCAACAAGACTTTGACTTCCTTTAGATTTCTTTTTGCCCCCAGAACATAACTGCCGCTCTCCAGGAGCCAATTTCAGACCATCTTCATTGTGAGAAGTGACTTTGTGAACAACTTTTTGCATTGATGTATCTGAAACATTCATGTTGACAGAATTCTTTTCTTCAGATATATAAGATTCAGGTTTGATTAAAAGCTCTGCCTCTTCTTCTATATGATTGACTTCTTTCTTGGGGTAAATTGAATTCTCATCAACACAATTTTGTTTTCTACTCTCACAAACAGATCCAGATGCATCAAACTTTTTATTGAATTTGTCAGCTGTACCATTCTCTATTGCTACACCATCTAAGGGTTCCTTTCCAGCCACCTCAGGTGTGGAAGCATTTATCACCCTACTTTTAGCAGCAGCCTTACAATTAGTAACTGGCTTAACCGGGTCCTTTACTGATTCTACAGCATCTGGATATGAATTCATTAAAAGTGGGAGTTTCAAAGTACTTGAAACAAGTTCTACGCATGCCAAAGTGTCAACATCAAATTCCCCTTTGGTTGCAAGTGTGCCATTAGAGACTTCTTTGCTGATATTATTTGACTGTTCTACTGAAGCAGCACTTTTCCCAAGTGATTTTGGTTTCTTATCATTCAAAACTTTACCATTACTCATTTTGGGATCAGATCCATTTGTTATCATCCGAGAATTCCCTTGGCTTGCCTTACTTAAAGTTTTAGATTTACTCCTCCCAAAACCCTGTTCCTTCTTAATCAGGTGCATTATTTGATCAGAAAGAGGGGATAACAACTGGCTTCTGCTGAAAGGTACAGATGTCATAACCTGCAACAGTAATACATTGAAAAAAGGTCACAAAATGCCACGCTATATGGTAAAAATTGGATGCCAAAGAATAATGACTAACCCGAAGAATACTGGTGGGAGATTCATGTGGATTTTCCAGTGGACCGTGATATAACCCGTCACTATCTCCAGGGCTGTCATCCAATGATGATGAAGGAGAGACATCAAGGCCAAGCCCACTGTAGATTTCAGCATTCCTGTGAGTTGCTAAATTATCTGTGCCAACTCTGATGCGAAACTTTAGAGTTTTCTGATCTGAACAACTGGTGGACTTCTGAACTTCATTTGTAGGCAACTCCTCACCATGATTAGAGGGAACAGAGATATCATGATTCAATCTATGATTTCCAGATGGGGGCCTGAGCACTGGTATAGAATTTGAAGAATTCATTAAAGGCCTCACTGTTAAAGAGGCACTTGATGAAGAAAACGAAGTCTGTCGACCACCCTGTAAAATAACCCAGCTCAAAACGTTAAAGCTAATTGCTGAATTTAGCAATGAGAACATGACCATTGTATTCCTAACCACAAACACCTACCTCCTGATGCATGTTGTTCGGGGATCTTGTGATGCGGTTATATACTTCTGGTGAAGCCCTCGAATGACACCAGGAAGGGGACCGTTGATGGGTAGGTAAAAATGAACCATAACCGCCAAATTTTGCCCCTGCCAGACCATGTAAATGATGAATAATTTTTCACTGTTATTTAAAGCACATAACTAAGTCCTCTTTCTGTAAATTTTTTGTTCTCCATACCCAAATTCTCAGCTGATACTCCGCCTTCAAAATCCTTTTGAAAATGTCCCAATACATCTTGAAGTTTCTCATCCTTCATGTAGTTCAAAGTGAGTAAGAGCTATTGTATGCTACATATCCATTGACATAACAGCAGAAACAAAACACTTATTTTGATCGTAGACCCCTTAGATTTTAATTTTTTTGAGCTTTTGCAATGAAAGGGCAAAGCAAGAAAATTAAGACTGGAACAGTCCCTTGGATTTTCAGAGCTTTTGCGTGCATGAATAAGTGACAAAAACTGAATAATACTTAAGTTACATTTTCTCAAGTATTTGTCATAATTATTTTCCTATAATAATTGCATCTCTTCTTCACGGTTAGCATCTAAAACATCCAAACTGCAGAATCTACCTAGACAAGACATACAACCTTATCTATTAAGATATTTATTATTCGAGGGAGGATTATAACAATCTCAATCACTTGTATCTAACTCCTATAAGCAATCCTAAAACTCAGTGACCTGTAACTAACTTACATGTGAAACTGTTTGCAAACTTTCCTGGTCATCACAATGGTTTAACTTAATCAACTGGTTAGCCCAATTGAGTAATAAAAACCAAAACTCGACAACCCTAAGTTCATAAAGTCTTGCCCTTTTTTTATGACTCTATAGAAAAATAAAACTTCAAATCTCAAAAGGTAATTCTTGCTGGCGACAGATTCTGAAAATGCACCAAAGAATCTATATCCAACAAATTCTCAGCTATTGCCACTACGAGACAAAATAAGATCAACATCAATAATTGTCATGGACTGAAGATGAAATACAAAAGACAGAATAGCTTACGATGTAAGAGAGAGTATCAGGGTCAATGGCGGAATCATCATCCTCGTTCTGGTAACAGGCTTCTCCTTCTTCCAGCTCAGTCTCTTCCATTTCCTCTCCAACGAACCTCAATTCTACCCCCTTCCTCCCATTCCGACTCCCAACAGAAATCATTAAAAAGAAAACGCAAAAATAAATAATAAAATCAATGCTTCAGAGTACCCCGGCAAAGTCAGAAACTAATTCCTATTCCAATACAGCAACGCCCACTACCCACGTCAATAAATCAAGAACCCAGAAAAACCCATAAAAGATTTCCTTTGACTCGATTAATAACTTAGATTTCCCACCAAACAGAGCTTTATTCAGCAAAAGAACACATAATTCCTAAAATAAAACGAACAAATCCTTCTCCGGAGCTGAACTTTAAGATCCTGTAAGAAATTTGATCGTAATTGTAATTGTGCAACTCGGATCGTTCTCTTTGACGATCTTTGGAGTTCAAATCGATGAGCTGAAACAAAGAGAGACAGAGAGAGAAAGCAGAGAAGAGAAAAGAAGAAAGAAGGAAGGAAGGAAGAAGAGAGAGACTCTTGTTTTGTTTTGGTGTGTGTGTGTGTGTGGCAGTCGCGGTTGTATTTTGTTTACTAAAACAATTCCTTTTTTTATCTGAAAAATATAATCCGAAAACATTTTTAAAAAGTCTTTTTTTTTTTAAAGAAAGTTTTTTATTAAAGGATCAGGTCCAAATGCATACAAATCGATATAACCAAAGCCAAGCCAATGGGCATGAGAAAAATAATTTTTTAAACTATTATTATAGTCTATTTTCAGTTTTTTTTTTTTCTTCTTTTAGATCCAACCTCTTAACGGCGGTAGATTTTCTGTCAGCATAACGGCTGAGAAAGAATGCTCCTAGTAACAACCTACTGCTACAGGAAGCTACCAGACGACAAGAATGATCGTGAAGAACACACGGGAAACTTCGGAACTTTTAGACTAGGATAAGAATGTTTTCTCACTCATCAGTACATACATGAGATTTTTTAAAAACTAACTAAATAGATTTTTTAAAAATTATTTGAGTTAGGATCATTCATATTATATATTATTA
>JAWZTD010000145.1:5095393-5117206 GCA_035221335.1 Echites panduratus | reverse complement strand
GCTTCATTGTTGGGCGGGGCCTGGTCGAGATAAGGAGCATCCAGAACCAAAACTTGACCAATTCTCTGACAATTGCCATCAATGTTCTTGATGAGTACCTGTACATCAACGCAAGGGAAACAGATACACCTTTACTCACAGAGTTCCCTTCGGAGATATAAGTAGTGTGCACCCATAAGAGAGAGGTAATAGAGAGATAGACTGTAGAATGATGTTATTCTTTTACTCAGAAAGCAACAAGAAGAAGAGAATAATATGGAAATAAATAATCTTCTATACGGCTTATAAAAGACTTGGTACGTGCATATAAAGATTTTTCTGAGATTAATGCCGACACAAATACCAGAAAATTTTTTTGTTCATCAACTTAGCGAGTATTTAATCCATTGTCTTTACTTGTCATCAAATTACTTTCAACTTCCCCCCTTTCCCTCCTTTAAATATCCACCCTTTTCAACATTTTACCAAAGAAACTAAAAGGGAAGGATTTTTATCCACTTCCTCATCGAGAAAGAGCAAAGATAGTCAATATTATTGAATGAACTTCAAACACTATCCCACAAGCCCTCCTATTCCCTTTTAACTTAAACAAATGCTATCACTCAGAAACTAAGATTAATTCAGGAAACGCAATCATGCAGACAATACGGCGCTGGCTATTCTCTTCAGAAAGATATAAAAAGACAGAATGGAAATGCTGAGAAGTATACCAGTGAGCCAGAAGTAATTGATAATCTCTTGAGCGCAGAGGTGGAAAGCCCAACCAAAGCAGAGGCATCGAGGGAGGCTATCCTAGTATTACTATTATTCTTCGCAAGCGAAGAGTCGGCTAAGTCCAGAATTCCAACCTTAAACTGTAGAGGTGATACAGAGTTGTCAGAGCCGGTGAGAAGAGGGCTAATTCCGAAAGCATCAACTCTGTTAAGTTCTTGTTGGTTTCTTGAAGCAGTTAGCAGGGAATTGACAAGAGCTTTGGTGGAAGAGAGTATCAAAGGCTTCCTCCTCTCCACCATCTCTCAATTCACCCAGAGCCCACTGTATTTTCACCAACAATTCATAACCAGCAAAGATCAAGAGATGATGATTGATGGGCTCTTTCTCTTCAGGCTGAAAATGATCGAACCAAGAAGCCCACTGTATTTTCACCAACAATTCATAACCAGCAAAGATCAAGAGATGATGAATGATGGGCTCTCTCTTCAGGCTGAAATTGAGCGAACCAAGAAACCAACTTTATAGGCTGCTGCAACTATTTATCTAAATGACAATTTTTTGATTTTCTCTAATTTCTTTATCTTTTTTTTTTATCGAAAATAGAACGCATTAGTCTAAGCGTTATATACATTCCTGGACTCATCGAACAAATGCGTTCCTTCCCAGGGAGATATTCCTTGGGCCGTCAATAAGCGTCTCACCCTTGTTTTAAAGGGCTGGCTGAGAAATTTGTAGGTTCAATTGATAATGGACTTTTTAGTCAGCCCCTTTGAGCCTGTGGGTTGAGAAGGACTGCATCAAGGGTTTTTAAATTTGATATATATTAGAATTATTATTATTATTTCAACTATTATTTGTTTATTTTGTATATTTTTAAAATGATATATATTTAATAATTATTTATTTATTTGAATAAAAATTTATAATTGTTATTTTATTTTTATTTTTGGAATATAATTGTTTATTGTAATTTATTTTTTATGGTTGAGTTTTATTTTTAAAAAAATGTAAATTATTTTTATTTTATTTAGAAATTCATTTTACTCACTAAAAAGACTTCTTATTTTTATATTTTATTATGATATTTTTTAATTTTTGTTTTTATATTTTATGATATAATTTCCTTAAAAAAAAAAAAACTTTTCCTAATGGGCGAACCCAAGGGTTGAGCTGTGTTAGATTTTCAACGGCCCTTTTGGACTCTGGAGCGAATTGGAGCCAGCTCTTTAGAGTTTCAGGGCTTTGGAGTCTGGGCAGGGCCTACTTAGCCCATATTTTCTGCTTGGACACCACATACTTAAGGATATGCTTTTAAAGACTTTAAGCAGAAATGAGGAAATTGCATCATATAGCCAATTTTGATAACCCTTTTAAAATATAATTAGACTTATCATTTTTTTAAGATGTAATCATTTTGACATGCAATTTTATCTTTTTACCTTTTTTTTTAAAAAATAAAGTTGCTAAATTAAAAAAAATTTCTCCAGTTGCTTCTTATACACATAAATACATTCTTCAATTCTCTCTCAATTTCAAATGCGCACAAAAATTTCTTCCTCCCTCTTTGAAACCAAAGCTCTAAGAAAAGAAAAAATCATATCTTTATGTTTACATCTATCAAATATTGAATATTTATAGATTAAATGTTTGTTTTCTTCATAAAAAATTCACGGGTATCTTTATTTTTTGTATTTGAGAAATATTATGGGGAAAAAAATCATACCTTTATATTTAAATTTATCAAAGATTGAATCTCTATAGATTAAATGTTTGTTTTCATCATAACAAATTGATGTGTATCTTTATTTTTTATATTTGAGGCATATTATGTGGAAAAAATCACATCTTTATATTTAAATCTATCAAAAATTGAATATTTATAGATTAAATATTTGTTTTCATCTTATAAATTGAATGTGTATCTTTATTTTTATATTTTGAAATATACTATAAATAAAAGCTCTTTATTTCTGCTCAAATTTGTACAAAGATTGAATCTTTATAGAGAAAATATTTGTTTTAAACTTAATGGATTTATTTATTTTTGTGTTTTTCATCCAGATTTTTTGTAATTGTTATGGGTTGTTTTTGTAAACTGTTACGGGTTATTTTTATAACTCTTATTGAATCTTTATGGATTAAATGTTGTTTTCATATTAAAAATTAAATGGGTATCTTTATTTTTATGTTTTGAAATATATTATAAATAAAAACTATATCTTTTTGTTGAAATCTGTGTAAAAATTGAATCTTTATAGAAAAAAGATTTGTTTTAAATCGAATGAGTTTCTTTATTTTTGTGTTTTCGTTCAGATTTTTCGTAATTGTTACGGGTTGTTTGTGGAGTATCGGGTTGTTTTTGTAAACTACTGTAGGTTGTTTTTATAACTCTTATAAATAGTTTTAGTAACCGTTATAAATTGTAATTTTAACTGTTAGGGGTTGTTTGATATAATTGTTATTTACTTTTTTCTTACAGTTATATGTTGCTTCGTATCGGGTTGTTTTTATAATTATTGCAGGTTGTTTGATGTAATTGTTATTTGTTCTTTTCTAACCGTCAGGGGTTGTTTTGTAATTGTTGCGAGTGTTTTTTAAGCATGACATATAATGCTTGTTTTTCCTTGACATTAACTGTTCTTTGTTGATTAGATATACAAGTTGGCATTTGAGAGTCGGCAGTCAAAGATTCCAATTCTTAGCTGATTTTTCTATTCCAAAACATGCTCGATATATAAATAATTAAGACACACAAAAAGGACATGTCTAGATAAAAGTGCTCAGGCGGATACAAGCCTTAATTTAGTGAATTGTATTTGTTTTGTGTTTTAATTTGTTCAATCTCATTGTAAAATACTTTATAAGATTATACATTTTTCCATAAAGGTTATTTGTTCAACATTTTAACATTGTTTTTATAATTGTTACGAATTATTATTGTAGTTGTTACGGGTTGTTTTTTATCTTTTGCGAGTTATGTGTTCTATGAAATACTTGTTTCACAGAAGTAGAAGCTCATTAAAACTTAACCTACTGAATATATATACCTTGATCAAACTAATAGTATATGGCGCTTGTTTGAGGAGTTTTCATCAATTTATAAGGCCAATTGTTTGTATCAACGCCACCTATCTAAAGAAAAGGTTCAAGGGCATATTACAGATATCATCATGTAAAGATGCATTGAGCAAGTTAGACAATCCTCTAAAAGACTGTTATTTCTGTCCAGTTTGTTTTTTTTCTACTTGAGGATGTTTTTTGATGTGTGACTAGTTTTTTTTTGCCTGTGTCAGGTTGTTTTTGTCCTGTCACTAGTTATAATTGTTTTTTTTGCTTGTGCCAGATTGTTATAAGGTGTGAAGGGTTGTTGTTGTGCCTGTGACACATTATTTTTGTGCTCTTGATGGGTAGTTTTTTGTCCCTGTCACTAGTCGTTGTTGTGGATTCTACTTAATAAATTTTTTAATTCATAGTAATTGTTTTATTACTATTAATGGCTACGTTACCTACAAGAATTTTTTCTTTTTTGTAACTTTGAATTGTTGTTTTTAGTTTGTGCCAGTTTTTTTTTTTTTTTTAAGGTTGTGACGGGTTGTTGTTGTGCTTGTGCCGGGTTGTTTTAGTGTCTGTCAATTGTTGTTTTTCATTTAATCTGCTTAATCAATAAATATTATTTTACTTACAATAAATAAATAAAACATCAAAAAACAATTCAGACACAGAGTATTAAAATGTACTACATATCATTGACAAACCAATTTTAAAAAGTTTCATAGCAAAATCCATTCGTAGACGGTAGACCGTCGATTTTGATATCCTTAAGGTCCCGCGGCACATCACATAGAGTTAATTATATAACTGCAATTGTCCAGGCACCACGAGGAGTCCTTCAGGTACTGAAAAAGGAATCAGAAAAATTCAAGGAGTTCGCAGAGAAACCTTCCTCCCAAGGTTTGACAGTCAATTTGTCTATCATGACCTTCAATAGAGATTATAAAAAATTATTGAAAATGGGTGATATCAGTTTCAGAATAAATAAAGACCAGGTTACTAAAGTAAATGGAACCAGATTACTCACGAAGAAGCCAACGTCCTAACCTCTGTCTTTTGCAGGTGAACGAGGCCAAGAGAGGCATCGAGGTGCTCACCCCCATCCAAGTCTTCTCATCCTCGAGTTGAGCAAAGGACAGAATCGATTCCGAACATCCTACGACCCTATTAACAGATATAAACTTTACACTTCTATCCCATTTAATTTTTTAAATTGATCTGTGCAAACATTAAATTTTAGACATAACTCATTTAAAAAATGCTAACTTTGTAAGCATAAATAGGTCGAACAAGACAAGTTTTCTATAAAATAACCAAGCAAAATTCTGTGAAACGCTAAACAAATTCACAACCCATCAAAAGGTACTACCTTTACTTGATTAAATGGTGGTTTCGGTTCAAATAAATTGAAAAATCACCAATGACGACTGTTGTTTGAGATTTCTGAATTTTTGTAGGTGTAAAAGTGCTTCAACAGTAAAGGAAAGCCTTAAAGCCTTTCGAATCTTGCTACCGCTCTTGAGGAAGAAATTAACTTAAAAGGGTTGTAAGAAACAAAGTTTAAGGGTAGGAGCTGAAACGGACTTGTTTCCGCCAGGTGAAAGGGTTTGACTCTCCATTCAAATGTAAACAAGCCGTAATAGTTATATTGCAACAACTTGTAACTATTTGTAAATAACCCGTAATTCTATAACTCTTTTGTGCGTAACCAATACAAGAATAAAAAGTGAAATAATATGTAATCCTTCCTATTCTCGGGTCAAAAATGTCCAAAAAAATTTTCTCTTGGTTAAAATTTGTTAACCTTAAAACCGTTACCAAATTTTAAAAACACTATCCTATTTGATAAAAAAAAAAAATTTCCCCAGCAGCAATTATATATATTTTTATAAGTATTTAATTTTTTAATATTTTGCAGAAATTTAAATACTCAATCCCAATTGAAGAAAATATTTTTTCAAGGCCAATGTTAACCGAATCCTTCGGCAATTGTACTTGAATCAAACAAGTCAAAATTTGTGGTCGAATTTGCACTTTTATCCTTTTGTTCAGTATTCCGTGCAACAAATTCGGGACAGTCCAGAAGGCTACTGCTTATGCAACAAGGTCACTAGAACTCCAGAAGCCCTTTACCGTCTCAGACACTTCTTGTAAGCAGCCAAAGGAAGGAGGGTTAACTGATGAACATGCATAGCATCCTTAATTGCCTGCAAATCTTTGATTGCATCCATGATAACTTACAGCTCTATATGTTGATTAGACAGAGAGAGACGCAGCAAGCAAAGTTTGATCTGCTCATACATTCTAAAGTACTGCAGTTTCCTTCAACCGAGCATCAAAAAAGGCAAGAATTCAAAGCCAAACAGAAGCACCTTGCTTACCTTGATCCTAGAAAGACTAAGGATGATTTCAAAAGTCCATCAAACATGGATAAAATGCAGATTACTATGAGATAAGAGCAGAACAGTATGTGAACTTTTATTCAGGAATTCAAGTTCATTAGGTTCCAACTGATACACAGGAGCATCTTAGCAAACCAAGCTACTCAAATCATGGTTTCCCATATCACTAATATACACACAATGTAACACAGCCATTTATTTCTCTTTGCTTTTTCTTTTTTTCTGCATTAGCTGTTTTTCATCCATTATCTTTCAAAGGTTAAACATGACCTTAATAGCACTACCGCCACGAGCACTAGTCTCAAAGGCTTCTATCACCTCTTGTTCTGAAAAGCCAAACCTATGGGTTATCAATGGCTTCACATCAATCTTTCCACTTCTCAGGAACTCAAGGCAGAGAGGCCATGTGTTTTTGTAGCGAAACACACCGATGATATCAACTTCCCTGAATATAAGATTGACTAAGCCTCATTAACTACATGCATGTGAAATGAGATAGGAAAGAAAATTTTGCTATGAAAAGATAAGAAGGGTCTAAACACCATATATATATATATGAAAATTTACCTGGCAGAAGCAGCTGTGAGAGGAAGGGTCATCTCATTATGACCCATTCCCACAAGGCAGACCTTGCCACCAGAACGGGTAGCACCAAGAGCTGTTGACATGGTTTTGCTGAATCCAGCACAGTCAAAAGTCACATCGATATCAGCTCCCATGGCTTTTTGAATCTGCTGGACGTCCATTGAGACATCCTACAAACAGAACACATATAAGAATTAGCTACTTGCATATGTGTATGATAATTTCTGATTGAATTCCTAGATTGCGTAAGAACTTGTATCAGGAAGTTTTCTTGCAGTGAGAGGGAACCTGCATATTGGTGGATACTTTGACCATGTCATCTGCTCCAAGCTGCTTTGCAACTGATAAACGGTAGTCATCCACATCCACTATCACTATCTTAGGAGCACCAAATGCACGGGCAGCAAGCACTGTAACAAGTCCTATGGGTCCTGCTCCCATCACCAATACACGTGTCTCAGGACCAATGCTAGCACGACGACAAGCATGAACACCAACACTTAAGGGCTCACACATTGCCCCTTCCTCCAAGCTTACATTGTCAGGTAATTTGAAACATAAATTTGCTGGATGCACAACCTGTTTCAAGGAAAACAAGATTTCAATATTCGAAGGACCTTGAAGTCGCAAATAGGTACTATGGCAAATATGGAATAGTTCACATATACAACCAAAGTAGACAGGACATATTTCATAAATATCATGCAAATTGAACCATTCCAGAGCTAGCAGCCCATATAGTTGAGCCTTGCATCCACTTCTAGCTAATTGTTTAACATATGGCAAATATGGAATGCCCGATAGAAATTGCAAGATTTTTAATTCTTATGCCCCAAACCAGAATGATTGGGGCACAAGTCAAATTCTTACTAAAAAGCTCAATTTGTATCATATAACATCTCAAGATTCATTAGGTACTATTAAGCATGGTCATCATTCATCACCAAAAAGGTTCGATTTGATAATCAGCCTATGAAAGGAAGATATTAATCATTTTAGCTGAAATACAGAAAAGCAATACGGAGCTATGAACTTGAAATAAACATAACAATTATTAACATGAATATCAAGAAAACCTGATTGGCAAGAGAACCATGGACTGGGGGAGTTGCAAAGAACTTCATTTCAGGACATAGATTGTATCGGCCTTCTGTACAGCGCTCACATCGCCAGCAACTGATTCCAGGTTCCAGTGCCACGCGATCACCGGGTACCAGATTCTTAACATCGCTCCCTACTTCCTCCACAATACCAGCACACTCATGCCCAATCACCATAGGCTCTTCCACGACAAAATGTGCACACCTCATGGTCTGAAATTTATTCAAAGCACATTGATTATCACAAATATATATACCAATCAAATGTAGACAAAGTATAGGAACTCACTGATGGAATTAAAATTGATGCAAACCAAAACCCCCAAACTGATGTAATTGACGTTAAATGTGCTTGTCTCAAATTTTGTATATCAAAATTTTGAAGATATTAGGAATGGTCTGACCTTGAGGTAATGAACATCACTTCCACAGATACCAACAGCTTTCATCCTGATTCTAACATCATGGGGTCCTAGAGATCGCAGAATCAAGATAGAGAATTACCGATTAAATCCCATTTGAACAAGTTTAAAACACTAAATCAAAAGAGAACACGTACAAGAAAACAAGAAGATTGGTTACATCATCATATAGTTCATACCCAGAGGTGGGAGCTTGAAAGGCTGAATCTTGAGGGTATTAACACCAAGAAGCCAGGCAGCCAAGTTCTCTTCTCCACCACCATCCTGGTTCTCAAGTCCAGCGCCATGTGACATACCGCCCTTTCCCATTTCTGCTCTAAATCACTTCTTCAATGATTTTAACTGAAATTTCGTAATGTATAAACTATATACAATTGCCGAAGAAGTAAGACCGTAAGAGTTGATCGAGAAAAAGGTCAGAAAGAACCAAGATTTTGATAACTCTCAGTCTCAACCGTTTCAGAAGGGACAAACGGATATGTATTGATATAATAAGATCCTAGCGAGTGGCTGCACTCTTGCTACTCACTATCTGTCCTTTTCACTCTAGGATTCAGTATGCAAATTGCACTTTGTCTGAGAGACCAATCTTGATGCTACCATAATCATAACCAAATATCATGTACAAGAGGAAGGCCTCTCATTTCGGCCAAAAATTATGGGCCGGAATCCTCGTAGTTCCAGGCTTCAGTCTATACTTTTTTCTTTTCTTTGGCAAAATTGTGTATAAATCAAGTCCATAGATACTTCTTTTATATTTAAATTGTAAATTAAATAAATTGTTTTTTTATGTTAACTAATCGATTTGGTTACTTGAGAATGAAGGCTATAAATAAAAAAATTAATTTAGAATTAAATAAATTCAATCATTAATTAAGGATGTTAACACATCTTTGTTTAAAATGAATTTCAATATATTTTATTTATTCAGTACAATAATACTGTTAATTATATATATAAATATTTTGTGTAAATAACTTGGTGACTGCATTCAATGTTTCTATAATAAATAAACATCTGAAAGAATTGATATTTAAAAAGAGATTAAAATTGTAAAGCCAAACTAAATTAAAATTCTGACAATCCTTGATCCGACCACTTAAATGTATACTTGCTTCTCAAATCATTCTTCAATATATTGGTAACCGGCCAAGCCCTTTATAATCAAAAATTCAAATGGCTACACATTCTTTATTTATATTACTGCAAATGAAATGACGTCCTCGTATAAAATGAACCAAACATATACATTCTCTACTTGTGGGTGGGGAGGAGGATAACTTTTAACTGCCGTTTGAATGTTGCACATATTCATGCAAGATTTCAAACAGTTGCCTCACATGATTAACAGTTCTTATACAGAAACGAAAAATATATCAAGATCTCTAGATTAAAGCTTCAAGAGTTCTGGGGTCATCCACTGGAGGTTTGCAGGTGAAATTTTGGCACACAAGAGCAACAGCCTTGTCAGGAGCGAAGTTATTCTTTGCCATTAGTGCGGTATTTGCATTTGTCTGTTCCCAAAACTTCATCTCTTCTTCATCTGTAGGATCTATGTGAACCACCTGCCAGGGATTGCACCAGGGAATTATGTGATAAAGCTTGCATGAAACTTTCCTAAAATAGAAAACTTTAGGAAGTATGTCCGTAGATGCTTACTGTTCTATTTGGATCATATGATGAATGAGCAGCAGCAAGCATACTGTCGAACATTGCAGAAGGCTTCTTTCCGACGACTACAATGTGCTTTCGAGAAGGGACTGACAGCATGTCAGCACCACAGCACATCAGAGGTACAGCTACAGCAGCATCTTTGAGTCTCTTCTCAAAAACTACCTGTAGTGAGCATGGGAATTTTTGTGTGTTGTGTTTTGGGGGGGCGCCCGGGGGGGGGGGGGGAATGGACGTTTAGACGAAATATGCAGGTGACTATCAAACTGAAGTAGTTTAGGAACAAAGGTATACCAAGAGATGTTCTGCATTTTGCCTGTAGTAGTTAGACTTACTCCCTTCAACAATGGAAGACAACCTGATTAGATTGATCACTGAAACTGAATTCCCCGAGGGTTCTGCACCGTCATGGTCTTCCTTCACACGAAGAAGAATTGAAGGATCTTCACCGGGTGTATTGAAATATCCCCCTCCATTTTTATCCAGAAAAAGTTCATCCTGGAATAATTTGGATCAGGAAAAAAAAAGGGGCTTAAAAGCCAAAATTGAACAGCACAGAGGTGGCACTAGAAGTTCCAACCTGCATATCTTGAAGTTCCATTGCCCATGCCAGCCAAAAAATTGAACCACCGCACTCGTAGAGATCAAGCAAGCCTGAAATCAGAAAGGCATAGTCATCCAGAAACCCAGGTGCCTTAGATGGACCATTTCTGAAGCTGTGCTGCAACCTGTGACCAGATGGATCATAAAGGTGCTTCCGAATGAAAGCAGCAGCCTTCTCTGCAACTTCCATGTACTCTTTTGGCTACAGGAGCAAGATAGAGAACAATATACAATAAATTAGAAGTGTGAAAGCATGCATAACATAGCTATAAGCAGGTTGGTAGCTATAAGTTAAATGGCTTGTCAAGTTCCCTGCATGCACTTGACCAAATTTCTACATCATCGTACATTTTTTAGCAACATTCGGTTAGTCAAGGAACGTTAAGAATCTTACATCAGTGCCAACAACAGGGAAGTAGAACCTTGCTCCTTCATGCTCTGCCTTCAGAATTTTAGAAGCTCTTGCAAATGATGAAATGACAAGGCCATTCCATGAAACAATTACCTACCAAACATGAAGCACATTTCATAGAGGAAAGAAACATCGGGCCAATGATTACATTTAGAGGCAAGATAATGGATACATACCTTATCATCCAAATGAGGCCGTGGGCGTTTGACTCTCACATTGAATAGGTTTTGTCGGCATGTCCCCAATATATCAAGATACTCCTCAGGAGGCATACTATATTTAGTGGCCATGGCAGCAGTGCTATTTCTCTCTATTAGCACATTTTTACACTTGAATTCATTGTGAGGATCACTCATACTAGACAAGTCACAGTTGCCTGAAGGTTTAATATAGTAATGATCCTTAAAAATAGTTGCATGTTCTCCAACTGTGTCATCAACCTAAAGCAATGGAGCAGTTCTAGATAAATGCAAACAGATAAATACCGACAAAATTCGAAAAATGTGTCATGATTTGCTCAATTATAAGAAAGCAAATAAATGAAATTAGAATCTACACATGCAATACAGCAATGAGTCGATTAACCAATGCACAAAAAAATTGTAATACCTCTTTACTGGACCAGACATAGAAGGCACCCTCTTTTTTTCGTGTAGCACCTTCATGTTCTGCACTATCTGCATCCTCTGCTGAAAAAATCTCACCGCTGGGACCCATCATATCCCTCCTCAAGTAATCTAGAATATCCCGTGCAACACTTGAATGAAACAAGTTTTTTGTGATAGAGAAGGCATCCAGAAACGCATTAGCCAGCTGCCCCTGGTCATACAACATCTTCTCAAAATGTGGAACTGAAGGCAAGAAAGAAGATGTATCAGACATCATGTAGGGTCCCAAGTCAACAAAATATGAAATGACAGATACCAATGCAGACAACTAACCATGCCAACACTCATCCACACTGTATCTGTGAAAACCGCCTCCTATGTGGTCGTGGACACCCCCCCTTGCCATGCATTGTAATGTGAAGACCACCATTTCTAATGGTTTCTTGGCTTCACTTGGCTTTCCCGTGTCCTCTAACTTTTTGAAATGATAAAGCATTAGCTGAATCTCAACTGGTCTAGGAAATTTTGGAGCAGAACCAAATCCACCAAACTTCGAATCATAACTTCCAGCCAACTATAAAATATCGTAAAGGGAAAGATGACATTGTTAGCTTATAGCTGTTCTACTTAGCCACTAAAAAAGGGGGTATTCTGGAGAAAGGTAGTCTTAGAAATTGTTAAAACATATGGAAGAATGTCTTAACTGCAGACACCATCAGTTATCGAAAGAGAAAAGATAAAGAGTCTAACCGAAAGGGTGCTCAAGAGAAAGGTAATCTTAATAAGATTAAACATATGGAAGAATGAATAACTGCATAGACCATCAGTCATTGAAAGAAAGAGGAGAGCCTATCCCCCATCCACATGTTAAACCTATAACTTAGTCCAGACATAGCACCCTATAGTTACAACATAGTCAATACATAAGAGTACACTGATCCCAAACCAGAAAATACCAATAGAGGGAGATGACAATTATCATATTAATTGGTTGCTTAGATTTTCCAAGTCCAATTAAAAAAAAAAAAAGGTTAATAGCACAATTGTATGCAAAAAGAATCCTTGATATTTATCCAAATCCACAGAATAAGGTATACATAGATAAATTAGTAGGAAATGATCTTTTGGTGATGATGCATGACAAGCATACAGTGAAAGGATTATGCTACAATATTTCCTGAGAAATTGCATATATGCAGTAATGAAAGTGCTTACATGCAACTGAACAGAGATGTGAAAGGATTCACAAAATGAAGATGGAGTGGCATAACTTGCCAGCCATACTCTGCCAATTTTCAAACACATAACATTCAAATAAGATATGTAAGCACTACTCATCAAGAAATACCTGCTCAGCACAGAGCTGCAATGCAGTCTGAGGAAGCCCATCTGATAGTTTACCTGACCTTGCAGTCAAAGACAATGCTTCTACAAGCTGTTCCATGGCAAAAGAACCACTGTTGATAAGCACATCCTTCTTCTTGTCCCATGCTTCTTTCACCTTCCTGAAATAGACCATCATTTTCTGCCAATCATAAACACTAATAATATATATGACAATGATGATACGAATGAGAGTTTCTTTTGGAGGGGAAGTGATGGATATCAAGGAGCTATACAAGCATTGGTTGGATCAACTAAGATGCCATCAAAGGAGGAATACTTTGAAATTGACGTTCCTGGAAAGAAGATTACTTATAAGGACCTATATTTTGAGTATAAGAGATCAACAGAGCTTTCAATTGATGAACTAAAAAGAAGATGTTACAACACATGCATGATTCAAGGTCTTGAAGACTATGGTGGAAGTTTCCTAGTGAATAAAAAGAAATTAGGAACCTAGGAAATCATATTGAAAGAGTCTAGAAGGTTAAACCAAGAAAACAAGAACAAATGGCACAGAGTTGGAGCAAGTTGGCACGACAGCAGCCTGTTCGGATTGACACAGCTTGCCATCTGGCGACTGTGCCATCCAGTGCAAAATTTTTGTCAAAATTCCAGAAGATGTCCGGATTGACATCCGGATCTTTTCTTGATCTTTTTGTAGTATTTGACTTATTTTAAGGGTGTTTATATGTATTTTTCATCCTAAGCATGACTTTATTAGGTTAATTTAAGATTTTGAGACTATATGAACTCTTTTAGGATTCTTAAGAAACTTTGACTTACAATATTGAATGGTCTACCAAATCAAAAGATTGGTTGATGTTGAATTAATAACATAGGTCAATCTAATTAAGCTTAAATCTCTTTGATGAATCTTGAGAACTAATCTTCCATGTGATGTGGTTGAGGGATGAGCCAATGATTTGAAAAACTACATCTCAAGATCACATCAGGAAGAGGGCAGGATGGTTGGGGAAGCAGCCCGCAGTGGGAATGGGGATTTGATACTGGTTCCAACTCAGTTCTAGCCCCAGATTTGGGTTATAAGGTCTCACCTCAGAATTGTTTTAAATCCTGGTCTTCCATATTTATCTTCAGGAGGGAAGTAAGTCCCGCCCATCAAAGGTTTCAGGTCAGGTGAAAGAAACACAGACAGGGGCCAGCCACCACCACCATATAAAGCCTGCACATACGTCATGTACACCTGCAGAATAACAGAAAGATCTTAGTGCAATCCGTGCTACCTAGCTACAACAAAAGAACAAAAAGAACAGAAAATATTAACTACAAGGTAAACTAGTCAAGGGAGTAAGAAAACGAAGAAGAGATTCTAGAAGCTATGCTTAGATTTCTCACATGGAGATGGCACAGGGATCCCCCATTTCTTCCTTCATTCAACAGTCAGAATATGAGGCTAAATCTTAAATAGGAACAATTCTGCCTCCCCAGATTCACGTCACCTTATTCTTAAGATTCACGTCACCTTATTCTTAACTAAGTTCAGATACTCTCGCCTAAACAATAAATGTCATGAGTTCAACTAGAAAACCTATGGAGCAATTTATAACGGTGAACTCATAAAGCCAATACCTTGTCAACATCAGGGCGCTCTTCTCTGTCCACCTGTGGGATAACGAAAACCAAAGTCACCATATTGGCATTAAAGAATATATACAACACATAACTAAACAAATCTTACATATTTTGTTTTTAGCAATACTATGAATGGAAAAGTTCTTACCTTGATGCTAACAAACCAGTCATTCAGCAACTTTGCAACTCCCTCATCCTCAAAAGATTCTACCTCCATCACATGACACCTAAAAGATATATAATTGTAGCAAGTCTTAAGCTTTAAATAGAATATACAATTGATGAATTGGAGGATCAGACTCTTACCAATGGCAAGTGCTGTAACCAACTTCAAGCATAAGAGCATCCCACAAACAATCCAAGACCAAGTAGTTGGATATTGCCAACCATCAGCAAGAATTCTAATTTAGGAAGTCAAAATACATGTAGCAATAGGACAGAAGAAAGAAAAGAAGAGTATTCACTTGATAGAAAGATCGGCAAATCTCTCCTTCGGGCTTCAGCAAACGCTTCTTCGCCCCACGGATACCAATCAACCTATGCAACAAAAAAAACATTATTAAAAAAAAAAAACGTTCTGGTCTTCAAGAAGTCCTGAAACGAAAATTCATAGACTTCCGAGGCAGCATGAAAAGGAATTCAAGCTATAACATTACCGGATTGTGGGCATGTTGGAGAAGATAAGGGCTGTGTTCAGCAGCAAGACGATTGGTGTGCTTATGGTTCTGCTGGGACGTTGTGCTGGAGGAATGTTCCGCCATGGCTAGAACTCTAAGAGAGTGTATAAGTCGAAAATGAGGTGTGATTGATGAAACAAATCCGCTTTTGTACGAGAACCCTTTTGGAGTCCCAATACTATAATAAATACTGCAATTCTTGAAAGCAGCAGTGGTACAAAAGAGAGAGTAACGGGCAGAAGAACATGAAGGGGAAAGAAATCTTCTGAGCATAGGATTGAGAAGAGAGATGGAAGATGCAAGAGCAAATGGAGATTGGTAGAGGGAGGGTTTTATACGATGGATACTGAAGGTTGGACACACAGTAGCTTGGAGAGAATTTGCCGTATGGGGCTTGTTGGAGTGAGTTTGGCTATGATGATGCCCGTTTAAGGTTGCCACGTGGGCCGCCTTTTCTTGCATATCTCTTAACAGTCATTCCACAGAACGGGCGTGGATTCAACCAATCACGGCAACTTGAAAATTGCCCCAATCCAGAAGCCCTCGCCTGAGGTCACGTATGAAGTTCATTTCGACCGCATAACACAGAAGAGCAAGAATAATATTTTTATCATATTATTATCATTAGCATAATGTAATTAGTAATGAAACACTGGACATATATTATATTTTTCTGCGGACAAAAAAATAATGCATATAATTAGTCAAATTATATTAAAAAAAATTAAAAATCTTCTTAATCAAATTATGCAAGAAATTAAAGTAAATAATACACAAAGGAATAAGATTTTAAAATAAAATTTAAATCGACCTATTATTATGAATTGAAGAGAATTTTAAAAAGAAAATAAATAAATACTCAATTCCAAGTCAGATAACATGAAAATCTTCTTCCATTAATTTCCTAGCTATCTACGGATGAATCAATTCCCCATTCTTAAGTGTTCTGAAACAAGCAATACCCAGAAAATATTACACATAAGCACACTCAAAAGCAAATACACCCGAGAAGGTTGAAAGTCCCCGATTTAGTAAGCTTAAAATGGGGCTAGAGGTGTACATCTAATGTATGTGTATTTATACAAGAAGAATCCAAAAGTGATTTAACTAGCTAGTGCACCAGCTGACTCAGCTAGTTCTTCCAGTAATTCCTTCTGCTCCAGGGCAGTGCAGGACTGTAAAGAAAGCAGCAACAAAGTAATTCATAACAATTGGAGAAAACTTTGTGAAAACTCAATTGATCCATGACAAAACTTGGGGGAAATAAAGGCAAAAAAAGAATGGGAAAATGTGACATGAAGCAAATTTTATTAAATAAATGAGATTCATAGATATATATAGTTTACCTGAACAGCTGATTCAATATCACCACCGAGAAATGATGTGAGCTCAAAGTTCATTTTCAATCTGTGATCAGTAACCCTATTGTCCTGAACAAGATACGGAAGCAAACGATTTTCAGTCGACCATTCTAAATCTTTTGACTATGAGTAAACACAAAAATACGATCTTTAGTAAATCTGTCCAGGGTAACCAATGTCATATGCCTCCGTATTCCTAAGCAGTCAATTGAAGAAAGTTAAATGGTCCTCAGTTAAATGTTTTTGGTTAGGAATAGTTGAATATATAGTCACATTCAACTTCCTCAATTTGCATATGGAGGTACTCAGACAAATGCAGTTTTATGTAAGGCAACAACCTTGTAGTTGTATGTTCGGATCTTTTCAGCACGTGCACCAGTGCCCACCTGTCATTCCCAACTTAGGGGGTTAGATTGGAAAGAAGAGAACAAGGATAATTCCTTATCTGGATTATAAGGTAAAGACAATGAATGAGGCTTAAATATTGGATCAACTCTTTTAAGGTAAAATCCTATGTATAAATTTTTGCAAATCTATGTAATTGAAATAATGTTGACAAAAATGAAATAACTTGAAACATACGTAACCTATCTAATTAGATAAAACAGTTGTATCTAAAATCAACCATATAATTAGCCCATTAATATGCAAAATATTGTTGCACAGAATGTGCGACCTGTATCTTTCTCTGATTCCTTAAGGATTCTTGCTGCTCCCGTACTTTAATCTCATACCTGAAAGAATGCTGCAGGTCATTTACAAGCACTGATTTTGGGAAAGATATTGAATCATTAGATGTTGTTACTTTTTATTCTAGACAGTGGAGAGAGAGGGAGAAGAAATGATCATATGGACCAGCAAAACGATGAATGATGCCAGCATATCATTAAATTATTTTTCACACTTCATCAATTTTCATGAGCAACACAACTGCTCTCTATGAATTCAGAGAACATAATGCAAATCGAAATATTTTATGGAATTAGAGGACAAAAATTTTCATTAATGTGATGTGAGCAATTTTTCATGTGAAGCAAAATCCTATTATGCCACTTAGTAACCATTACTTGTGTGCATTAAACAACAACAAAAAAAAAAAAAAAAATTGTACTTACAATTTTGCTCGCAACAGCTGAAGAGCACGATGCCTATTCTGAAGCTGAGTCCTTTCCTCTGTGCAGAAAATTCTAATTCCAGTAGGTTTATGAAATAGATCAACTGCTGTCTCCACTTTATTGACGTTTTGCCCTGAACAACAATATAAGTTTGAGAATCTTTAGATGAAAAATGGATGAACTAAAAATCCGAGAAAATGAGATATTTATATGTTTTATACCTCCAGCACCACCAGAGCGTGCAGTTGTTAGTTCAATATCTTTTGGATCAATTTCCACTTCAACTTCATCGGCCTGAGATCAAGAGGATCATGGACATAGTGATGCATAGGAGAGGAAAAAAGCGAGGGAACAGCAGTATTATCGAAGTTGCCAATGATATATATTTAATCAAACAAATTAAGTTCAGATTCACAAATCAACAAACACATTTTTAGTTTAATATAGAGAAGTAGAGGGCCTGACTAGCAACTAGCAGTTGTATGTACCAAAGAAGTGGCAAACTTAAAGCCCAGTACTAATCAAGACAAATCACAAGATAAAATGACAAGCAATCTCAATCGAAGAAGTTTTGACTCCTGCAGAATCTGGGAAGCCTATGTGTAATGCAACATTGTATCCTGAACAGAGACTATCAATGCAAGATAATGGGATATCATGAAGTTTCAGTGACTCAAGGATAATCTAAAAGCCACAAGACAGACCTCTGGCATGATAGCAACAGTTGCAGTAGATGTGTGAACACGACCTTGTGTTTCAGTTTGAGGAACACGCTGAACCCGGTGAACACCAGACTCATATTTCAATTTGCTATAGACACGGTTTCCTTTAATTTCCATGACATAAGTCTTATATCCACCTTTTTCAGCCTGAAGGGACACGAAAATTAGTTCAACCACGCAAGTTTAGTGCATCATTACATTTTTTTGGCTAACAGGTCAGGTAGTCATTACTTCAGAGCTTGAAACTGGGCTGAAGTTCCATCCATTCCGTTCACTGTACTTCTCATACATCCTTACCTAAGAATTTGTGCAACAGTCAGCACCAGAGAGGCTTCAAATTCAAAAGAAAAGAAAATCAACAGACAAGGATGCATAGTTGCTGATGCTTGATTCCCAGCAAGAGAAGGAAGAAAGGAAGAAAAAGCAATAAAATCTAGAACAATATAATAAAAATTACTTCCATATCTGTATTGAGCTATTTCCACTAATGGCAACCAGACCACATATTGTATATGGAAGTTTTTATTCCAACTTTTAACTCCATATGCAGTTCTCATTCCCGATATGGGTAGTAACTAACTCAATTGTAAATTTGCTCATTTTCTGAAATCAGAAGTATTTTCATTGATAGAAATATTTCTTAACTTTAACAGGTTCATCCATGTAATGCTGAGAAATAAAGATGAATACAAGTCAAGACACTCATCAAACATAAGAAAATTCTTGCCATGCCATCAATGATAGCTGGACACTCATAGTACAAAGAACCATGTACCTACAAGATCACCAGCCCATAATCCAGCCTCATCACCACCAGTACCAGCCCTTACTGCACAAATCACGTAAAGATTCAATAGCATGAAATTTTTCGTTGAATGTCTCCTCAATGGTGAAAAAAGGAAACACATTTGCTAGCTTACACGTTGTTAATCTTCTTTTTACATAAACCAAAAGTACGATGATAATGATGTTCATCTGTGTTACTTTATCAACATAAGATTTATGTAAAACAGCTTCCTAAAAGTTTAGGAGTATCAAATCCTAAGACAAATCCTACATTATTACCATTGCAATCCCCCAAGATGACAAGTTTGATTGTTCATCTACTCATCTTTTCAGTGTACATCTCTAAATTCATTATGCTCCCTGTCAAATTTAAATTTCTTTTTGCCATATTTAAGTTGAAACATAAGTACCCTTAAATTTTAAAGACAACAGTTTTAAAGAGAGTAATACTCAGACAACAAAAAGTAAACTAGATATGTTAATGCATGGATCAAAGGCATGAGAAAATACCTTCAAGCATTATATTTCTCGAATCAAGAGGATCACTGGGGAGCAGCAGTACCTATCATTACAGTATGAGATATGTAAAGTTCTGAAACCATTCAACCCTGAAGGGAAATAGAAAAATGGAAGGCATGAAGCCAATTCAATGATTAAAAATTGTAAAATTAGACCTTAAGCTTCTCCTCAAGCTCTTCAATTTGACTGGTTAAAGTTGTGATTTCAGAAGTTATCATCTCAGTCATTTCTTCATCAATCCCTTCTTCTTGAGCCAAAACTGACATTCCAGAAGGAAAATAAAAGGTGAAAGAAACATCAATGCATATTAGTCTGAAATGAGATGAATGTTCCGATTCTTGGAAATATTGTTAAGAAGTAAGAAAACCTTTCGTTTCTTCGAGTTGATTTTCACAATCCTTGAATCTCTTATATATCAACACAACCTGCCGTTCCAATGGTAAGATATAGGACATTCTAGAGTAAACTATTTCAGCGGATATCATATGATTTTGGTCATTGAATGAAAACAAATCAGAAGTGCATTACCTCGTCAAGCTCTGCAACAGATTGGGCAAGCTTTTGATATTCACTCGGATTTGATACAATATCTGGATCAGCCAACCTAACCTGCATAGGTCCTAAGCTATAAATAGATACTTAACAGCATAAAAAGAAAAGAACACCCACATTATGTTGATGTCATGACAACTCAAAAACTAATGTAAGTCAACATTAAACCATTACAGGGAACCACCTCCACTTTTGGTCTGTGCAATCTAAAGACTAATATGCAGATACCAAGTGAAATTGAAATTTTCGACAACTTGTTTACCCGAAAGACACAATTTTGTGGCTATTCATTCACTGGCTTTGTAATTCCTGGTGTCTTTTATAATTTACTGCTAATTTGACCATTAATGCCACAAAACACCTGAAGTCTTTTTCACAATTCACTCTACCGCCTACATTCCTGCGGGGATCATCAAAATCATAAATTCCATATTCTCATCAAGTAGTTCTGGAGGAAACATACCGATAGCTCTTTCCACGTCTTCTCAGCCGATTCCAGTTTTGTGATTAGATAAGGTTCCTGAAATTATTCAACAGAAAATGAGAAAAGAAAATACAAATAAAAACATGCTATAATAATGCAAGACGACAATAGTATTATCTAAATTCTTGGGTAGTCGCCAGAATAAAAACTAAGCATGAGATTCTTAATTTCGCTTTCCATTTTCTCCAATTCTTTTATTACTAGCTTCTTTATTAACTTTATAGAGAGAAAACATGGCGTAATTAATTGAAGAACCATGTGGGGGACAATAAACAACAACAGCATCACGGACCGCCATGCAAACAATTCTTCTTGGGTGACATATCTGCGAGGGTTTAAAGAAGGATGGTTTATTTCCTAATTGGTGACTGCAACGGCGTTCTAATTGAAATTTAGCAGAACAAGTGAATGAGATTCCGGTAGCGAAATTCGTCGTCAAGCTGTTCATGCTTCAAAACTTCCGAAGCTCCAACCGTTGAGTTGCAGCCAAAGACGCCCAGGTGTTCTGTAGTGGATAACGGTAAATAAACTTCGGGTCGGTGCTCGGTTGGGCTGTAAATATAACGGATCGGGTTGGACACTTGGCTTGTTACCCAGGCCCGCTCAAGACCTGGATCGGCCAAGGTAAAGTAACCCTGCGTCTTGCCCACGCTACTTTCCTAGAATCGTAGAGAAGTGTAAAACTGGGAAGGACATTTTACTCTGTCCTAGTACTATATAGCACAGTACAGTTAGGTACAGTATATGGAATGTGAATAGTGACATATTTAAGAAAATTTTGTTATAGGAATAGGAGTAATAAAAATATAAATATATTAAAATCTTGAGATAAATTTATAATTCTTAAGATGTCATTATTTATTTCTTTATTATTATATCTCATTTTAACTTTTGTAGAATATTAATAAGTCTATTTGATTTTTATAAAGTTAACATTTTATCTTTCTCCTAATGATAGAAATTTTTGTAATAAATGAATTTAAATTACAAAACTAAAAAATGATTACTAAAATATTATATTAAAAAATATATGTTTATTTTAAAAAATAA
>JAWZTD010000145.1:5081189-5091533 GCA_035221335.1 Echites panduratus | reverse complement strand
TTATAATTTCGAATATATAAAAAAGTTGTTTGTAAAATATGAATATATAAAATTAATATGTGAATGATTTATTGTAACATTATATTTAATATTTGAAAAGAATTTTATTGAAAATAATATATACTATTAAATGTGAACATAAAACAAAAATTATTAATGGTTGAGTTGTTTAAGCTATTTTGCCTTAAATATAATGGACAATATTCAAATTATATTATAAGTAAAATTTTTTATTTTTAAAGATTTATTTTCATTATCGATGGAGTAAACAAATAAAAAGGTAAATGATAAAAAAAGATTAAAAATTAAATATGGAGGTAAAAAAATAAAAATTTAAATTATGAAATTTCTAAAATACCTTTATTTGATAGATTAAAAAACTTTTAAAAACATATTTTCTTTTTATTTGGACCAATTATGTAAAAAAAAAGATAGCGAATAAAAAAAATAAAATAAATAGGTACTGGCCAAATTCATTAAAAAAAAATGATGAAAGATAAAAAAATTTTTTTTGAATAAATTTATAAAAATTTTAAAGATGAAAGACTAAAATATCTATCTTCTATAATTAAAAATAAAATACTCTTATGACTTATCATCAATAATGTACTTGGGCACTAAAGCGAGACAAGGTCAATAACGTAATTTCGGGAAGGAAAAAAGTTGAAGCGTCGGCTACCAAGTTACCAGTTATAGCAAGTCAGTCATTTTTAAAGTCGCGTATGGGGAAAAAAAATTTCATGACCTTTTACAGATGCCCGCATTTAATGCTGCCCCCTTTCCACGCTTTCTCCTTTGGCGGGTACGCAAGCATACAACAGACGAAAGAAAAAAGCTCGCCATCCCTCCCTCGCTCCCTTCTCTCCACCTCTCTGGTGCAATTTTTGATCACTGTGTCTCTCCTTCCGTATATGTATGTATAAGATTCCTCAGGGGTGAGAGAGAAAAAAGGAAGAAAAGAAAAGGAAATCAAGAAAAATGCTTATAAGCATCGGTTGAGTTTTGAAAAATCAGAGAAAACAGTAGAGAGAGAGAGAATCAGTACTTTCTTCAGTCATAAAGACTCGAGACAAACTTGTACGGACGAAGTCTGTGTGTGTGAGAGAGAGATAGAGTGAGTGTGTGTTGTTTGATGGGGCATGGGTGGGGAAGAACAGAAAGGCAGGCATTCTCCTCCCACTATATAGTGTAGTTGAAGTAATCACTGTAGCAAATTTCTAAGAAAGATAGAATTTTCGTCGGCAAGCACGATCAAGTTCCTCAGATCATCCATTCTTCTTAAAAAAGGAGGAGAAAAAGGTGTATAGTTATTATATATTACACGTACTATATTGGGATTTGTCTTTTTCTCCTCTTGTTTTCGGAGAAGCAGAGAATGGAGTTGTACGGAAGGACTGCTGCTAGAAATGGGTCAAGGCAAAATCTCAATGCTGGATGGGCTCCGGAAACTTGTTTGGAAGGTGGTTTTTTTTTTTTTTTTTTGTTGTCGCTGTTGAGTTTGAATTCAGCTTATCGTGTTTTGTTTGTTTGTGGGATATTTTGGGTTTTTTAGGGTTTCTTGACAATGTTTAAAGGGGTTTCTGATGATGTTGATTTGGCAATGTAGAACCGATGAGTAGGCTGGGGTTATTTGGAAGAGAAGCATATCCGGAGAGGCCTGGGGTACCGGATTGCGTCTACTACTTGCAGAATGGTTCCTGCGGATACGGTGCTAAGTGCCGGTACAATCATCCTCCCGATCGTGCTTCCGTGAGTCCCTGATCGTTATTTATTTTCTCTTAGGATGTCCAGTGAAGTGGCCATCACCATAAATATATATATATTCTTCGTTGTGTCATGGGACAGTAAAGTTTTGAGTTCTATATTAACAAAATTTCCATTCTAATGAGATTATATTGCTTAATTTTGACGCGTTATCTTGCACAGTAGTTTTGGGTTATTTGATTGGCGCCTCATGTGGTTTTGCTGAAACTCATAAGTTTTTGATGTTTGTTTCTTTTATTTGATTTATTTGCTTGTTCTTAAGAGGACTTCATAATTTGGTTCACTGAACTAATGCATTCAATGTGATTTCCAGGTTGGGATACCCTTGAGAAGGGCGGAGTATCCAGAGCGAGTTGGAGAACCAGAGTGTCAGGTGTCCTGTTTTGCATTTTCTGATAGAATTGTAACGTATATTCACTAATTATGATTCATTGCTATAATTGTGGTTGGTGAACATACTTGGCCCATGTACTGTGAAGTCTCAATTGTTTATATTTTTCAATATTTCTAATTATAATTGTGGTTGTTTATTTTCAGTATTATCTAAAAACTGGGACCTGTAAATTTGGAGCAACCTGTAAATTTCACCATCCTAGAAATGCAGGTGGATCCTTGATTAATGTGCCACTGAATATCTATGGATACCCATTAAGATTGGTATGATTTTTCTTTTTTTTTCTTTTCATTTATCTATCTAATTTTTCACTTGTGCTTTTTTTTTGTACGTGGAAAAGAGTTGCCTCACTCACTTTTGTTCACCAGGGTGAGAAAGAATGCTCCTATTATTTGAAAACGGGGCAGTGCAAATTTGGTATTACATGTAAATTCCATCATCCTCAACCAGCTGGTGTATCTACCCCAGCGACTGCACAACCATTTTATCCAACTGTGCAGTCTCCCTCTACTCATCCTGAGCAATTTGGTGGTGCATCTACCAACTATAGAATCCCAAGGCCTCCACTATTAACTAGTTCATATTTACCTGGTGCATATGGTGCTGTGCTGCTTCATACGGGAGTTGTACCCATTCCAAATTGGACTCCCTATACGGTATATTATAATTCTTTATCTTGAGGATCAAGCAAATGCAAATTTTTATCTCATGTTCTAGTTAGCTTGTCTAATATAGGGAGCTATAAACCATGCATTCTCTCCTGGTGCTCAAGCTGCAGCTGGAGGAACTTCATTGTATGGAGTATCATCCACACCTGGAGTTTCCGGAAACTATCCCCAATTCCCCTTTTCTTCTAGCCCTTCCGGTCCTAAGCAGAAGGAACAGCAATTTCCAGAAAGACCTGGGCAACCTGAATGTCAATATTACATGAAAAATGGGGATTGCAAATATGGATCTTCCTGTAAATATCACCATCCATCAGATTGGGTTGTAACAAAGACCTATAGCTTTCTTAGTCCTTTGGGGCTACCTCTTCGTCCGGTATGCTCTCAATATCTATTTACCCCCAAGTACAAACTTCATATTTTTTGGTCCTTGTACACATGATTGGATTGTTTCAATTTCATATCCTGGTGTTTGTATGACAAGCTTGGTGATATTAACAAGGTAGAATGGATACAAAGCTGAGTTAATGCAGTTATTAATTCTGGTTGAAATTTATTTGATGAACAGAGAATCAGGATATTGGAAGTTTATACAGCCAATGAAGTAAAATGATAAACCAGAGCTGAGTTATTGTAGTTATAAATCCTGGCACTCATTGAGAGAGAGCATATTCTCATCACAGTTCTTATTGTTAACTTTGCTAATGCATTATTCTGTCCCAAGTTTGTCTTGGTTTCATGCTTTGTCATTCTTGAACAAGTAATTTCTTGTTTTCTTTTTGCACATGAATTTGATTCAGTGTTAAATGCAGTTGAAAGACCTCTATCTCTTTGCCTTGCACAATTTGGCTGCATAATTCAACTGTATATCCTATATTTAGAAACCTTGTGAATCTTAGATTCCTCTTTGGTAACGTATGTTAGATCCTCTTAGAAAGTAGTTCTTTTCTTGTGGCCTAGGTGCCTATGAACATATAACCTTCCACCAGTGTTGAGTCTTTGTATTTGTTTGGGTGCTGTTGTATTTATTTTTTCCCTTGATTGAAATTCTAATCATCAAATATCATTTACCTACATTGTGTTAGGATGTTGAAAGAAGTGAAATTTAATTAGTAGTTCTGATTTATCCCTTTTCCAGAGAGGACGTGGCATATACATGCAACCTCAAGTTATTAGGTAATTGCCTGAGTTTGGGCATGGCTTAGGGCTAGATGCTCTTGTCGTTGTGTTGGACTCCCAGTCCCATGGGCCCTTCTGGCTTGTAAGTAGTTGAGAGGATGATTAGAAGAACTTCAGAATTATGAAGTTACTTGTGTTATGGTTGACATCTAGCTGGTAATATATAGGATTGATATCTTGTAACTGGAAGAAAGAAGTGGGCAGGTAGAAAATTGAACAGGCTTTGGAATAGATACTTAACCTGGTGCTTGCAGTTTTTTTTTTTTTTTTTTGCTTTTAGTGCTTGCAGTATTTATTAATCTTCTTGATTTCTTGCACAACTTCCCGTGGATGGATAAATTTGTTTGCTCTTCAGAGTTGAGATATCAATGTTCCTTAAAATCAATTTGGCCTGTGTTTCATATGAGGCATTGATTTCACAAGTCTTGCCTAGAAACCTAATTTTTAATTTTTTGTTTTACTAATAGGGGATGCAGTCCTGTGGTTTTTATCTGCGGAAAGGACACTGCAAATTTGGGCGCAATTGCAAATTTGATCATCCAATGGGTACGCTCGAGTACAGTCCATCAGCTTCTTCTCTTACTGAGATTCCAATTGCCTCCTACATGCTGAGTTCATCTGCAACTACCATGGTTGCAACTGTTTCTTTTCCAGAGCTGCAGGCTGAATTTATTTCAGAGTCAAAACTGGGAACCACCATAACCAAAGATCAGTCGTACGGAAACAGCTTGAGCAATACAGTGGGTCTGGTGCTTTCCCGCAATGGCCCGTTTTCACTCTCTGCTGTCCAGTTTTCAAGCCAGAGTTCCAATTCAAGCATTGCCAGAAACAAAAGGGAAGACAGTGAAGTCCACCATCCTGATTGAAATGCACTACTCAATACTCCTATATGAACTCCTGAATGATGATACCTTTCCAGCACAATCACTTATATTATGAAACTCAATTATCCACTGGAGGTTTTATCATTGCATTCTGAAGCTTGTTTAATTTTGTATGGTATTATTGGGTCCATACTTGGTTGTATTTATGTTAGGTGCTTGGGTCTCTTTCTTCTACTCAAAAGGGAAACAGGTATTTTTTGTGCTCTCTTGCATCTTCCCTAAAGTACATTTGGAAGAAAGAGGTTTATTTATGTTTGTTAAATAAAAGCCTAAAGCACAAATTGGCTCTTTCATATTCTTTCTCTGCCCAGTAGAGATTTGGTCCATTTGACCATTGTCTATACCACTTCAATGGGCCAAATATCTTATAATTGTGGTAGGCAGGCATGAAGTTTGGTTTGAATCATTTTTCCCTTGTAAGAAATGGGCTTGTTGCCCTCTTCTTATCTTTGTAGCTGGAGGAAGGCTTGCATTTGAAACGAAATTCCTGCCAAAGCTGCCATGGTCATGAAATCCCAATAAGTGCCAGCCAAATGTTTGAGAATCATTAGGGCACTGATGTTGTAAAGCCATAGGAGTAGGAGGAAATTGATGGAAATCATTATTACAAACTGACCGGTTTAGCCAAAGAATGACTTAGGCTATGATTGATCCAACAATCAAGGTAGCACAAAGTACATTAAAAAATGTGCAACAATATTTGTAGTAGTAGTGTACGAGTACTAAAGAAAGGGTTTCTCTATGTGTGGCTCAAGGAAGGTAAAGCAAAAATTATCATATCTGTTTTTTGGGTATGGAATGCATCTTTCACAGGGAGAGCATGAGTGTCTATGATTAGATGATCTGTACTAACTTTTTTTTTTTTGGTTCTATTCTTTTATACTAAAGAAAACAATGATGCTTCCTCATCTGTTAAAATTGAAGCGTGCAAATATCCCTGGCCCAGTCTTATTTTACCATGTTCATTCACCACGTCTTTAACTCTGGTGAAAACATGCTTTTTTAACCTTTGATTATAATACATTAGAAGAGCATAGTTAGAGAATGACATTTTAGATTGCTCAACTAATTTGATGAAATCATAAATCTCAATTATGTGACATTTTGTTGTTGTGTTTGTTCTCCTATTATTCTTCTAGAAGATATGGGTAATAAACAAATACACTATTTCACCACCGATTATGCTGTAAAATCAGTAGTGAAAATAAGTGATTTTAATGGTGAAGGAAAAGCCATTTTTTTGGTGAAGAAAAGGGGGGAGCAAAAAGTATTTAAGTGGTCCTCTCTAATCACATCCCCTGCAATATTAACCTAATAGTTAACCCCAATTGATGCTAATCATGAAATTGCAGAATTCTTCACTTTTTAAGATGCTTTACACATAATTTTGGTATATTTTAAGGTAAGCTTCTTTCTTTATTTCTATTTTTATTTTAATATATATATTTTTCTTGATGAGTTTCTTTTTACTTGCCATGATTACAAACCCCTAAAGCACTGCAAAAACCATGAAGGAATCCTGAGGATCTTTCAAAAAACAAAACATAGTGAGGAAGTCACTCCTCCTTCTCTTCCCACCTTTCACCGAAAAGTTGCCACCAAAGGCAACATTTTCTTGACTTTACATACTAATGCAAATTCAAGAACAATCATTGTTCTATACATATTTCAACTCCAAATTCCTGCATGTTCATATTTTGCTTTCTCCTCACTCCCTCTTCCTCTTTCTAAGAATTATATTCCCCTTTGGTTTTCGGCCACACGAGCCATCGTCTTCTTTCTCTCCCTTTTCTCTTTTACTTGTCTTTTTTAACTATTTTGTTATTACTAAAATGAAAAAGGCATGCCAGCGAACAATGCCTGCACCTTTGGAGTTGGAGATAAAATAAGTTCCAGATTTTGCGTGAAGGTTGCCGGCCGGTTGGGTTTTTCTGAGAATTCGAGAGCAGATGGGAGTTGTTACGGTTGCTGAACTAAAGCCCAGTATTTCTGGGAAGAGGTCTTTCCGACCCAGTTCCAGTGCAAGGCATGTTACGGAATGGTAAACGAAATAATTCTTCCTTTTCTATTTTCTGCACTGCATTCCCGTACTTTGGCCCGTTGTCTATTTTGGGTCCCTTTTTCGCCATTAATTTTGCTCGTGTAGAATTTGATTAGGAGAGGTTTGTTTGTCTCTGTCACTCAACATTGACAACTTATTTGAAGGATTTCTGGGCTAACTTCATTTTGCATCATATCAATTATTATTGTGCTGTTACTTTCGGCAGCGTTAGCGGATCGGGTTTATAGCTGTTCTGCAAATGGGATAGAGCATCGACAAGTCTTAATTCCGGACCCTGTTATATAATGTTAACATTAAAATTTGAGAACTTGGAAAGTGTTTTACAATCGAGCCTTGTAAGATACTAAGATTATTATGTATATCAACTTCTACGATTAGGTTATCTGTAGCATCAGTCTATGTCTCGGTCTCCGACCAGCTTATGAAAGAAAACAACACGAAAGGGGATGGACGGTTTTGATGCTGAAAGGCATTGAATATGACATATCATAGCCATGGCCATGAAACATTTTACTTTGCCATTCATATTATTGAATTTGCTAAAGGTTGAGGTTCTCAGAAATTCTTGATTGGAGGGACTCTAGACAATTACGGGACCAAGGTACAAAAGCTGCTGAAAATGATTAAATAAGGCCAAGAATAGAGGTTGATCACTTCCAGTGTTAGGCAAAACTTGCTACTTGTATAATGGAGTCTGCCACTTAAGTTATAGAAACTGTACCTTTCAAATCTTCTTGGTGGAATAATTTGTTGAAATTACTCTTATCTTTATTCATCACAAGGGCATCTGATGACTGTCCCACACTCTTACTCTGGTTATGGCTTAGATTTCAATTTAAATCATGGGGCCATCAACTTGAGGTTAGGCCAAGGAATATCACAAATACACAGGCTTAAGGTTTTTATAATTGTGTTGAAATTCAAATAAAGGAGAAGATTTGTATGTGTTCTAATCAAAGATTTTGTTGTCTGAGGAAAGAACCCTTGCGAATTTAGATTGCATTTGCAGCCATGTATGTGTATTTTATTGACTTTTTTCTGAACTATTTTGCTATCAGCCTCCTTACTGATATGACCTATTCTTTGTACTTATCTTGCAGGCCAATATCTGATGTTTCAAGCGATCTAACAATTGAAGTTGGTGGAACAAATTTTGCACTTCACAAGGTAAGATTAACATTGTGAATTCATGAAGTTGGTTGTGAAAGAAATTGAAGAATATAAGGTAGCAATTTAACATGAGCATATGTAATGTAGCATACTGAAAGAGAAAAATTGCCAAAATGTTAGCCTAAAATGAAGTACATAATGGTTTTGATCCATTTGTTAATTTGCAACCACTCTTAATTTTGCAGTTTCCTCTGGTTTCTACATAATGGTTTTGATCCATTTGTTAATTTGCAACCACTCTTAATTTTGCAGTTTCCTCTGGTTTCTCGAAGTGGAAGAATTCGGCAATTATTGGTGGATGCAAAAGATGCAAAAATAACGAGACTCAGTCTCCATGGTGTTCCTGGTGGATCAGAGGCATTTGAACTGGCTGCCAAATTCTGTTATGGAGTGAACACTGAGATTACACTATCAAATGTTGCCATGCTGAGATGTGTCGCCTATTTCTTGGAAATGACAGAAGAGTTTTCTGAGAAGAATCTGGAAACAAGAACTGAAACATATGTGAAGGAAACTGTACTCCCAAACATAAACAATTCAATATCTGTTCTACACAACTGTGAAAGCCTCCTACCCTTGTCAGAAGAAGTCAACTTAGTTAGCAGGATAATCAATGCAATTGCAAATAATGCCTGTAAAGAGCAGCTGACCTCTGGCTTATCCAAGCTAGAATATAACTTCCCCTCAAAACCAGTCAGAAGCATTGAGTCAGAAACACCCTCAGACTGGTGGGGAAAGTCACTTGCCCAGCTGAATCTTGATTTCTTCCAAAGGGTCCTATCTGCAGTTAAGACTAAGGGCCTCAAACAGGATATTATTAGCAGAATTCTGATAAATTATGCTCAGAGCTCTCTCCAGGGGCTAATTGTAAGGGACTCTCAACTCACCAAAGGTACTTTTCTGGACTCAGACATGCAGAAGAAGCAAAGGGTCATTGTTGAAACAATAGTCAGTTTACTACCGACCCAGTCAAGGAAAAGTGCGGTTCCAATGGCATTTCTTTCAAGCTTACTGAAATCAGCAATAGCAGCTTCAGCATCTACATCCTGCAGATCTGATCTAGAGAGGCGGATTGGTCTGCAACTAGATCAGGCAATTCTTGAGGATATTCTAATTCCTACAAGTTCCAATGGGAACAACCACACTCCCTTGTATGATACTGATTCAATCTTAAGGATTTTCTCATTTTTCTTGAATTTGGATGAGGATGATGAAGAAGAAAATCACTTGAGGGATGAAAGCGAAATGGTATACGACTTTGACAGTCCTGGATCTCCTAAACAAAGCTCAATACTGAAGGTGTCAAAACTATTGGACAACTATCTAGCAGAAGTTGCACTAGATTCAAACTTGACACCATCGAAGTTCATAACACTAGCAGAGTTGCTCCCTGATCATGCTCGCATAGTCTACGATGGATTATACCGAGCAGTTGATATCTTTCTCAAGGTGAGCAATTCTCAGAACACAAACATGAAAAGATTTTTTTGCCTGAAAGATTTATTCATACATCTTATCTGTTTTCTGCAGGTTCATCCCAACGTAAAGGATTCCGAAAGATACAGACTATGCAAGACAATTGATTGCCAAAAACTGTCTCAAGAAGCCTGCAGCCATGCGGCTCAAAATGAACGGTTACCAGTACAAATGGCTGTTCAAGTTCTTTACTTCGAGCAAATTAGACTGAGGAATGCAATGAACGGGGGACATAATCAATTCTTCTTTGGATCAATGAACGGCCAATTCCCACAGCGTTCTGGCAGTGGCGCAGGAAGCGGATGCATCTCACCCCGAGACAACTACGCATCAGTGAGAAGAGAAAACAGAGAATTGAAACTTGAGGTAGCAAGAATGAGAATGAGGCTAACAGATCTGGAAAAAGATCATGTCTCCATGAAACAGGAGCTCGTGAGATCAAATCCCACAAACAGGTTGTTCAAATCATTCACAAAAAAATTGAGCAAACTCAATTCTTTGTTCAGGATTATAGACATAAAGCCAATTGGAGGGAGAGCTCATTCAGAAACAAGGTTTCCTTTCCAGAAGAGAAGGCGTCACTCTGTTTCATGAATCCTTTGGAGAGGAATTGTTTGTGTGCATAAGAAAGAATGTATAGTTTTTTCTTTAGCAAAGATTTTTCAGTTTTGATCTGTGTGCTAGATTCTGTGTCTGCTGTACTACTATTGTATTAATTAATTATTTATGTCTTAAATTAAATGCTTCCTT
>JAWZTD010000145.1:4979317-4990426 GCA_035221335.1 Echites panduratus | reverse complement strand
GCCAGCAATGAAATGCTAGTTTCTGAAATAAGTCACATTCACTAGGCAGGCCTGGACCTAGATATTCAAATTGAAGGTTGTGAGATTTTCTATTTTTCTACAAAACAACAATAATTTCAGCGTACGTTATAACATAAATATCATTCGTATTGCATTCCTAGCAAGACAAAACTGATAAATAAAAATTCCCACTATTTTGCATCAATCAAGAAATAGTTTACAATCATACCCTAAATCCATGCCAGCCAACTCTTTGCATTGATGCCTATCTTTATTGTTTGCTCAGCTACCCGTGAGTTTACCTCCGTTGGTGCATTCCTCTGCTTAAAAGATATACCTCATAATCCTTCGGGCCTCATTTTTTCTTTTTTCAACTGCGTCAGAATATAAAATTACAATCAATCTATCTATTGGGAACCCACCCGAATCAGATAACTAGTATTCTCCGGGGGCAGGTTCCTCACCCTAGTATGAGAAAAAACGAATTGGATGTACAATTCCCAGCTAATAATACAAGTTATACAAAGGGCAGCAAAACAATTCTACCAGACCCACATGGAACTCATAATCTGTTTAAAGAAACTTCCAGGAGATCCGAAGCTCAAGAATGTTACTTAGGGTGAGCGGAACATATTATTCTTGGTCATGATCACACCCTACTTCTCAAAAATGGTTACCCGAATGGGATTTAAGAGGGTTGATTACACCCAAATAAGGCCATCAAAACCAAATTCAGAATTTGAAATTGGGCTATCACCGAATTCATGCTTATCGCCAGTGTGGTTTTCTTCAATAGGATCAATGTATGGCTCCAAAAGATCCAAGGATCTTTCAGATGGTATTCCATAACCTCTGAGAATGGAATCTGAGGCAGCAGAAGCAGCCTCTTTTTCCAAAACAGCTATATAATTGTCTTCAAATTCAAAGACCAAATAGTTGTCCTTGCAAGCTGTGCAAAATATGAATTAAGATAAACAGCAAAATGCTTGAAACAAGAGAAAAATTTCACGAAAAATGTTGACACTTACAATCCACGAGATGAGCAAGGTGGTGAATATTCTTTATTCGAGTTCCATTCAACTTTAAAACCTGCCATAATTTCAAATGTAAACATCTGTTATCTGCTGCAAGTACGATCCATTTCATGGGCTGTTCACACTGATTAGTGAGAGAAAGAAACTTGCCTGCTCATTGCTCATATCCTCATATCCGATGTTTACTTCATTCGCTAAGACCTGTTGATTAATATAGAACAACATTAATGCATTGGTTTGTTGTCTGGAGATATGGGAAAATGAGATACCAGTTCCATATGGGTCAAAGCTTATTGGTTCATGAGAGATCAAAATCCTCAAATACAAGTTAAGTGGTGAATAAGCAGACTTTTCCTATCAGAAGCGATACTTTCAGGTTTATTAAGCTTTCTGTTTTTCTTGGCAGAGTACATTAATAGCAGCTGCCTAAATAAACCCTTCATAAAGGCCAGTCAATGAAATATCATTGTAACTCAACCCATGCAAATACCTGTGAAAGGATCACAATCTGCTCTCCTTTGAACCTAGCCATGGAATAGCGTGCCTTTGTCAAGAGTTTCAACTACAAAGAGGAAAAATGTGTCAGGAAATAAAAAGCAGGACCTAAAGGCTAAAGAATTCAGAAGTTGTATCATAGAAAAAAAAGAGAGCATGAGTTAATCAAAAACCTACCCCAATATGGTCTTCACATTCTTCCCTGCCAAAACAAAGCATGTGAATGTAATAGTAGCATTAGAGATCCCTTGCAAAATTATATTCATGATTCTGAAGTAAGCAACAGAGAAAATCACAGAGAATGACATGACATACTCTATCAGTGGTTCTGAAAGTGGCGTAAAAACTAAGCCAGCAACTATTAAATATGAAGGCTGACCTCCTTCAATATGGTATGGAACCTAGAAGTGAAATCAACAAGTTTAGGTTCACAGATTGACAATAACAACTTTAAAAAACAAGTTAATACTTAAATCAAAGTTAATTATGCATGTCATACCAAGTGCACACGAGGGTTTAAAACCGTTTTAACTTTCATAAATGTCCCTGCTCTGATAATACCCAGCTCTGCCATGTCTCCTGCAAATCTGAAAAGAAAATCCTGAGATTCAACGGTCTGAGCCAGTGTGTGTTCAAAAGACACTGTGAGAGGAAAGCAAGTCAAAAATAAGCTTTCTCTCGTGAATTTTATTCTTTCGGGTGTCCAAGCATTTCGGGAGGTGGGAGGGTAGCAAAACACCAACTCTAAAAGTATGCACTATGTCTGATCTACAATTAACAAGTCAATCTTAACTTCCTCAAAAATAATGACTTTACTTTTGACTAATCAGGTAGCGAAATGCAATGCGCTCAGTTGACCGGAATGGCACTGTCCCTTCACTCCCAACACGAGTATCATCAAAGCTCACAATTACATCACCCTGAATGAGAATCAATGTGGCAAGTGTAATTCACTTTAAATAATTACCAAATACTCTCTGATATAAACAGAACCCTGCAGAGTCAAACAAAAAAGGCAGAAGCAAAAGTACCTTACTCTTTTCAAGCAAATGAATGTTAACAGATAGAACAACCTACCAACAAAAGAATAGAAGTCCATGCGGATGGCCACTTAAATATTTTAAATTCAGATTTCAGAATAAGCATGGGAGAATGAGAAAGACAAATTATACCAATTACCTAATTAGCACGTGCAACACAGGTAAACTACTTAGGGTCACCCATATATGGCATAATAGAAACAAATTCATCAGCCCATATAAACACAAAACCATGCACCTAAAATCCATTATGTATATTCACACATAAAAAATTCAAGATGAATAACAGATGTTTTGTCATTCTAGTCGAATTCACCAGCAGGGAAAAATGATCTAGGTGATTGATGTTACTTTAATTACCATAGCGAGAAGCAGCAATGTTGACTAGAGAGGCATGCATAATAGGTGCTTGATATAATGATTTTCAACAACTGAGATACAAAAATGAAAGAAACATAGAAAAGCAGGATTCAGACACTAGTTAATAAAGTTAAAAGAGCAAACCTAAGCCATGAGGCATCAGTCACTTTTTAAGTATGGAGAAATAGGCTATTATAATGTGCTACAAGAACTACAAACTCCTAGATCAAAACGGAGCAACCTTATCATTGTTTACTTGACTTAGATGCTAATGAAGAACAAAAATAAACTAGGAAATTTTTCATATTTTAGATTTACAGTGAAATGAGAAATATGCTAATAAATTGGTAAAAATAATTTAAATCCATATAAAAGGGAATTTTCAAGAAGATAAGTGCAGGTATAGCTCAAAGGTCCCACTCCTAGAAATTTTGTTGCAAACCATCAATCAGATTAGCCAGAAAACAAAATTAGAAGGAGCTCTCTAAAGCATATTCCAATAAGGGCTTGATTCCTTTTGCTTAGGTACATCAACAATAACGTTAGCTCAGTGATCTCCAACTTTATTTCCTCATCCAGATAGTTGACAAGAAAAAGAAATAGTGAACAATTCTACCACTTTATAAGTTCAATGAATCATTGCCAGACTATGCAAGAAACTTTAAGCAACAGTATTTCAGCGCAAGACACAACTATCTACTGCCAATTTTTTGCAAACTTGTAAATGCTAGGATACCTCCTTCAAAATGCTACTGGCATCTGAAGTCGGCTCAACTTTGCGCACGAGTACTCCCTGTGCAGTAACATTGCAGGAAAATGTCAAGCAAGTGCTTAGATCGAATAGTTTTACTAAGTAAACTCAAAATGACACTGCAGCAGATGCTTGTTTGGCATATTAAGCAAAATACGTGGAGATCTATTAAGCAAATGTAAAAGTATTCTCTCCCTAAAAATTGAGTGTCCACCATTTTAATATAAACATATTTTCAAATAATTATGAACATCTTCCAATAACACCGTGGTGCCACCACCAACCAAATCAAGGTTAATAAAGATAATATAAGATACCATAGTAAAATTAATTTCTTATCAACTCGATAGAGGAGGAACTGACAAATCTTATCACCTGAAAGATTAAGCTTTAGGCTCCAATTTCTTGTGAAAGAAAACATAAAGACTGACTTTTTACAGATGAAATCATGGAGTGAGAGAACTTTCCTCAACATTCTATATCACTTGGTGTCAACTAAAAAAAAATCTGTGCATATGGTGGATATAAAGAAGGCCCACCATCCAGTTTAAAGCATTTACCATTTCATGGTCATCATAATTGAGACAGAAAAGGAATAACACAGAAGCACAATTCATAAAAGATAGAGATGTGAAATGCAATAAAAGTTTACATCATGCACTCTGAGAATATAACACTACACAGGATGTTGTAAATTGAACAAGAGGATGGATATAATCAACAAACGTTTGGCATGTCCACATAATCAATACATATTGTTTTATGAACTTTCATAACATGCTGGAAACAACTTTAACCCTTCAGAGATGCAGTTAGTGTTTTGCTTTTTGCACAAAATGTCAATGGGAAGTATAAATCATCCTCAAACTTCACCCATAGTGGATTCCTACACATCTTTCTGAAACTGACAATAGCCACCTAGCAACCAACCCTTGACAGTTAGTTCTACCTTATATCAAGAGACTCTTAATACTTGTTCTTGTTTTGGAAGGACTTAATGCAAAACATTAAAAATCCAAGTTTGTGTGAGCATAGATTATGAAGTACATATCAAACACTATCTCAACAAACGTTTACAAAAACTCATTCCAGTTCCTTTAGGTCCAATTAGGGAGACAACCTCATTTGAAGGGACTTTCAGACAAGCACGAAGAGCAGGATTCTCCAACTTTTGCAACAAAACCCCCAAGCTAGGGAAACCTGAAAAGTCATACAGAACAAGAATTTTAAATGATTCTTCTAGAGTGCGAAAGGTATGATAAAATTTCAGCAAATAATCAATGAAAAAGAAAATGCACTGGTTAAGGATGACACTGGAATGAGGTGTGGTAAGTTTTCAAGTTCATAGGTACCACCTTGAGGTTTGTGAACTAGAACAGACATGAGAAGTAGATGTTGAAGAGAAAGTAAACATCCAACTTAGATGACAACTATTTCTTTCACGGCCGAGGCCTTCAAGATGTCCACATCACCAAAAACTACAGAACAAAGAGGCGTGTATTTGATATTGTTGACTTTTGCCAAATGATTCTTCACAATTTAGCATGATGATTCCAATTTCAAACACCTAGGCACAGCTTATTGTAAAACAAAAAGCCATGGAGAATATCATATAAAGAAATTAAAAACTTCAACAAAACCAGCATGGTAATGAGGATGCTTTTGGTCAATAGAAAAGGGATAGGAGGTTGCAACAAATTGTTCAATCAAAACTGTTCCAGCATCTAGATTATCAAACTTCTTATTGATTTGATATTAATATGTTTGATATAGTTTAAGCTCCATCTCAGTAAAAGGTTTTTCATGAGCTTGTACTTGTGGCCCCATTCTTAGTCAAAGCTCAAACTAAAGCTTGAATTGAATCTCTGCTGATTGTCTTTGGACTTTCAATGCTTGGTGGAAAATATGCAAAATTTATTACCATATATGTAGATATAGCTACTAAATAAAAGAATACAATAAAAACATATACTCTTTTGAAAACCTCAACAGTTGAGTATTGGTGTACTCAAACTTGATACAACTTATGACTGCAGTGAATATAAAACAAACACGCCCTCTTAAGAGAACAACAATAGTGAGCCAACTGATTCTTAAAAACAAAGAATTAGAATCATGATATTATATGGAACAAAAAAAAAAAAAAGGGAAAACCTCAACAAATGTCTAAAATGCAATGGTGATAATTCCCAAAAGAAGCAAGCAGGTCCTACCTGTGTACTTGCCATTTCTCTGATAGTCCTCCAGGAAATGTGAGACAACAGTAGTTGGAATTACATATCCAATATTCTCAACATCATCAGACCTGAAAACCTAGAGGAAATTTATCCTGAGGACACAGAATGTGAAAAAGGCTAGCAAATCAAGCAGAACTAATAAAACATCCAGGGAGTAATCTAATCATGGAACCCAGAAAGAAGAAGTTAGAAATTTTAAATGCATCTTCTACTGTGTCACACATTGATAGAATCATGGCAAGGTCAAGAGTACCTGAAATGCTACTCCAATACACTCTCCCTCATCATTGAAGGCCGGACCTCCACTATTACCTAAAAAATGCAACATCTTAAAAAGATATATAAAATAACAATAATGAAGGTGTTCTTCATCTTTTAGTTGTTTTCCACAAAGTAAAACAACAATTCAATATTGACCAACCAGGATTAATTGCTGCATCAATTTGAATCCCCAACAAATCAGATGATCCATGAGCATAAGATGTAACCTGATGACATAAACTAATTATAAGAACATAGTAAATCCAGTTCCAATCTTTAACGTGGTTCTTTCATGTGATTTATTTTTATATCTCATGTATCTAAGAAATAAATATTTGATAAACAAAATACTAAATAATAAAATTATCTATCACCATGACTTGAAATAAGCAAGAACAAAAACTTTCCCCCCATCTTGTTCACCTTCTTTCAAAGCAAGCCCCCTTTTTCTCTGCTTGAATATGCAGAGCTTTCTTTTCAAGGATACAACAGTTCTCTTTTCTCTTAATTAAAAATGATGAAAGGAAGAAGGGAGAACGGGATTGCTACTTGGGGGCTGATGGGGAAAATGGAAGCAGTTTCAGGTTTTTATTCTCCAGAAGCACATCCAACCCTCTCATATGATGCACTAACCTGAATCAGAAGCAGAGATAGGATGTAAAAGCTTCGGAATAAAAGTAAACAGGACATTCTAGCTTCCTTTTGTATTATTTTGATTGGATGGTCAAAAATTACCCTAATCAGATAATTTGGAATTGAGACATTGAAGATCCTTACCAAGACAGAAATCATATCAAAGACAAACAAGTTGGTCACCGAGCAGCTAGTAATTATGATTATCAATGATTAATGTTGACACATAAAAGCTTTCAAGAGATGCAAAAATGCAGCATATTCTTTCTGAGTCTAGAGGAAAACGTACCTCTATTCTTGATACCACCCCCTTTGTTACAGAAATGGTATCGCCTCCAAGAGGATATCCAACTACTGTTACAGCGTCCTGCCATCAATAGCGAATAACTATTTTCAACTTTGAGCACAGATTTTGGAAAAAAAAAACCTTTTTTGCCGCTTGTAGCAGTGTGTCTAGTATACAAATCAAGGAGCACCAGCAAAAGGCTGAAATTATGCAAGTTTGATTTATCAATCCGGTTTATATGAGGCAAGGAAAATTAAACATGGAACTTACTAGTTTATCATACAACCATTCTTGGGGTTGACACTTATCTGTTTTCTTGGCCACTCAAGTGATCTCTGGGAAGCATGCCACAGAAATGAAATAAAGACAATACAAACAAATTGCTAGTTCAACAGAATAATATTAAAAACTAACTGTTTAATTGATTAGGTAAGAATCCAATGTAAGTTTCATTCACGAGTGAAAAAGAAAGAACAATTTGGCATTTTGTGATGCTTAAAGAAAACATGCAGTCGTTAGATGCAACCAAATAGACATATAGCCTATACCTTCTTTAAGCCATAGGTTGCAGATGATTGCTATCATAATCAAAAAAAAGTTCAATGTTATCTTGTTGAACTAAAGTTATGATTAGCAATCAGTTATAACATATGACAACAACATATCTTCATCAAATATGCATAAGAACTCACAGTAGTGCCTCTTGTGGCAATTCATGACCTAGAGTACACTATAACATTAACAAATCAGAAAGTAGACAACCAAAATGCAAAAAAGTACATTTTGCAAAATAAAACAGTACGAAGAGAACCTGCAAACGAGGCAAATGCCCGAATTGAAGGGGCTCTGCTCCTTTCCAGAACTCACTGCTCTCTACTGAAAGTAGAGCCATGTCACATTCCACTCCTCTAGCCACAACCTGTAATTTGAATCACTTGATCATGAAATCGGTGCCAAAATGGAGGTCTTCATCTACCAGATTCTTAACCTATTCTTGCTTCTTGAAAGCCACTCCATATTATAAACATGAACATAAACAATATAGTATCACAGGAAGCAAGAATGATTAAAAAGAAACTATCTGATTTATAAAGGAAAAAGATAGAAACACAAAACCTAAACTGAAGGAAAAAACAAAAGAGAAAAGAAGAGCTACATATGCTAGAAAATATAAGGATGAAGTTTGACAATGTGTGCAAAAATGGAGAGAGTCAACACTATCTAAATGAGGAAACAGCTGAAACACACACACACAACAAAAATAAAAAAGAATATAATAAAGGAACCACGAGCATGTCATCAACAACACCACCAATAAGTGACAGTTTTTGGGTCTAGAACAATAACAATATGCCATGTAGATGAAATTTGCAACTAAGAAGAAATTGCAGTAAAATGGCTATTCACACCCAAATTTTGGAGTGGATATCATGTTATAATGAGACAGACTCACTTTTACAAAACAAAAGGGCATAGTTTCATGGTATTTTTAAGGATGGTGGAGAGGGGAGAAGTATTCCTTGCTATGTTCCTGTATCCATTATACCTTAGCCACATATTTTTTGTCATCTCCCCTTCTCTTCACTTTAACCTGTAACCAAATAAAAGAACCACTATTATAAAATTATAAATGTCGAAGAAATATTTCCCTCACAATATAGAAGATTCTCAGGTAAAACACAAAATGGACTGGATATGGAAGAACGGGACACAGTTACCTGTGTATCATGTTCAACACAGTGTGCATTTGTCAAAAGCTTCCCATCCCCAATCATGAAGGCACTGCATGAAATTTTTGGAAGATAAGATAATAATAGTTATTGAAAAATATGATTAGGGGCCATCCATTTCACATTTTGTCCAGGTAGAAATACCATACTTTTTTTATTTTTTTGCAATGCATATTTCAATTATTTTCATTTTTCACAGAAAATCAATAGAGAAGATGAAAACATGCCTCCCAGTACTTGTGTATTGCCTTTGCTTCTGCCAGGGAAGGGAGTAATCTGGTGCAGTATGTGTGCAATAGACCTAATGATGATATTGTAACAGTTTCAGAATAGAAAGAGAGGATAGGTGAGATAATTAATAGAACACTATGAGATTTTAAATAATAGGGAGGAAATGGATGGAACTGATGTGACACACCTTCACAACAGCATTAAGAAAAGCTGCATCTTGAAAACTACCCATTTCAACCTGAAAACCAGAGGTAATTCAACTTATACAGAATATACATATATAAAGAGTAGTTGAGTTATTGGAGTTCTGATGGAAACACAACAATCAAATGAATTGGGTGGCCAGCTCACAGAAGCTAATAAGAATAAACTTTGGAAGAGAATGGTAAAGTTCTTGTTCTAAAAGTAAAATGCTCATACATTAATTAATTACACAATTGGTGCAATTTCCTAGTGAATGCATAATAGAAAAAAGGGTTAAGAAGGGTGATCCAACAAACTGTCCTTAGTAGTACATCCAATATCTTGACATAGCTGAGGCAAGAGAATTAAGGGGTCCTGCGGCCCTAGCACATAACAGTGTCAATTTCATACAAAGCAGAGGTCCTTGGGAAAGAAGAAGTATGCAGATGAAAGAAAAATCAATGTTCAGATTCAACTTAAAAAATGAGTATGAGAGATAGTATTGAGGCCATTGTAGTTATTCAAAGGTGGTACCGCATTCAAGCTTAGCCAAACAGGAAATTCCAAAGAAGTCAACAATTACCAAACCTAAAAGGCATAGATAGAAAAATGATTTCAATCATGTACCTGTTGCTCGTTTGTGTCAAACATAATTCCCTTGCTCCCCTTCTTCTGCTGACCAAATGATTTAAAACTTGTAGAGTTAATTTGTCCGGTTTTACTTCTACCATTTCTGTCGTAGGCATTTGAAAAATGTGTTTCATCTATTGATCTCCCCAGGAACTTCTGAGGATAAACTTCCCAAATCAAGATAAAATTATTATGCCCAAATGAAGTTTGTAATAATGTATAGAGCAGCACCAGCAAACTGAGATATGCAAACAAAAATGTAAAAATTTCCTTGAAATGCTATCTATTTGCTTACTTGAGCAATTTTAAGATAGTAGTACTCATGAGCTAGTCAGTGATTAACAGAACCAGGTACACAACAAATCTAAGAGTACGTGTGATAACTTGCGAACAAAGTGAATAAAAACAATTTCCCTACGACTATGAGCAATAGAAAGAAAAAATATCTATTTAGAAATAAATCATTATTATGTCAGGTTTCTGATAGACTCAGACAAATCTAATCTCAGCGAGCATAAACCAGCAGGTTCTCGTGTTCAATAAAACTCACAAAGACAGACAAGAAACAACAATATTATACAGAATACAATGTAATTTCACAACATAATCAAATATTAGGGTTTCAAAAGTCACCTCGGCTTCCGAATCTCGAATAAACGAGGGAGATTTCTTGAACGTTCTTCTGCCGCGTTTGTCATTTTCAGCATTATTGCTGGCATTGAATTTGGGGATGAATGAAGCAGAATGCCTTCTTCGAGAAGCATGGAATAAACACTGAGAGGTTAGAGAACAACTAGAAGTGCCAGCGGAAGCAACGAACCAAAACGTCGTCGCGGCAACCGCCATTTTAAGTAGTTGTTGACGGAGATTGTGGACGAAGGCGAATGCAGTAGGCACGGTGGGAAGTGCACTCTTCCTACCTTATCCGCGCTGCACATGATATATCTGATCTGATTCGCCCCTGCCAATTTTGGCGCCTCTACCAATTGGATATTTTAATTTTTACTTAACAGGTATTTCAGAGATTTGATTATTTCTGGAAGCTTAATAAGTAGGGAGCGGTAAATATTGTTGGGATTAAACCGTTTATCTTTCAAAAAATAAAATAAAACAGAATCACTCATTAATATGATTTATTTAGTTTCATTAGGTGAATCATAGTAACTAAGTACTTAGATAATATTAACCATATCATTTTTAATAAACAAAAAACTGTTATTATTAATATTGAAAAAATA
>JAWZTD010000145.1:4852988-4864788 GCA_035221335.1 Echites panduratus | reverse complement strand
AATATAAGATCAGAACTAGAGCCAATCCACAAAAAGAAATTGCAAAATGGAGCAAAAAATTTGGAAGAATGAATTTCTCTTTTAAGAGTAAGTGAAATTAAGAGGGTACAAAAGAAGGCTTTAACAATTTTAAAGATTCATGAATTCCTATCCGTTCTTTATATTTGATCTAATATATTAAAAGATTCAGGAAATGCAGAAATTATTCAGTTTCTAGATATACATTGAACAACAAGAATTACCACAAAATTACAGAAATGAATGAATTCCTGGCGAGTAGTTTCTAACAATCCTGTTTCTCAAATAGACAACACATGGAGGAAAATATAAATAATAACAAAAAGATAGAGAAAAAGAAGTGATCTGTACATGCATTTCTGATGGTCAGAAATTCCACTGCTCAGATGAATGAATTACAAGGTGAGAAACAAATGGGATTTCAGACACAGACATTATCTCTGTAACATCTTTTGCTTTTGCAATACATTTATCTCAGGCACAAGGTAAAAAGTCTCAGACTCCATGCCACCTGCGAATTATCATCAGTATCCTGACCCATAAACTTAGGGAATCAAATATACGTTCATTGACAACAAAAACATTTTGGTTTTGACATTTTGCACTGGCAGAAAACACACCATGAACAGCTTTAATATGGTCCATCAGAAGCTGCTAAAAACTCAAGATTTCAGTTTTTTGTCAATTAAATACATTCATAATCAGGTCCAAGGAAAAATGTCTAATTGGAGGGAATAAAAAAAGGCACGAAAATCCAGGGATAGACTGTGAACTAGAACTAGAACTCGAGATTACAAGTTTTGGTTAAGAGGTTAAATCAGTTCAAGAATGTGATATGCACTGCAAGGCAAAATTCCCACCTACTAAATATTCACTTATATATCCATAATCGGCAAGAAGGACAGTACAATCTTGTGGAAAAACATCGCCCCAAGCTAACTTTAAGCAAACAACTCATTGCAATATAGAATATTAAATGAATCACTCGGTACACTCATTATTCGTGTGCTGATGTATTTTCATGGTAAGGCAGGTATCATCTTTAAATCAAATAACATTCTATATAATGTAAGGAATCTTCAACATTCCTGTGAATTGTTATCCAGAACCTTTTTAACCCCTTGATGGCATTTTAAACAGATTGGCAGGAAAATTATCTTCGTCAACCTTTTCAATATTAATGATCATGTAGAAAAACCTAATCTTCAAATGAGGCAACCGAATTATTGCTCAATCTTGATATCAAATAAAATCCGGTATCAGAGAAGATCCAGATCATCAAATCATAAGTAATTGGGTAGGCTTTGAAGTAGTACTTTGAAAAAACAAGGACAAAAATTAGATTTCAGCATCAATTTAAGGTAACACACAAAATATACTACATTGAGAATTGCAAGAATATCCATTACTCTTTCTTCAGATGTAATGCACGTGCAATTTTTCTGTATCTGTGTACTGAAAAATTTTGCATATCAATGACATCAAATGCTGGCATACTAATGATACCTTATGAGTAACATGCATCCAAAGGAATTGGATGCCCATGTTTGCACATCATGCCTAAAACCTGCTGAAGTTTATTCTTTTGGCCCCATTTTGAATAGGCCTTAAACAAAATCCAGAAAGTTTTCTTTGTTAAGAAGAGATTAACCCTCTCCATCTCATCAAGAACCCTTTCCATCTCCGTAAGACGCCTCTGTGATGAATACATAACCATCTTACAATGGTAAAGAGACCGACATCTTTTCCACCCAGCAGACTCAGCAAGCTTAACAAAGTTGGCAAGCTTATCCACTGCACCACGTCGGAAGTAACTAGAAACAATGGCACGCATTATCGATACTGTTGTGACAGTGGTATTATGCTCAAGTGCTTTGGCAATTAATTCTTCCATCTGCTCTAAATGATCCTCATTTGCATACAATCGAATCAATATAACATTCAACCAAGGCCTATAATCATTTTCTGGAATCAGCTTCAGCATCTCCTCAATCTTCTCAACCCTATTTGGGTCAGAACTCTGGCAGTATGTGCATATCATCATTCTGATCATGCTAATTTCATTACCATTCACATGATCTTTTACAATCTCATACATCTCTTCCATCTCCCCCAATTTACCACAGTGTGCATAACCTCGAAGCATCAGAAGATAGGTAGTAAGATCTGGTCTGACATCCTCTGCCTTCATGATCATGTAAGTCTTCTCCATACTATCCCACATCCATGCAGTAACATATCCAGCAATTAAATTATTGTATGTCTTCACATCTGGGATCATATTCAGATCCTTTATCTCTTGAAAAGTTGTCTCCATGTGATCTGCCAAAACCATGCGGCCAAACAATGAAATTAGAATGTTATAAGTTACAATTGTCGGACTGCACATTGGATCGCACTTCAATGCCCTAAATAATTTTTGACATTTTTGAGCCAATCCATTATACATATAAGCACCCATAAGTGCATTATATGTGGAGGTTTCCTTTAAATTATTGTTGACAGCCTCTTGAAAAATCTCATTTGCAAGACGAACATTCTTCAGTCTACCAGCTATGGTAACGCCCCTTGCATACTCCTCTTTTGTCATGGGAGCTTCATGATCTAATTGAGCTCTTCTCCACTTAAAAACCTGAACATATCCAAGTCCGGTAACTATAGCATTTAACACAGCAGCCAAAAAAAAAAAAAGAAGAGAGAAGTTTTTACCAAAAATTTCAACCGTTTCAAGTACTAAATTTTATGCGTCTTCGTTTACATTTAATATAGGAGCAATTACACTAACATAAGCCCCTAAGCATACAATAAATTCCAAAAAGCCACAATTGAGTACACAAATATAGGTAGAGATATTAAGAAATTATCTAGTACGCAGCGAAAACTCGTGGTGAAAATTGAGAGGAGAGGAAAAGAGGATGAACCTGAATGGCTATATTTGGTGAAGAATCTAACTGCTTTAGGAGCTCAACAACTGAAGAGCCATCCGGATATCTCCCGAACAAAAGCTTTCCCTTTTCTTTTAGCACCCTCTCAAATTCCTCTACATTATTGCTGTTTTCCAATAGCTCTTCTTTCAAAGCCGAGACCTGGTCTATGAGATATTTCTTGGCAATGGAATCTTCGGCTTTTCTCCACTTATGCAGAAACAAACTAGAGATGTTCGGAAACTCATACTCCAAAGTTTCTGGTCTTTGGGTTGTGAAATCCCTGGTCGAATGAACTTGGCTGGCAGAGACTGTCGACGGAGCTAGGAATTTGCTGAGATACCCTGCTGACGGCTTTTGAAGCTGAGCAGAGTTCCTTCTTCGAAACAATAGCTCTCTCGTCAGTACTATGTTCGATGATATCTTGCCAGTCCGCTTCATAATTATGACATGGAAATAACATGCTTCCTACACATTCTACAGATTAACTTGGAATTAGGGTTTATTGTTTCGCCGGAGATTCAAGATTTTGTAAGCGGATGAGGGTCGGCAGCCGGTGGCTGCGGCGTGCAATGGCCGTCAATTTATTTTCCTGATTTGCAATATGCTGAGATAGAGATCAAAGCCACTAGGCCCGACCCAGATGTAAAACTGGTCAAAGGTCACGTTAAAGCCCATATGCTCCTACTTTCGCTTAATATTTGGCCCAAATAAAAGTACAGATATTTGGGTAATTATATGAAAATTTTACCGTACTTGAAATAGGTATTCAATTTAAATTAATACGTTTGGTGGAATGTAACTTTTGTGGTGTAATTGAGAATTTAATGAGGATTTAAATTATGACTCCGTTAGTGAAAATTTTGAATATATAATATAGGGATTCCATATACTCTTCTCTTTCTTTGTATCTATGTTATATTTTAAATGGTTTGGAATTAACTGTTTTTTTAATCAGTAAAATTTTTATTAAAGAAGTTGACAATGTAATATTTTGATTAAGTTAAAAATTTTTTTTTATTAAAATAGTTACAATTCAAAATAGAAAATTTAATTTCGAACTTAAGGATTAATATATTTATTTTGAAAGATGAATATTAATATAAATAGAAATATTTAATTTTGTATTAGAAGAATATAATTCTTTTTATTTCAAATGTACCATTGAGTAATTTAAAACAATTTTTTTAAGATTAAAAATGGAAATAAATTCAGTCAAAATAATTTTTAACTCAAAAAATTCCCTTTAAGCCATTAAAGGGGCAAGGAAATGTTTGCCTCTTACTTGTTATCAAAACCCTTGTTTGGTGCAGAGGATAGAATCCCTTAAAAGATATATTTTTTTCACTTTTTTCTTTTTCTTTTTTCTCACTATTATGAAACCGGTAACCGCCTTGATTCTTTATCCCCTGAGAAATGTCAAAGTGGAAAACGACCGCAGGTAGTCGTGGGGGTAGCTTCTTTATTTTATTTTATTTATTTAATTTTTGGTGTGGCATATCACCAAAAATCACCAAAAACTAAACAAATCCAAAAACCAAACAACAACAAAAAACCCAGAAAAACAGGAAATTTTGTTCAAATTTGTGTCCGAGAATTTCAGGTGGGTCGTAAGAGTGTGATTCTGATGTTTCTTTATTTTTATCCAGTATCTCTGGAGAATTCAGCTGCCGGTGATGCTTCAGAATCAGAAACAAGTTAACTCGTTCATTTTTCTTCATTGCTGACCTTCGATTAACTTTTGCAGGCGCTATTTTTTCTTTTGGCTAATTTCTTTAATTGTAGAATTCTTCCTCGTTTTCTTTATTTTTATTTTGCTGTGGTAGGTGGAGGTATAAAAAAGAGTTTGAAGAGTTCTGGTTTTTTTTTAAAAAAATCTATCCGATATCTAGCCACTAAATCCCTGACCTAACATTACGTGGCCACTCTCAAGTGGTTAAGAGTTCTGGTTTTGATGACAGAACATAGCTGAAATGAGCAGGATTCTGGTGAACCCAATTAGTAAAGATTGCTATTTTGCCTCTAGTTAGGGTGTCTGCATACTTAACAAACCAGTTATGGTTTGATTTTTCTTTTTGAATTGATTGCCCGAAATGGAACGTTGTAACAATTTTTTAACAACCATTCCGTTCTTCACATGACTCAGGATTTTGTTCACCGGAATTTCCTGGACAGAGTTATTGGCTTCTTGTATTGTTCATATACACGAATAAACTATTTCTAAATTTAATCACATAATTCTTGTTTATTTACGTAGGTTTCCTTTTGGTTAATGTTGATAACTGGGATGTTGTTTCATTTTTTTGCAGTGTTGCTATATCCCTGCCTTTGATAATATGGAGAATCTGAAGTATCTGACTTCAAGTATTCATAGAAAATTTCTTGTTTAGAATGTATTTAATATCTAGGGAGACTGGTATTGACGACATGGGCCACTGGTTTAGTAGATTAAAACTTGAATCAGACCTCCTTGATGGTTTTACTCCCAGTTATGAGGTTGTTGGCACTCCTACACCTAAAACTCCATTGACTTCCGTGGACCATGAAATTGCTCAGCTTACTAAACTTAGATCAGGGGCTCATGAGAATTTCAGCCGAGTACTGCCGGGGAAAAGGGAAAGTTCTGTTTCAACAGTGAAGATGTTATTGGGTCGTGAAGCAAACTATACCAGAAGAGGAAGGTTCTTAGCATCTGATCGTTGTCATGTTCTCAGTAAATATTTGCCAGTCAATGGCCCCTGGGTTGTGGACCAAATGAACTCTAAGGCGTACATATCACAGTTTTCAGTCGATGGCTCTCTGTGTGTTGCTGCATTTCAGGTATTCCTTTTTCTCCTGTTACATTGGGTGGAAGTTGAACAAGTAATAGTGCATCTTTGGCCTTTTAGTTTTGCAATTAATCTAATTGCTCCTGTTCCACTCACAAGGAAAACTTACATATTGAAGAGTTATTTCAACTATTGTATCCTATGATGCTAAAGAAATGTCCTCATAAACTTTAATAAATACAATTACATTACGTAATCTAGGCAAAGGTTTGCTTCTCAGTCTCAAATTGCGAATTTTCTCCTGTATTTTCATGACATTTAAGTATGTGCCAAGTTTTACAACATTCAGACTTTCATGGTTCTGTAACTTAAGTTATCAACTGCCTAGCTTCCTGATTCTCTTTTAAAAATAGGGAAGCCACATCAGAATATACAATGTGGAGAGAGGGTGGAAAGTTCAGAAGAACATTCGTGCACAAAGCTTCAGATGGTCAGTGACTGACGCATCTCTTTCACCAGATCAAAGATATCTTGTGAGTTTTCAAGCTGTTAATAATTTATGTTTGATGTGTATCTTGATTGCACTTTCTTTGTACTTAAGTGGATACATGGTTACATGGACATGTTATAATACTACTACTTTCTTCAGACTTCATCTCTTGCAATGTTGCTGACAGTTAACTTGTCAGGATATGTAATACATCATATAATTTAGGAATCAAATACTGCATGAGAAAGCTGACCCATAGGTGCAGTCTTCCTTGCAAGTTGCACCACAGGAACAAACAACATAAAAAAACCTCGAGGTGTTCTTTTGACATATATTTGAAATTTCTAGTAATCTTATACCTTGAAACAATTGGAACAACCTATCCCATTTCTTTGGAGAGGGGAAAAGAACATGTCTAACTATATTGAATGTCTCATCTGCACAAATGTGTCTTTCATTTATTTTTTTAAGCCATTCTAATCAATTTGGAGTTGCAGGTATATGCAACCATGTCACCTGTTATCCATGTTGTTAATGTTGAATCTGCAGAGACAGAGTCCCTTGCAAATATCACGGTAAGAAGTTCAAATTCTGTTTGTGAGGTCGGTGTAGCTTTTAAATACTGAATATCAAAACTAAAATTTGATACCAGAATAAGGAGTTATTATTATTATTATTATTTTATTTTAGTTTACATTTTTTTAAAGGTCTATCCGGTATCAAGGAAACACTTTCATGCTCAAAAACTAAAATATCAACTTTCAAGAAATTTCTGTCAAAGGCAACCATGCCTATTTTAGGGGTTTTTTTATACTACAGTCATTCAATATTCTTCAATTCTGATTAAAAGATAATTCCTTTTTCTGATTGATCCTTTAGGGCATAACCATCAGTGGAGTCACGGGGCAGAAGATCCTACTTATTTATACACATAATTCTGTAGCTCGATAAATAACTGTCCCTGGCATAAATGCTAAGCTTGTTATTAACTTCTACAGGCTTTCCAATTACGTTATCTGTCTAATTTCTGAGTAATTGTATCACTATCACTTTCATTTAACTTTCTATTTCTATCTTTCGTGCTTCCTGATGGCTTTTAATTTGCCTTATGTTGTCCAGGAGATTCATGAGGGTTATAATCTCTCCAATGGGGATGACAGGGAATATGATTTTGGGATCTTTTCTGTGAAATTTTCAACCGATGGGCGAGAAATTGTTGCTGGCAGCAGTGATGATGCAATATACGTACAAGATGTTGAAGCAAACCAACTCTCTCTTCGAATTTCGGCACACCAGGTAGGAAATTAATATGATATAAAATAATTTATCGTGTCTTGTCTTGCTGACTTAGCTTATTTGTTTGTGAGATGGTTAAAAATCTTATGATGCACTCTGCACCCTTTTATTATGTTTATGCTCTTCAAATATGTAATCTTTTTACTCAGTTGTAATCTTATAGATTAACATTATGGTTAATACTTTAACTCATTCAAAATGACACAGCAAAATTGTCTCTTGTGTTTTTGGCCAATGCTTCTATTAAGCCACTATGGTTTCATTTTTTTTTTTCTTCAGAATTTTCCTACATCATAGTTTCATGGTTCCTGCATGTTGTTTTGCAGTCTGACGTTAATACAGTATGTTTTGCTGATGAAAGTGGAAATATTATCTACTCAGGGAGTGACGACAATCTCTGCAAGGTAGTTTTTTCAGTCTTCATTGTATATGGAGGTCCTTTATTACTTGGATCCTGTAAAGTTATTAGTTGCTTTAAGCTTTTTTAAGTCAAAGCTTTTCTTATTTTCTTTTTCTACTTCTGATTTTAACTTACAAAAAGTTATTTTGGAGAAGCCATGCTAGAAGTTATTTTGTTTTAGCAGCTTAAGAAAAGCTGCAATGACCAAGAAAAAGCACTCAATATGTAACTACTTTCTGAATTTGTGTTCAGTAGAGATCTGTGTATGAGGTTCCTAAATTGTGGCAAGGTACTTTTCCATGCTTGGGTTGGTATCCTTTAGCTCATTCTATTTGTGTTAGCCGAGCATGTCATTTTCATTTCCTATCTTTAGAGCTCATTGCAGATCCCATATGCTGTACCTTTGAGAGTTAGGCTGAGGTACAAGATTTAGTTTTGAGTCAAGAAAACAGGATTTTTTTGTTAACTTTTGAGTATAAAAAATGAACAGAAATTTTGTGATATAGAGGATATTTGCTGGAGCCAAATGCCCAAATGCAAATTTCAGAATGCTTTTTCTTGACTTGTTTTTTGACTGGTAGTTTTTTGATACAGATTTGGGATAGGAGATGCTTTAGATGCAAGGTAAAGCCAGCAGGAGTCCTGATTGGACACCTAGAAGGCATCACATTTCTTGACAGCCGTGGCGATGGACGCTATTTTATTTCAAATGGCAAAGATCAATCCATCAAGCTCTGGGATATAAGGAAAATGTCTTCTAGTGAGCCTCAGTATGCAATCTCTCCTTGATACTTTCCCTCATCTTCAAGGTTGTACATTGGAAGTTTACTTGCTTTGCAGAGGTGGTCAAAGCACTTAACTTCCTGATTAGCTTTTAACTCTACTGATTATAACACATGTTTAAGCTATTCCTCTTGGTAGCAACACTGTTCTTGAATACAGTCTTGAAGTTGCTACCCTGTTGTGGAATTCTCCATCTGTTGCATTAGTAAATTATTGCATAACTTTTTTGCTCATGATAACTCTATTTTCCACATTTAACTCATGAAAAATGGTTTTTTGCTTATAAACTTTAAACTACTCTGTCAAGTAGTATTTTCATGCTACTTAAATTGATATGTCATTTATAGGTTAAATATGCCGGATCTTGCACTCCCTTCATATTCTTTTGACGAGAACTCACATAGTTTTTTTCTCATCCTGTTGTTTTTCTTTTGTAGTAATCCATGGTATAGTAACTATGCTTGGGACTATAGATTGATGGAGTACCCTCGTCAGGCAAAAGAGTTGAAGCATCCAGGGGATCAATCAGTGGCTACCTATAGAGGCCATTCTGTCCTCCGTACTCTGATTCGTTGCCACTTCTCCCCTGAATATAGGTGAGTTTTGACCGCAGTAATATTCATCTGTATGTGATCCGGAACTCTCATCCTCCCATTATTTTGACTTGTTCAAGTTATCAATATGGTCTGAAAACTGACATTTCTTGTTGCTACCCGCAGCACTGGTCAGAAATACATTTACACTGGGTCGTACGATTCATGTGTTTATGTATATGATCTGGTAAGTGGAGCTATAGTTGTAAAGCTTGAGTTCCATGGATCAACTGTAAGAGATTGCAGTTGGCACCCTAGTTATCCGATGCTCGTCAGCTCTTCATGGGACGGGGATGTTGTGAGATGGGAATTCACCGGAAAGGAGAAGGGCCAGAACCCTTAAAAGATCAACAGGTCCAAAGAAGACAGGTCTACTGAAAACTGCAAGTGATTTTCAGTTACAAAGTCTGGCTTAGTAATTAGTATTCTTGTACAAGGGTAGTAGTGTAATAATGTGCCAATGAATATGATTGCTCCATCTCATGGAATGTACATAAATGCCTACACACAGTTAATGAAATCTCTGGTTGTGTGCAGCCATTCTGATTCAGTTGGACACCATTGAGAAGATTGTTTGGAAGGTTGGCTCTTTGATTCATAATCCATTAGAATTTTCATACTGTCATGGGTAAATATGGAAGTACTCTTGGGGAAAAGAGTATATCATGAAAGTCATGTGTATTGGTTTATAGATAAATAAGGCACATGCTTGTGTGAACTTTCAAGGTCATGAGTAGTAAGTTAGTAACTATGGAGTTGAGTTCCTAGAAGTTTATTGTAGTACTAAAAGAATGGATACATTTTCAACAATGCTTTGTGGGAAGTGGGCGGGTTCTCCTGCTACAAGAATTATGAGGACTGGCCAAGTTTCTATTGAAGTGTGTGCTCTGCTCTCTGGATTGGCAAACGTTCCCATCCCATGCCATGAGTATGGGTCCCGTTGAAAAATGGCTTTGTTTTAATTTATAAGGCAAAATATCTTTTTTAGTCTTATAATATTTTTTACTTAATCACGTAGGTTTATAATTTTTATTTTATCTTTTTGGATCATATAATATTTTTTCGTGTAATCAGATAAGTCATTTTTACTTGTTTTTTGTATTTTCAGACGGAATAAACCTTTTCTTTTTCAATATGTAAGGGTTTTTAGCCTATTCACTATATCAAATATCTATAATCGATTTAAATTAAAAGAATTGGCCCGATTTTCATTTACCTTACTTGTTGTGATAAAAAAGTGTTGATCAAAATCGAATTGTAAATGAAGATATGGTTGAATTTTTTAATTTAAATCGATTAGAAGAGGTTGTTACAGTGAACATATTAAAATACCCTTTGGGATTGAAAAGAAAATGGTTTAATTTGTCTGAAAATACAAAAAACAGATGAAAATGACTTATCTAATTACACGAAAAAATATTATAGGATTCAAAAAGATAAAATAAAAGTTATGGACCTACACCACTAAATAAAAATATTTTAATACTAAAAAGGAAATTTTACCTAATTTTTATTCCAGTTAAGAAAAAAGTGAATTAAAAGCAAATCTTAAATCTATTATAATATATAAAAATAAAGACATCTCACTATAAAATGTCATCTAAACTTACCAAAGCACTCTAAATAAGTTGTTTACATGACTTGAAGGAATTAGGATAAATGACTTTTGAAATTTCCCGATTATTTTTTTCTTTTCTTTAATAAATGACATTTTTATATGACTAACAATCTCTTGAGTTTTATTATTTGTAAAAAAAAAAAAAAAAACTCATTCACCCTTCAAATCCTTTATTTCTTTTGCTAATTTAACATTTTTTTTTTAATGTTTCATCCCAAGAAATGTTGGGACTGCAAGCTGCAAATGAAGAAACCTAACAGGTCTTAGGAAAGAATGCAATGTTATGACTATGCAAGTTTAAATTTGAATAAACTCTTTATTTTGAAAGTTTTTATTTGTTTCTCTTTTGAGACGAGTAAATTGATTGATTTTTTTTTCCTTTTCTATTAGAAAATAGTTTTTTCATAAATAGGTTAATAAAATGCTTATAAATTTTTCGATGACGGATAGGAATTAAAAAATTTTTTAGCCAATAAGGTAGAGAGATGTTTGAACTTCAAATAGTACTATTTACGTAGATGGACAATCAAAATAATTTGGACATTTGAGAATATTATTAATGATAATAACAATTTTTGTTTAGTTTAGTAATTATTATGTAATTACAACAGGAGTATTTAAACCAATGAGGAAATGAAATTAGGGAGATGGTGGCTTTTTAGATATATGTGAATCAAAACTATAAATTATTTAAATTATTTTTTCTGACACGTGAAAATTTTTTCATATTAGAGAACTTTTAATTTGGGAGAAGAAATTTAGAGAAAAAGCTCTAAACATTTTTACTAATTGAGAGTTATCGAAAATGTTAAAAGTATAAAATTACAAAAGGGTGGGGGAAGGCCATGTCCTTAATATTAGTTAAGAAATGGTTGGTATTTAGATGACTTTAGTTTTGGAAAGAAATTCA
>JAWZTD010000145.1:4772112-4783840 GCA_035221335.1 Echites panduratus | reverse complement strand
ACATTAAACTCCTTATTGGCCTCCTGTCTCTCACCTTTACGACGACAACAATATTCACCATCACCAGCACTGCCTTGGCATCACCGGCCGCCGCCGTTAATCCTAATAACCCGGTTACCACCGATATTCGCCTTGCCATTATCCGGAAGCCCACTAACGATGTCGTCTCTATTTTCCGTGAGGCCCCTGCTTTTCGAAATGGGGATTTATGCCCTGCTAATCAAGAAGACCTAATTCACATAACCATGACTCTTGACGCTAATTACCTGAGGGGTACCATGGCTGCAGTTTTTTCAATTTTGCAGCATTCCAGTTGCCCTGAAAATGTTGTTTTCCACTTCTTATGGGTAAGAATCGAGCCGGAAGTGTATTCCAGCATTAATTCCACTTTCCCTTATCTGAATTTCAAGGTGTACAAATTTGACGCCATTAAGGTCCGAGGTTTAATTTCTAAGTCCATTCGCCAGGCTTTAGACCAGCCCTTGAACTATGCAAGAATCTATCTCGCAGATATTATACCCGCAGATGTTAAACGGGTCATTTATCTGGATTCGGATCTTGTCATGGTGGATGACATTTCAAAGCTATGGGGGGTGGATTTGGGAGACAGAGTTGTGGCTGCCCCAGAATATTGCCACGCAAATTTCACTACTTACTTCACCGAAACATTCTGGTCTGACACTTCTTTGTCAAGGACTTTCCATGGCAGAAATCCTTGCTATTTCAACACGGGAGTGATGGTTGTGGATGTGGAGAAATGGAGACAAGGAAAATACACTAAGAAGGTTGAAGATTGGATGATGGTTCAGAAGCAGAAGAGGATATACCATTTGGGTTCATTGCCCCCCTTTCTGCTGGTTCTCGCCGGGAATATTAAGGCAATTGATCACAGATGGAATCAGCATGGATTGGGGGGTGATAATATTGAAGGGAAATGCAGGAGCTTACATCCTGGGCCCATTAGCCTCCTTCATTGGAGTGGAAAGGGGAAACCATGGCTGAGATTAGATTCAAGAAAACCCTGCAGTGTTGATCATTTGTGGTCTCCTTATGATCTCTATCGGTCACCGAAGCATTCTTTTGAAGATTGATTGATATCTATATATATAGGGGAAAAAAAGAAAATCAATTGGGTAGTGTAGATAGAAAACATACATTAGGAGAGGAAAAGATTTATACAAGTGTAGGTTATTTACGAAAAAAAAAAAGGAAAAAAGTATTGAGATTTTGGTTCAAGTGAAAATCTAAAAATTTAAAGGATAGAACTAATATGATTTTTATGTGTACATGAAAGGAAAAAAAAAATGAAAAAAAGGAGGGAGTGAAGAATTAATAGGTTTTTTAATGGATGGAGAATCGAAGTATTTTTTGAGTTTTTTTTTTTTTTTTTGGGTGTTGATTTTATTATGATGGGCAGTAAAGAGAAGGCTATTCAAAATGCTGACTTGAGTTCCAATGATCAGTTGATGATACTCTAATTCCCCCTCATCAGATTGTTCTTCTCCTCTAATCAATTTCATATATCATTGTTCTTAAATTAATTATATTGACTGTAAAAATCATGTCTCCGTTTTTTTTTTCTTTTGATTTTATTTTTCCCTAATTTTGTCGCTCTTTTTTTGAATTTGCTAATGAATCAGCTTTTGCCTTATAACTCATTTTTATTGCACCTTCAGCATTCTTGGAGAAAAGAAACCCCAAATTAAAATAAATAAATAGAAATGGATAACAATGGTTATGGTCCTTTCATTCCAGTCCTTTTTCAGGGGACTCTGTTTCAGAACGAGGAGAACTGAAGAAAAAAAAAAATCTGAAGAAGGAAAAATTCATATCCAGTAAATACAAGAAACACATAACAGATTAATCACAACTTTCTTGGCTGCTGAAATTCATAATTCTTTCTCATGGCTTCCTTCTTGCTCCTTATGAAAGCATCCGCCTTTTCGTTTATGTCAGGAGCCACACTCATCAGGGGAGGCCTTGATGATGCCCTATCGGGATGTTTCCTTTTTCCCTCTTCACTCTCAATCCCAGTTGAACCTTTGCCAAAGCCTCTTGCATCAGAATGTTTAGAAATCTCAGGCTCCTCAATGTGCCTGAAATGTATTATAACTTCATTATTGTTCAGAGCACCATTGGCTGTATTTCTCGATGATGATGATCCGGCAATAGGCACCTCTATAGATTCATCGGGAGGCATACCCAGGCTAACCTTCTTGTGGCCTCGACCAATGAGGCTATTAATGAAGAAACCGATGAGCCGGTGGTAGAACCCCAGAGGCTGCAGTTTATCATTAGTATTGCCTCTGGACATTCTTGTAAACCAAAGGCAGTGATATTTCTCCTTCTGGTAACTGTGATAGGAAAAACAAAATGGGGCATGTGATTTGCATGGCCATATATCTTATTCTTAGAAGTAAGGAGAAAGAAAAGTGAGAAGGTGGTGTTCAATCGAATCATCATTTTCACTTTAAGGATGGAAGAGTTCTGTTCTCTTATTGGCTTAGCCTGGCTTGTATTCAAAAGCAAGTGACCAAAAGTATCAAGAATATGGAGAATTTCAACAAATCTATAGATAAACGAGCATCCAATAATGGAAAGAGAGAATTTGAAAGTGAAATCTACTACCTTCCTTGATGAGGGCTTTAGTTTATTCCCTCCCATCATATGACCTGAGGTCAGGAAGAAATGGGTAGCTCTTGTGGTTTGAAGAGTGACAGAAAAGAAAGAAAAGATGTGGTAAAAAAGCAGAGCATCTCCTGAATCATTTTGATGATCCACCAATCAAAAGAATCTCCCTTGAGCTTTCTACAAATGGACAATTTCATCTAATTTCAACTGTTAGGTTGTACATCATCATATTGTGGCCAAGATTTGTTACATCATATATTCAGACATGGAATAACTGAAAAAGAAGAAGTAAATATACTAATCCTTCATTGACATAAATGCGAATCTTTCATATTTGATTTTGCATATTAAACTTTGGATAAGATCATGTTTCCTTCTAAATCAAACAATGAAGCCACAAGGGGTGTAAATGGTAATAAACGAATCCTAAATTACTAATTCCGTACTCGGACTCTATTAATAAACATAGGATCTAAACCGTATCTAATTAATAATCAGGTCCAATCTACTTAGACTCGAATCCTATTGAATGAGCAAAGATATTAGATTGGATATACCCAACAAATTTTCTATTTTTTTTTTAATTTACATTTTGTTAAAAAAACTTAAATGGTATTTACTTATAACAGTATCAAATAAAGTAAAATTTAAATAAATAAAACAAAAACTTGAACTTAAAAATATTAAAAGTCAAATTAATACACACTTATCAATCAAATTTAAAATAACCAATAATAATTATTAAATAATAATTATAACTCTTATCAAGGAATATTTAAAACTTAATAGTCAAATAATAAAATTAAAGTTGAAACAAGAATAGAAATATATTGATTATGTGCATATACATATTAAAACTATATATTAAATCAGATTTGAATATAAAAATAAAAGTATCAAATATGTCATAAAGATACCTAGTATAGATTCGAGTCTAGATATATCCGACCCATTAATAGTTCGCTCACTAGGGAACATTAGAGCTTAGTGTAAATTTTTTATGTTATTTTAATATAATTAGAAGATGTAATATTATGACTAAATTAGAATCCAAACAAATAAACAAGATAGAAGATAAACAAATAAATAATCTGAATCCGATGGTGAAATAAGTACATGATTGTTATCTCATATGGAGGTCGGGTCCTACTAGATGTAATAACTAATAAGGTTTAAAATAATTTTTTTTAAAAAAAAAAGAAATTACCTTATCTCCAAACATAGACGATATGAAATGAGAAGGTGGACCCGAGTCTAAGGCTTTACTATCATCCAAAAGCCCATTCTAATAGCCCAAGGGGTACGTGAGCTAACCGCACCGCTGCTTCTGACCGAAGCAACGCTTCGTCTACATCGTCTATTCTTCATTTCATCTCTAACCATAATTTCTCTCCGGCAAGTACAAGCGTTGACATTTACCGTGCAGCCGCCGACTGTCGATCTGGAAAACTTCATTTTTAAGTGAGACAGTTTCAGGATGAATTTCTTCAGATCCATTTTAGCAGATGATCCGGACCCTCCCATTTCCGAAAAGTCCAATTATTCTGACCCTGATTCCCCACATAATCCATTGGACTCAAATCGTGAAAAAGATGCCGCAGTTAGTGATGAGAAACCCAATCCTAATTCATCGGCCGATAGTGGAGGTACCATTTCTAGTGGTGGTGGTGGTGATGGTGGGTGGAGCTTTGGAGGTTTGATACAGAGCTTTACTACCCGATCCGAGTCTGTACTCGAGATTTATCGACGGGATTTGCAGGAGTTCGGATCGGGTCTGAGGAAAGAAACTGAAATCATCCGCGAAGCTGCGAGTCGAGCTGTCAAGGAACTCCCTTCGTCGATCGAGGTTGGAGCGTCGGTAGCTCATGGATCGTTTGAGTCAGTGGGGCAAGCCTTTGATGGAATGGTCAAATCGACAGCTGGTATCATCTCACAAGGTAAAGAAGCGCTTCTTTCCTCATCTGATGTTGAATCTGAAACCCCGGATGCTAGTCGAGTAACAAATTCGGGTCGTTATAGCCGGTTTGATGCCCAGTTAAGTGTACTGCAGAACGATTCCAACACTTTTTGTGAAGAGCCTGATGATTCAGAGGATTATAGGAAGTGGAAATCAGAGATTACCGTAGAGGAGATGAGTGAGGAAATGGGAAATTTGATTGGGGAAAATGGGGGTTTGGAAGGTGTCTACAAAAGGCTTGTACCTAATGTGGTTGATAATGATACATTCTGGTCTAGGTACTTCTATAGAGTGTATAAGCTTAAGCAGCAAGAGAGCATGAGAGCCAATCTTGTCAAGAGGGCAATTTCAGTTGATGACGATGAAGAATTGTCGTCCTGGGATGTTGATGACGATGAGGACAATGAACCAGATGAGAATACAAAAGTAAAAGGTGAAGAAGTGGAAAAGAAAACAGTGGGTGCTCAAGCATCAACCCCTTTTGAAAATCAAGAGAACACTAGTGAGGAAATGCAGAATGTGAGTTCCGGAAGTGTTGAAACAAAAGGAGAAGATAAGCCCACAGAAGGTTTTGCTGATAAAGGACAGGTAGTTAAGTCCTCTGAGGAGATTGCTTCTGATGGGAAGTCAATTTCTAAAGAGAGTTCTGAGTTTAAAACTGAAGATGATGTCGTGAAAGTGGAGGAGAAGAATGTAAGCTCAGAGGGCAAGAGTGATCATGGTGAATCTGGTAAAGACAGTGATGTTTCAATTATCTCAAGCCAGCCGTCTGTGCATGAGGAGGAATTGGGCTGGGATGAGCTTGAGGATCTCGGTAGTGATGATGACAAGAAACCTAATTCTATAGCTCAAGGTGGAAGCTCAAATAATACTGATCTGAGAAAGAGACTGAGTTCTGCTCAAGAAGATGAGGACGAGGACTTAAGTTGGGACATTGATGATGATGATGTGCCTGGGAAAGCTTGATACCAATGGAGTGTCTAAACATAGAAAGGAGCTGGATACTGAGTAAGCCTATGAAAGTTCAGAGCTTCAAAAATGATTTTAGAAACTGGGAACTAGAAAAGCAAAGCTAGTGAAAATATTGATATTTAAATTCTAAGTACACACTTCAAGCCTAAGAAGTTGTTCTTGCCATGAGATCAGTTTGATTCTTTTCATGAATTGCATTCATTTCTTCTGTCCTGGATTCCTCCGTGTTATAGAGTGAGGATGTTTGCTCTGTCTTCCGTATCCGCTCATCCCTTGAAATTAAAGGAGCTATGTTTATAATGCTTGCCATCGATCTTTCTTCATTGTCTTTACTTTTCATATATGGCTGCCCTTTTCTGTATTCCAGGCCACATTGGTATGCAATGCCACACATTTAATTTCTACGATTCTCTGTCTGCTGATATGCAATTTACATGGTACTCTCTTTATATAGGCAATGAGGATTATTCACCTTTTGAAAATCCTGATTATGAATTTTTTATAGAATAATTTTCTAAAATATTTTTTGAATATTGGGAACATAAAACCGTCACTATGAACTCGAGCTTTTATGCACCTATAATTTCCAGTAGAAATGTTCAATGTAATTCCTCCTTGCTAATCCAATTATTTGGGGGTGCCATTTTCATTCTCCTCCTGAATTACTCAGTGCATCTCTCAATGACCTCCCTGTGTTTTATCTATCTGGAGCCTCTACATTCATCTGTGATGACTCCAGGGAAAAACAAACAGGTCTTGATTGCCCCTTATCCGTTACACATATCTGTCCCTGCAGCCACCAAGTATGTGCAACCAGATATCACAGGAACTTGAGAACAGAGCACCATTAGGCTTGAGGACAGAGGAAACACAAGAATGCAAAGGAAACTAACAAATCATTTATCAATCGTGAAACTCATTCTGCTTTAAAAAAAAAAAAAAAGGAAATTTAAAATAATTAACATTACCAACTATCCTTAGAGACAGTTGATAGAGGGAGGAATAAGGCTGAATACAAAATTCAGATCATTACTTGGCTTAGCCACACTGGAATTAAAACTCAACTAACTCTATAGAGCCCATCTTGATGATGAGAAAATGTGTAACAGGGGAAGCTAAAGGCTAACTGAATCATAAGATACGCAAATGACTCCTAACTCGGCAGCAAAGCCTCATTTTACAATCACTCGTACCTATGCAGAGAAGATGAACTTGAGAATCACACACAAGCCACTGCTGCAGAATTACTTTCCCTGCACTTTCTGCTCCGTGTTGATGCTTGGATCAGAAACTGACTCTGCTTTACATGTTTCAATTGGAGAGGGCAGGGTAAGAAGCCTGCCTCTTTGGGCACGTGGAGGAAGATGTTTAGCATGTTTTCTGGATCCAACAGTCCAGGGCAAGAATACACCAGTTCCACCACGAGAAATCCTTCTCGGGCTCATGAACACTGGTCGAAGTGGAGCTAACATAACCATAGGGGCACGTAAAGCTCCCCACTTTTGGATCACTCCCATCGGCTGATAGCCATTTACAGCACCAGTGGATGTTGGCTGCGGATTTTGAATCCCTGGATGCCATAAGTTCAAGGCTGTGGTTGGTGATGGCATTGGTGCTAAGCTGCTTTCAGTCTCTGTCCTGATTTTCACAAATGTTATGCTCACCCTCTTTTTTGGTGATGAGCACATAACATGTCTTCCCACATCAGCACTGTTTCCTCTCATGACTAAAAGAGATCTGTGAAAATTCAAAGAGTCTAATTGCATTAAAACACTACAATTACTGCTGAGTATTATAAGAAACAATCTGAGGAGAGATGAAGAGAAAGATCCTCTGTAAAATATTGAACTCTTCAAGACAGTAGAAATACGACACCCGACAAACTAAACCAATTAAACCTGGTCTAGATTCGCAAAAAAGGAAAGATAATATGAACTATTAGTAAAGTAATAGCATGATTTAATTTATTCTCTCAGCCACGTAATGACATTTGTTCTCTGTTAATACCAAAAACCAATAGATCTTATGGTCATCCAGGTCTTGTTTAACTGATATGTGAGAGATGCAAAATGCAGGACACAAAAACACCTTAAGATACATACCCTTCCCTTAGAGAGAGCATGAGGGGTCCTGTATAATTGCCTTCATTATCATTGACAAGAGAGCGACCAAAAGCCATCTTTGACTCAGAGAGGAGAAGTGTTAAGACGGGCTGATCTATATGAGGTGGTTTGAGGAAAGGCTGTGAATATTCATCCTACAAGAACAGCCACGTTAACCGATGTTATACTCATAACCATGTTAACATGGTCTTGAAAGTCAACCATCTTTACTGAGAGCCATATGTAAAATTCGAATAGTATAGACAGCAAAGGTTATAACCTCATCAAAGAAGTTGATGATGCAACCGTTTGGTTTCCGGCTTTCTGAAATTACATGCCACTGAACCAGGTGCTCTATGATACCTAGGAGAACAGATGGAATAGGCTCGATATCACCTATAAATGCAATTGATGTCAGTCAAATTATTAATCATACCATAAGACATGGAAAATCACAAGTAAATTTGGATTCTCGAAGGAAACAAAAGATGTATCAGAGATACAGTCTCTTACTCCGTTGGTATTTACTGGCAGATTCCTCTTTTATTTGTCCAAATATTGGAACTCCAAGTTGAATCAGTTCTCTCTTGCTTCCCTTTAATTGCTGATTGTACAGAATAAAGGTCTCTCCTGATTCCATTTACACATAATTCAATCACCTCGTCAAATAAAAATTACTTTCCAAATTGCAAATTGAAGAAACAATGGAAAATAAATCATTAGACAGTAACACTTGAATAAATACAATTATCTAACACATCCGGTTTCACAAAAGAAAGTAGAAAGTAGTGGTACTTGTAAAGTAGGTATCTTCAGTTTCTACACAAAATTTCCTGATTATATTGAGTATATGCAATGTTACGTAATTGGCTTTTAAGCTTCAGGTTAGGGTGACAAAAAGAATAAAGTTTCCATAACATTGCCCTATTACTGAAAATAAAATAGCCAAAAGTAAAAATTTAATGCCCAAACCTGCTCAAGCAAACCTACAGAGAGGTCCTTTACTATCTCAAAACTTCGTCCCAAAAGGAAAACAAGTTTAACTATAAAAGCATCACGAATCAGGGTCCACCTGTGAGTTCACCATTCCGGCCAGCAACCCGAAGATCATTAACAAAGTCATTCAACTTAGAGAGCTCATTGGGAGCAAAAACATCTTCGTACAACTTTAGTCCTCTCACAACATTCACCTGATAGTCATATAATTAAGTCCAATGAGTGACTGCCAACATTTTTAAGTAAAGAACACAAATGAAGGTAGATTGAATTACATGCATTTTTGGAAAAAATTCTGAAATAGATCTATAAAATGAAAAACTCACCATATGCCCTCTTACTGGCTCCTTGGCTACAAACCCTTTCGTAATTTTAATCTGGTCACGTCGTGCTTCACATGCTTCGTGATTTGAACATATATCAATGTTTTCTACTGAAGGTTGCACTTCTTGGGATCCTGCATTCCCGTCTGGGAGAGCATAAATATTATAGCCATTTTGTGTTAAAACGGGACTCTTAGCCAATAGACATTAAAGAAATGCCACTAAGCCATTTAAAATCTTTCCTGCAATTACATTCAAAATCTTTCAATCCTTTCTGGTTTCTTTACAAGAGAGAAAAATCATTTAATGCTTCTGGTGAATCGCAAAAAAACTTCACTTTATGTATTTATGCGAAGAGTGTAGTAAACTTGTCGGCTTTAAGCATTATGGAGCCTCAGACAATTGGCTTGAACAAACTTACATGTTTGACATGTGAGTGTCATTGAATTGCTTGGGGCATAGTCAACTAGCAATTCAAGAAACAGTTTTACTGACTATATAATGAAGGAAACAAGAGATAGGCATAGCATGCGAACTGAAGCAACCAGGAATCTTATAGGTTATAATGAAAAAATTGTTAACTGAGGCAGCTCTTAAATTAGGAGAACCAGAACTGAGGGCATTAACTTGTTCTAGAATTCAGATTAGGTTGATTTCAGATAGAGTTCTTAAATTTGGCCGGCAGCACATCTACAATTGTAGCCTTATATGTATCATTTCGAGATTCATTAGTTTCCATCTAAAGGGAAACTTGGCAAAAACCCAAAAGAAGAAGAAGTTACATTGGTCACAAATTGTTGGATATTGACTTCTCATTCAATTTCTGGTCAGCAAAGAATCTTATGCATTTAAAACAGCAGATGGTAATGTTATTTGTCTTCATTTGAAAAGGTATAAGGGTTCCAAACAAGAATATCTTTCCAAGATCCAAAAAGGACCATTTCTTTCCATTACTTTTGCTAAGTCACCCCTTCCCAAAAGCCACACAACTTTCCTCCCTCGTGCTTAAGATCTTCTCTTCCTACTTTGCCAGTGTGGCCACAACGTCAAAAGTTATAACATCATACACAACATACCTTCTAGTATGCTAACAATTATGAAATTGTCTACAGACAAAAACCCATAAAAAGTTTTACCTATTTGCCTCACCATGGTTAACTACACATTTTTCCCGTGTAACAGGAGTATGCATTATCTTCAAGAGAAAAAGGATAGAAAATCCAAAAAGAAATTATAAAATCCACTACAGATCGCCTCACATCCAGAGCCAAACCGAGTTTGACAAAAAAAATCGAGTTTGAAATGAACTGACCCAGTAGGAGCTGAAATTTTGGAACTTGAGCTCCGCTTGAAATAATTTTAAATTTTTTAAAATATATACAATATATTATTTTAAAATATATTTATTATTAATAAAATTATTTATATAATTATTTATAATTTAAATAAAATTATATTATATATATTATATATATTAAATTTTGACTAGCAAATTTCTTGCCTTACAATGAGTGGCTCGAACTCGATTAGAGACTCAACTTGATTCAAGCTAGATTAATTTAAACTTGACTAATATAATTCAAAAAATAACTCAAATCATCTAATTTGAAAAATAACTCAACTTCACTTCCCTCACTGTTACAAAAACATTGCAGCTTTCACAAACATCTGACTCACAGGACACACTCACAATCCATGGACACAACAAAAAGGGAAAAGCACTAATCAAATTCCACTACCGCTATCAGTCGATCACCGAATGTGCCAATACGGAATAACCTCTTTCCTCTTGTCCAAACAAATGAAGTAAACTGCTCCCCTATTCCAACTTTATTCAGAGTCAACCATTCCACAAGACAAGGTGCCCACCGAGTTGACTCGGCCGAGTCATAAAACTAACCTCGGTATCGGAATAATTTTTTTCTTTAAAAAAAAAAAAGAAAAAAAAAAGAGAAAAAGTCAGAGGAATTCGTTTCTAGTAGTATACTATAATTGAATTCCACCCTTTGGCCAACCTGGACCTCCTCAGATGGTTGCAACAGAAGGCAGCCGTGACGTGCTTTAAGGATCAGACGGTTAGTATCACACGCAGCCCTTCAATAATCAAAATTATTATACACGCAGATCGAGGAGCACGAAGACAAGTCCGTCCAGCTCCCCTATCTCTATTACTTCGCATGATTTAGTAATAGCAGAATAGGAATTTGCAACTCCCAAAACTAACTGTGACTGACTGTGAGGGTGCCTACCTTGAATTGAGGAGTATCATCTTTTACAGACAATAACTACACATCCATAACTTCTCTGGCCCTCGATTTAATCAAATCAAAAAAACCTTTTTGCACCAGAAGATCCTTTCCGGTATGAAAATCTTCATCCTCTGAATTCATTTTCCGTACTGCTAGTAGTATTTTAAACCTTTTTTCTTAGGAAGAAAAAGATAAAAGACACGGGCTCTCAAAAGGTCCCAAGCTTCCTTGAAATTTCCACTACCAAACAATCATTTTCTCTTGAAGATGATATTTACGATTGACGAAAAAGTAAGTACTGTATAATTCTACTCTTTCCAGAATGTTGGGCGATCACTACGTTCTCGCTGCAATTCTTTGCTTGAAATTCCTAATTTTAAAATTCAACTTTCAAAAAGTTGGTTGTAAAATTAAAATATTAAAAAAAAAAAAACAGAATACAATTGCAAAAATATTTCTTAATTTTTCAAAACATTAGAAAGAGGAGACAGAGAAATA
>JAWZTD010000145.1:4717123-4743955 GCA_035221335.1 Echites panduratus | reverse complement strand
CCCCCCCCCCCCCCCCCCCCAACAGAGAGAGAATGAGAGAGTTTGATTTATACCAATCCCTTAGTGTTTCCTTGATATTGAGTAAATAAGGAGGTGTTTTCCTGTGCCAATTCCTAGTTGAAATTCCGAATACCCTTGTGCCTCCAATTTCCTGATAATTATGCTAGTTTTAGTTTCTAAAATGCAAAACTATCTGCCATTTAAAATGTCTTTGGCAAAAATTAATGTCTTTTCACGTTTCTACCACTTAGCACAAGGGACTTTTCTTCTAATGTTTGCAAAGCTCAAATTTGGCAAATATCTGGATAATTCCTTTTCACTAATAATATTTAAAGGCTGGAGAAACCATAAGATGGCTTAGCAGTTAGATTGCTAGCACTATTTAGTTAGTACATTAAAGAGCAAAGCAAATGGGCTTTTACACGCAGCGCTGGAGTGTTACTGAAAGAAAAATACTCTTGAGTTGTTCTTTGGGTTTTATTCATTGTTTATAATTTTGTTTCATGTTCCTGCATTAATGCTGAAAATGTGCACCCACCTTTCTCCAATTTGCAGCTATCAGTAAGGAACTGCTTCATCAGAGGATCTGTTGTGAGATATGTCCAGTTACCTCCTGAGGGTGTTGATATAGAACTGCTTCATGATGCAACGAGAAGGGAAGCCCGAGGTGGGTGAAGTTCTAGTTATGGCGATTGCATGCCTGTAATGAACCTTTTCTAGCTTAATATTTGATCCTTTTCTTAATTTTGTAGCAAGAAAATTTCAACTTGTACTCTTTCGAGTGTTGTGGTTGGTGAAAGGGGTCTCTCTTTCAAAAGTCGTCAACCCTGTGGTTATTTTATTCCATGGGATCCTTCATAATCCTGTAGGTTTACAATTTACTACGTTTTCGTTGACTACTTTTTCATTGATTTGAAAATCATGGACTCTTTATTATTATAATAATAATAATAATAAAGTGTTACGGAAAATACAGATTTTCCATTCATTTTCTTTCAGCTGGATATTTGAAATTAATTATCTAAAAAAGTAACTGTGACTATTTCAATTGAATAGGTTTTCCCCATTCTTAAAGACGCATACCGATCAAACTAATGTTATACCAACGGTATTATCAAATTTTATAAATCAAGATAAAATTAATTGCAATTTCATGTTTTTTTTCTCCCTTTATTTGAGCAATTTTTAAATTATCTGTGTTTTCTGGGTAAAACAATTTATCTTCCCCTATTTGAGATAGATGGAATATTCTCTCACTGTTTTACATTTTACACCAAGGTTAAATTATATAATTAATATTTTGAATAATAATTTGATTAAAATGAGAATTCATAGAATCCATAAGATTTTGAGTAATAGTAGTTTGTGAATTTGTTTTGACTCAGCTATGTGTGTGTGTGGTGTAAGTTTGATTGGATACTAAATTTTTTTTTAGAGAAAAAATTTAAAAAAAAAAGGAAAAAACTGCATTAAATATTCCTTTTTAAAAATTTAGATTGGACAAATACTTTGGTTTTTCTTCAAAATGGATTTATAAATTGGGATGGTGACAGTTCAGATTTTAATCCAGAAATAGATGTAATTAAGAAACCAAGTTTATTCTTTAATACCGGGTATATATATACCCCCGGCCTCCATAACTGACTCTTGGTCCCTCTTTTCAGAAACTGAACACAGAGCAGCAAACACGACTCTGAGTCACAAGAAAAGTTTCTCTGTGACACTGAAGTTTCTTCACTACTCCATGAACTCCGTCCTCGAATCAACGTTCTAGCAGATCTGCTCCGAGTTCTTTAAACCCTAGGAAAATTTTCAATCTTCCACATGGCGATGGCACAAACTCCGCTGTGGGACGAGGTGTTGGAATTAACCAAATCAGCGCAGGAGAGGCGAACTGACCCCTTGATGTGGGCGGTGCACCTCTCTTCTACTCTTACCTCTGTGGGCATCACCATGCCGTCCCCGGAGGTAGCTAACCTTCTTGTTTCACACATATGTTGGGCTAATAATATTCCGCTCGCTTGGAAGTATCTGGAGAAGGCACTAACGCTTAGAATCGTCCCCCCTTTGCACGTTCTCGCACTCCTCTGTACGAGGTATTGTAGACTTATTGTTTCCTTTCTAAAACCTATTTATAACATTTTGCTTAATTGTACTACGTTCAGCTTGACATCAAAATGGAGATTTGGATTCCTACGGAGTTTATAATGATTAAGTTATCAGTTTTAATTTGATATAAAAGAAAGCGCCCTTTTAATTTTCATCTGTTCCTGTAAGTGTTAATTTCACGACTGTATGTTTCCTGCTAATGATTTTTTTGTATTTTCTTCAACAGGGTAATTCCAAATCGCAAGAAGCATCCTGCTCCATACAGGCTTTACATGGAGCTTCTTAAACGATATGCCTTTTCGCTTCCAGCTCTCGTTAATGGTCCCAACTACCAAAAGTATGATTGAATCATTCAATCTTTTTTTAAAAATTTGCTTCGGAGAAATTTCAAATTATTTTCTGACTTCGAACCTTTCATAATTATTAATGTTGAAGTTATTATGGAAATATCATTTCAACCTTTTAACAATTCCTCCTAATATATTCGAGGTACTTTTGAAATTGGTGTTTTCTGAAATCCTTCTTAAGTAGATTGGTGTTTTGGTGGTTTGGAAATTATGAATAAGTTGATTGTTCGTTATCATAATTCCAATTGATATAGTTGATGGAGTTGCAGGATTATGGAGTCGATAGATGATATTCTTCAGCTCTCCCAGGTTTTTGGACTTCAGGCATCTGAACCTGGGTTTCTGGTTGTTGAATTTGTTTTCTCAATTGTGTGGGAGTTACTTGATGCATCACTTGAGGATGAAGGATTGCTGGAACTTACAAGTGAAAAGAAGTCTATATGGGCGATGAGGAATCAAGATATGGAAACAGACAATCATGATAGCATTGAGGGGAGGAGAGCAGAACATCATGAAGTCATGCAGAAAATGAATACTGTAATGGCGGTTGAAATAGTTGGAGAATTTTTCAAAAACAAAGTTACCTCTAGGATTCTTTGTTTGGCACGTCGTAACATGTGAGAATCGTATCCTTATTCCCAATCTTATTCAGAAATGTAGTAGGGATTCTGTCAATGTAAATGGCAGTCTGCTAATGCCATTGCCTTCTTTCTTGTTTCTTGTTCTTTAAGTTTGGCTTGTTGGGGAAATACCCCAAAGAGAGGAAAGGTAAGATAGCTGATAGCTTTGACAGTTTTAAGTGACTAAAATCAGTCATGCATTGATTTTTCTATCATTTTTTAGGTCCACTCACTGGGAACCTTTCATTCAGCATTTGAGAATACTCATTGAAAAATCATCCTCTTTGAAAAGTTCAAAGAGTATTTCTCCTCAAGCTCTTGCAGAGTTGACACCCTGTAAACAGAATATCCTATCTCAGGACTTCAAAACAAGTTCTCAGCGGAGGTTCCATGCCAAAATGGGTTTTGGGTCTTTCATGTCTTCTGCTTATCATGGGACAAGCCATTCTTCACTTTGGCTGCCAATTGATTTCTTTTTGGAGGATGCTATGGATGGATCACAAGTGGTAGCCACAAGTGTTGTTGAAACTCTGACTGGTACTTAGTCCATCATTTTTCAGGCTATTTGTTATGAACTGATACATATGAGAGGCTCCACTGGAGTGAACAAGATAAATCATTGTTTCAGGTCTAGTGAAGTCTCTTCAGGCACTTAACAGGACAGGCTGGCAGGACACTTTTCTTGGCGTTTGGATAGCAGCTTTGCGGCTTATTCAAAGGGTAAGAACTAGTGAAAGTTCTTTGGATACCATTCCTGCATGAATAACAAAATAAAATCATCTTCTGCTCCTTTTTACAGATGTTTGTCTCTTTATGTGTTGTTTATTGTAACAATCTGCTTCCTGTTTTATATTCTGAAGTTCATGGCAGTCTATATTTTTGTTGATCTGATAAGGTTCTTGTGCAGTGTTGGCATAACCTATGATGTTTGTGTTTATTTGGAATTGAATATCCTCTTATGACTTGACCAAAGAATTACGAAAGCATTCGACTAATGAATAATTTACAATTTTTACTTTGTTACTTTAAAAGGGTTGTTGGTCCTTTGATAAAGGGGGTAGTTTTGAAGGTTTAGATGAAAAAGTCTTTATTTTAAGAAAATATGGGCCTTCTTTTTTTGGCATCTCAAAACAGAATTAGAAACATGAACATTTGATTTCGGATGGTGGGAGTGATATTTTTGCTTAAGTTGAAGCGTAGTTATTGAACTATATTCTTGCTCTAAATTCTATTTGTTCTGCCATGGGATTGTTCTCCCGAGTGTAAGTGTGTCTCTTTAAATGTCTAGATATGCTTTCTTTTGTCTACTTTGTGAAGTTACTTATTACTCTTGATTAGTTGATGGCATTCATTAAAGATGACTTATCACTTTTGGTATTTCCAGGAAAGGGATGTATGTGAGGGTCCTGTACCTCGCCTTGATACCTGCTTATGCATGTTGTTGTCTATCACACCTCTTGCAATAGTGAACATAGTCGAGGAGGAAGAAAATTTCCTTACTGGTGAAGCAGACTTTTCCAGTCCAAGAAAAGAGAAGCAATCGGTTGGAAGGCGTCGTCAAGACCTTGTGGCGAGCCTACAGCAATTAAATGATTATGAGGGCTTGTTAACTCCACCACCATCTGTAAGTTCATTGGCTAATCAGGCAGCTGCCAAAGCAATGATGTTTCTTTCAGGCATATCAGTTGGGAGTGGATATTTTGATGGCATGGGCTTGAATGATATGCCGAGCAGTTGTTGTGAGTCTTCTGTTACAGATCTATCGCCATGATATATTCCTTATGGTGGTTTCATATTGTAGTCATACCTGATAATGCAATATTCAATGGTATTACTTTCTTGGATTTGGTTTTAAACTTCAATGAGAGAGATTTTTTAGGATTTGGTTAATGGCATTTAATCTGGGCTTATTATCATGTTACCTCAGTTGCGTGGTTTCATTACCTAACTCTTCAATGCATTGCATCGTAGTTTTGTTTTCATAGCTTATGGAACTTAAGTTTTATAAATGGTGTCATGGCCTTTCTGATATTAATTATAGTAGTTAGATGAGTCATGGTGAGGATCTGGAAAAATAAGTGTGCTTTCTTGGAAGTTGGTGGCACTCTTCTATATCTTCATGCTATTTGTATTACATTTATCTTCTTATGTTTCACCTTCAGTCTTTCCCTAATCTTCTTTATAGGTGGAAACTTGCTGCATTTAATAGTTGAGGCTTGCATTGCCAGAAATGTTTTGGACACTTCAGCATATTTGTGGCAAGGCTATGTAAAAGGTCGCACCAACCACATACCCAGAGGTTTATCTGGTCAATTACCTGGTTGGTCATCATTTGTCAAAGGATCTTCTTTAACTCCTCCAATAATCAATACTATGGTTTCAACTCCAGCCTCAAGGTATGGTGGCAATGATATAGAGAATTCTTCTTTACCTTTGCAATTGATTTCAGTTATCCAATTTTGTATGTTTGGTTGCGGTTGTTTTCATTCTCCTTGATAAGGTCCTTTTGCAATATGGAGTTGAATTTTTTTTTTCTATAAGAAAGTTAAACTGGCTGTTATTGTTGAGGAGGAAAATTGTTATGTTGAAGAATGTGGAGTGTGGATGGTCAGAGCACGAAAGTTTTTAATCTGTGGAAGAACTTAAATATTATATGCACCACATTGGCCTGATTTAGTATAAAATAAAAAATGTTCTGTTTCATTCCCCCCAATTTCTGGAACTTTGCAAACTTCAAAAGGAAACTTTCTTTTGTCTGTTTAATTGTTGGAGAGCGGAACGGAACAGCTCCTTTGTTGGACGACCTAGATGAATGAAGTAGTCTGGTGAGGCTTGTGAAATTATACTTATTATATATTTATATATATATTCACAGAAATGTTATAGTATACAACTGTTAAAACTTGGTCGGAGACTTAATTCCTTTAAAAAAAACCAAAATCTTCTATTAAAAAATATTTTGAAGTTTTGAAATTTGATCAAGTACCCCTAGGGTTTACTTAATCCTTTCAATGTTTTAGTTTATAAAATATATTAAAAAAAAATTCTTTTATAAAACATTTTTTTTAGAGGAGTTAAGTCCTCTAGTCAAATTTTATCAGTTGCCCAAGTTATGCCCATTATAGCATTTATATATATATATATATCTATATTTATATATGTATGTTTAATGTTTCGATTAAAATGTAGTTTGATGATAAAATGTTCTATACAATATGCATTATAAGAAGCCTCTAGAAAGTAAAAAATCTTTAACTTTCTAATTAAAGATTAAACGGACATTTAATCTGAAGCTTAGATTTTGAAAAATTCAATCTTGTACCTCTCATGCTTGGATTTTCAGACTTCTTTAATGTCCTCAATTCCTGTGTGAGATGCTGATGATTGCTCTACAGGATCATTTAAACTTTCATTCACACCTTTCCCTCTTATACATGTTTATGTGGAAGATTCAGTGCTTTTCTACACTTAAATGATGCGGTTATTAGCTAAACAATTTTATCCAGAAAATAGACTGGGTATATTAGGTGCTACATTTGTAAATATGCTCAGTGGTAAGGCTACTGAACTTATATGCTCATGGATTTGATGGAAGCTTAGCAGAAATTGAGAAAATATACGAGATTGCTATCAATGGTTCGGATGATGAGAAGATTTCAGCTGCTACAGTTTTATGCGGTGCTTCTCTTATACGTGGGTGGAATATACAGGTACATCACCACTTACTTCCAGCGTAATAGTTTATAATTTGTTGCCCTTTGTGCACGTCATGCACTCCAATGGGTTTGATGTAGAATGTTCAGATATTACCTGAGACTAGAGTCAATAAATGAAACTTTTAAATCGAGAGTCCCTCTAGGATGTGTCTCTTATTTCAGGATTTAGTATGGCCTTCTGCCTTTGATTAATGCCTCTTTACAAATTGCAGGAACATACTGTGCTTTTCATCACAAGACTGCTATCGCCTCCTATTCCAGCAGATTACTCTGGGACAGATAGTCATTTAATTGGATATGCTCCATTTCTCAATGTTCTTCTTGTTGGATTATCATCTATTGATTGTGTCCAGATTTTCTCCTTACATGGTTTGGTAGGTTAAACTTCATTATTTTTTTGTTTTGCTGATGGTGAAAATCTCACTTAAGAATATAAATTACTGAATGTTGCAGTCATGTGGTAAAATCTCCATGTGGTAGAATTGCAGTATGTAGTTGCATATTATATCAGAACTTTTCACAAACACAAGTTGCATGTTAACCAAAGTATGATGTATATTGCCTTGTTTTTCCCATATGGTGGTGGGCTAATGGACCTTCAACTACTTTCCAGGTTCCACAGCTTGCTGGTGCTTTGATGCCAATTTGTGAGGCTTTTGGTTCCTGTGCTCCGAATGTGTCATGGACTCTTTCAACAGGGGAAGAAATTTCTACTCATGCAGTATTTTCAAATGCATTTTCACTTCTGCTGAAACTTTGGAGATTCGATCAACCACCAATTGAACACGTGTCTGGTGATGTGGCGATAGTTGGATCTCATCTAACTCCTGAGTACCTCCTGTTGGTGCGCAACATGCAGTTAGCATCGGCAGGCGATGAATGTAAAAGCAATAGACTGTCGCGGCTCTGTAGTCCATCCTCTAGGGAACCCATATTCATTGACTCCTTTTCCAAACTTAAAAACTGGTACCGCCAGCATCAAGCATGCATGGCATCAACCCTGTCTGGTCTTGTGCCTGGAACCCCTGTTCATCAAATTGTGGATGCCCTCTTGGCAATGATGTTTAGGAAAATTAACAGAGGTGCTCAAACTCCTTCAGCATCAGGAAGTAGTAACTCATCTGGAACTGGACTTGATGATTTCCATTTCCATCTCAAATTTCCTGCCTGGGATATTTTGGAAGCTGTTCCATTTGTTCTTGATGCTGCGTTGACTGCTTGTGGCCATGGTACATTATCACCACGTGAATTGGCGACAGGTTAGTAAACAGGCTCCTGATATTTTATAATATGCCAGCATCAGTACAATGCTTCAGACTAAGAAGTATGAAGCCATAAAAGAATATGTGATTGCTCCTTTCGGAGAAGGTTGAGGATGGAAGATTTCCTCTCTGCTGTGTTTGTGTGTTTGCTTGTGTATCAGAAACTGTAACTTGATTCAGACAAAGAAAAATTATTAAAGATTTTTTATATTTGATTTTACATTTGTTCTGAGATGTAGCGATCAAATACCACCAAAAGATAAGTTTTGCATTCTGTAGGTAAATTATATACCTTGGTTCTGTTTTCTATTATTTAGTTTCCACTCTAGTCGCCATTTCAGATTCCATGTTTTACTTTAAGGAACTACCTTAACTGATAAATTTTCTGTTTCATGTCTTGATGAATTATTTAATCCCACCATTTCTATTAAGTATCCTTGTGGTTGTTTAGGTCTCAAAGATCTTGCTGATTTTCTTCCTGCATCATTGGCAACAATTGTAAGTTACTTTTCAGCTGAGGTTACTCGAGGTCTGTGGAAGCCTGCTTTTATGAATGGTTCTGATTGGCCTAGTCCAGCTGCAAATTTGGCCTATGTGGAACAACAGATAAAGAAAATCTTAGCTGACACTGGTGTTGATGTACCAAGTCTATCTGAAGGTGCGCCTTGTATTTTTATGTATTTACCTGATCCTTCAAAATATAGCCAGCCTATTAAATGGCTATATAAGAAAGAAAGAAAGAGATTTGGATTTATCTGCTAAGCAAATTAGAATTTTAATTTTCCCTGGTGAAGTGTTTATTAGTTATAACTTCAGGAGGAAAAAGAAATTTCCATTGTAGTTACTGGGATTATGCCACAGGGAAAACTAACCTAAATCAAACTAATTCATTTTTGCAGTAGTCGTTTATCTTTTCTGAACTTCTTTCTGCACAATGAAAAGAGAAACAATTTCTATTATTTATAAGTTAATTCACAGAAAATCTGGTGTGGTTACAGGTGGGAGCTCACCAGCCACTCTTCCTTTACCCCTGGCAGCCCTCATCAGCCTTACCATAACATATAAAATTGATAGAGTGTCTGACCGTTTCTTGAACTTGGTTGGTCCTTCCTTAAATAATCTTGCCACCAGTTGCCCTTGGCCATGTATGCCCATTGTAGCTGCTCTGTGGGCTCAGAAAGTAAAGCGCTGGAGTGACTTTCTTGTTTTCTCTGCATCTCGCACAGTGTTCCACCATAATAGTGATGCTGTAGTCCAACTTCTTAGGGTATGCTTTGCAACCACTCTTGGGTTAAGATCTTCCAGATCATGCATTGGTGGTGTAGGAGGCCTTCTTGGTCATGGTTTTAGCTCTGATTTTTCTAATGGTATTTGTCCTGTTGCTCCTGGCATACTCTACTTGCGAGTTCACCGAGCTATGAGAAAGGTCATGTTTATGGCTGAAGAAATCGTCTGCCTTCTTCTGGACTCTGTTAAAGATATTGCAAGCTGTGGCTTGCCTTTGGGGAGCCTGGAGAAGCTGAAGAAAACAAAACATGGTACAAAATATGGTCAGGTTTCTCTTGCTTCAGCAATGGCTCGTGTCAAGCTAGTGGCTTCCTTAGCTGCTTCAATAGTTTGGATTACGGGTGGATCAGGTTTGGTTCAATCCTTGATCAAAGAAAAAATACCTTCGTGGTTCATATCTATCCATGGATCTGAGCCTAGTGGAGGAGACTCAGGAGGGATCGTTGACATGTTGGGGGGTTATGCACTTGCATATTTTGTAGTTCTTTCTGGAACATTTGCTTGGGGGGTGGATTCAACATCATCAGCATCTAAGCGCAGGCCACAGATTCTGGGACTCCACTTAACATTTATAGCTAGTGCAGTGGATGGGCAAATCTCTCTTGGTTGTAACAAGTCTACATGGAGAGCATATGTCTCTGGGTTCTTGAGCTTGATAGTGAGTTGCACTCCATGCTGGATCCAGGAATTGGATGTAGTGATATTGAAGAAACTGAGCAGGGCACTGAAGCTATGGAACGAGGAGGAATTGGCTCTGGCTCTGCTGGAAATCAGTGGGATTGGTGCAATGGGTGTAGCTGCTGAGATGATTATAGAAACTGGAGCTTGAATTTCTCTGATTTTTGGATCATCAGTCTCTAGTATAATAGAATGATGGCTGACTTAAAAGTTATTCTGTACATTGTACATTAATAGAGAAGGTAGTACTCACTCATGTTGATCAAACTGCATTCTGAGTTAGGTTTGATTTGGGTTTCATTTAGATTTGCCGTGTATAGTTCAAATCAAATAGAACACACTTACGGTAGTTTTATGTGCTCTCCTGGCTCGGCCAATTTGAGTATTTATTATTTATTTGTATGAATTTTGAGCAGGAAAAAATCAAGTATTTTGTTCTCTTTGCTATCGACTGTAATATCTTCTCTCCTATTTTACACTGGTTACCCTTTCTCGTATTTTTGGTATTGCATTTTGAATTGACCAGTCGTCTATAAATAGATTTCTTTTGTTCAAATTTGAATGTTATGATATTGCTTTCTTTTCCCTATTAACTTTTGATAGTTTGGTATGAAATAAAGATATTTTAAAAAATACATATGATCTTGATTTTAAAAAAATAACGGATAAAATTTTATAAATAGTGACTTAGGGAGGATTCACTTTTAGATATATTCTTTCAAAAGAAAAAAGAAATGATACCATTCAATAAATTTGAAGTAGGTTTTCGGAGAAAGAGTAGTGAAAATTACATCGCACAACAGCTCAGGGGTTGCGTAAAAAATAAAAATTAAAAATGGCAAGGGACTACAGTGATAAAAACCCCCACACCTGCGAAGGGAAGAGCCTTTAGGAGAACTGATGCAAATATGCAATTACTGTTTTGTTTTCTTGAACAATAATGGAGGCAATGGTTTTACCCAAAACCTGCCTTCCTATCCCTTCGACCTTCCCTTTCACTTCCACCCATTATAGAAACCTGACAATTCCTGCCAAGAGCAATCTCCCACTTGGCTCAGGTAAGGCTTTCAGAACCACCTTCTTCTTTTTCTGCCTCCTCCTCTATGGTTTTATTGATTGTTTCGTTTATTGGACTCAAATAAGTTGCAGTTTGCCGAAGCAAGAACATACAAGAGCAAGATCTTGATGGGCTTCCAAAAGAATACTATGATGATGTATGTCATTGGTCCTTAGGCTTCTCAAGTTTGACGTAATTTTTCTGTATTAAAGAAAATGGAATTCAAGAACTTGTTTTGTGTACTGTCGAAGCTGCGACTAAGCTTTTCCAGTTCAGGAATGGCAAGCTCGGCAACGAGAAAAGACTAAGGAATTTCATCGAATTCGTCGAGAAGAAGAGGAGAAAGAAGAAAGAAAGATGGAAGAATATCGAGAGATTGGCTTGCGGCTGAAAGACTATCCCCAAGAAGAGCTTTGCAGGGCCAAGAAGTTAGTTTCCAGCTTTATTAAATCAGCTGAGGAAGTAGAAGAGGTAATAATTGAGCCTTTCTTTAATACCTACCATTAGAGTTTCATTTTCCCCATCTTACTCCTCTTACTCTAATATCTGCTACAGCGAATTTTCCATTTTTCTGTCTTTCATCTCCCCCTTTACTTGTGGTCTAGCTTAACATTTTGGTGAATCTTCATATGAAAAGACTTGATCTTTTCTATCTGTTTTAACTTTCTTCCATGCAGAAAATCGAAGAAGCAGCTGAGAGAGGAGAACTAGATGAACTTGTTCTAATGGTCATATATAATCGCCTTGATCTTGCTTGGCGTGATGTACGTGAACATTTTCTCCCCTTATCCTTGTTGTCTAGGAGCTATTTCTGGACAATTTTCCTGATATATCAGACCTTATGGGTTGTCTGTTTCAGAGTATAACTATAAATTGTAGTAATTTTGAGGCAAAGTTCTCTGATCTTTCTAATTTAGTATGTTAACTATTTGAGATTTGACAATTCTTCAGGATGAAAAAGATGCTATTAGAAGTCTTGATCTGCTGTACAGGAGGGTAGAGGTATGTTCACAATCAATCATCAGTCTATCAACGTATTTGATTTCCCATGGTAACTCTGTGCAAGACCAATTAAAGAATGACTGAAGTGAAATTCCGCTTAGTTTTATGTTTAGACCTATGTATAATTTACATGGGTGTAACCTTAATGTTTCAAATGAATGTTCTGAAGCCTGAATGCCAGGAAAAAGTACATAGCATCTTTGCAAAAATGGCAGATGTGCCATATCCTATTCAGTTTGGATTTCTTTTCAAATTGAAATGTTAAGTCTTCTCTCCCTTTTTTATCTTTTTGTTTTACATCATATTTCCACACTTCCACACTTTAGGCTGAAATTCTGAAACGTGAGGCTACTCCAGCCATGAGGCTGCTTAATGATCTCCTAAATATGCATGATGGATTTGATGATGAGGGGTGGCTCAAGGAATGCAAGAAGTGCATGGTTAATAGCTTCCCTCGAGAGGATCCTTTTAGCATCCTTGTGCCTGCCGGATTTGACATTGACAAGGTAAAATCTGAACATCAATTAGTACTTTTATATGATGGCATTTGATGACAACAACTCGGAAGTTGTGGTTGAGCTGTATTCCACATGTTATTTTCATCACTACTGATATTTGTTTCATGATTTTCAGCATCAAGGCCCATTGGCACCAGCCCTGGCTATGGAAGCTGATGATGTACTTTTAAGGGCAGATTTTGTCAGAGAGGTTGCTGCATTGCTGCAAGAAGTTCAACTTGAACAGAGTGAGATACAAAATGCACAAGGGCTTGATCCTGAGTCTGTTGCAAGTAGGTTGAAGCAGCAGGAGAAGCAAAGAGCTATACGACAAGTAGAAGCTTTGTTAGATCTGGCAATGAATTTGAATTGGTAGAGGGCAGGCTTTGTTGAAAATCACTGTTTACCAAGTGTCCTCCCTTACGGAGCATTGCAGTTGCAAATATTGAATCTTTGTGTATTGGAGTTCCTGGTATATAAAATTTGAAATGGGCAACGTAATTCACTCATGACAAGCATTGTTAAATTGTTCAGACATGAAAATATTACAATCCTCTTTTTTCACTCCCTTTTCACAGTCAAAAACGAACAAGAATATCTAGTGGCAGCAATGGACCGTAAGATTGGCAATAGAAGAAAATACTTTCAGCAAACAATGATTCAGTATGAATATGGATGATTTTATTACAGATTTCACTCACTGGAAATTGTCTTCTTTTAATAACAGGAAATCTCATGTGTCATGATTACCATGAACCACAGGATTTATTCTACAAAAAACTAGATATAATCTTCTCAATTTCATACCGAGCGATATAATACATACTGTACTAAAGGAGGTTTTCACATTAGAAAATGAAAGTAAAATCTGAACCAGAATGGAATTGATTCATCTCGTACGGCTCCTGGCTTCGAATAGGGCACAACTGTGAGACTTCATCTCATATTTGTTTGCTCCATCCGCAATAGCAACACCATCTGAGGAGAAAAATCCAGGAAAAGGGCAGGCTGTGTCAACCAAGCGAAACCATACCATATCCTCTGGAGCTGGGGGAAGCGCAATGTTCTCTTTCTGATGATCACCATTGAAGACAATAAACAAGTCACTGTACAAACTAGAATGATTGGAGATTGACTGATTATACTCGGTATTGGCTTTCAAAACCATAGCCAGAAGTTTGGTAGATGCGTCATCCCACCTTGGTGGAGACAAGTTTTTCCCATACCACTGAATACTCTGTTCTCTCAAGAAATTCCTTTGCTGAAAGAGATCTCTTCGTCTTACTCTTAGGGAACTCAAAAATGAAATGAACTCTGTGGTCTGAATGCCAAAACCGGTGTTTAAAGCATTCCAATCCAAGGGTTTTCTGTCATCATATGCAGGAGAACCCCCTAAAGACTGACCACATTCATCTCCCATATTAAGGACTGGAACACCTTGAGAAATAAATAAAATGAAAAGGAAATTACGAATTTGTTTGAGGCGAGTTTCTAGTACCAACGCTTTATTTGTCGGGCCTTCTTCTCCACAATTCCAACTCAGTTCTGATACAAGCCCAGTGCTACTGAAGCTGACTAAATCCACAAGAGAAAGTCCAAAATTTCTGGAAATAAAATTGAATGAAAATGAAGGGCCTCGCCCGTCCAAGAAGATATCCCCACTTCCACAAAGCCTTGTTGCAAGATCACTAAGAAGACCCTTACCCCTCAAAAAATTTCTCACATCATAGCAAAATTTAAAATTTACCTCTGCCCATCTCTTCCAGTGGGGGAATAAAATGTCCTTTGACTCCATGTCATGTGGATCAAAAGAATCTGCAATTAACTTCACTTTTGAAAGTATGGGATCAAAAGCAATCATTTCAACCAAAGGGGGGCGAGACAAGAACTCCCCATGAAACCCTCTCGTCAAAGAAGAAGCATTAATGAAACAGAAACCATCAATGTGGTACTCAATCACCCAATGCCGGAGACTATCCAAAATCATTTGTGCAACAATAGGGTAATTGCAGTTCAATGTGTTTTTAATTGCCAAGGGATCACCTGCTTTGACGCAATAATAGGAAGAGTTGTCAATTTCTTTAAGAGCTGCACCCTCAGAAGTGTGAGTAAAAACAACTTCTAGGAAAACCTCTATTCCAGAACTATGTAATTTCTTCACCATCTCCTTTATAGACTTGATAACAGAGATTGTGTCCCCAGAAGATTCAGATGAGCTTCCCGGTGAAAAGAAATGCCATGGGAAATAAGGTCCTCTTTGCTTATCAAATGGGAAAATGGGTTCCAACAGAATAGCATTTACACCAAGTTCTTTGAAGTGCTGCAACTTCTCAGAGATTCCAGAGAAAGTTCCAGCAATCTGATTAGACAATTTACTTGATTTACCTCCTGTAAAGAGCACAGAATTCAGTCTGTAGACAATTAGTTCCTCCAATGGTAAGCAAGGACGAACATCCGGGCCCCAGTCAAATGGAGGATCCTTACACAATTGTCCTAAACCTTGTAAATATGAATCAGATCGGTTGCTAGTATTTACAACATTCTCAATAACTTTAGCATAAGGATCCAAGAGAATATGATGGGGATTTTCATCCATACCAACCTTGCATCGATAACCATATTTCACAAAGGATGAGCTACTTCCCATTGAAACATGCCAAATATCTCCAGAACGATTAAAATAAGGATCAAGATCAATCTCTAAAGCAGGTTTGTCAGACTCATACAAGCATAGAACTACACTTTCTGCACAACGTGAAAAAAGGGCAAAATTCACAGAGCCATCAGCTAAGAAGGAGATGCCTAGAGGAGCGGGTTTGCCAAAACCAAAACCAACAGGCACAACAAAATTGGTCTTCCTATGGCTTCTGATCTCTGTGCTTTTTGCATCTAATTGTTGCTTTAGCAGAAAGGAAATATAGAAGGGAGCTAAACTTGATTCATATTCTAATTCAACTGCTAGAGATCCAGAAGATATCAGCATGAATGGTGTCTCAATAGAGTAACTTTTTCCATCGAGGCCAGAACTATGGGAGTCTAGAGGCATGAAACATGACGAATTAGACCTAAATATCCCCCAACTCATAACCAGCTCTCTCTGTATACTAGACAGTTGCAAAGACAGAACTTCAACATGCACTCTGTATTTATCATCTTTCTTCTCAACAAGTACCTTCAACTGATCGCCAGTTTCAGTCCTAAATCCAAATGTGAACACTTTCTTGGTAGCCTGAACTACAGAAATGTCTGATTTGGCCAAGGCACTTAATTTATGACCTTGACAAGAACTTCTTGCCGCTTCACAAAAGTTTTGTGTTTTCCCATCGAAAGTCATCACTCCTTTACCATCATGCTTGCAACTTGTGGCAGCAATGAACTTAGACAATTCAGCGGCTCCACAGCCAAGGGAATGCCATTGCATTCGGAAGGACATTGGAGCACAGCCATTTGGATATGCAAAATGAGGAAATATCACGTTGATAGACATAAAATTTACTGATGATGACGGAACTTCTTTAATTCTTGATAAAATCTGTCAAAGATGAAAATAAGATTACTGATCAGCAGAAAATGAAGGTAAAAAGTAAAGTGAGTCCTTTCAAAAAGAAAAAATGTTGTTATGCGAACATGACATGCTATTTTAACAGTGCCAGATGGATTAAGTCAAAATATGACTAAATTGAGTTTGGAGGCATCTGAAAGATCTTGGAAATGTAAAGTAAATTCCAAATGCAGGTGTTCTTCAATTACTTCACGACAATTCCCCCTAATTGAAAAATTGGAAACAGAAAACTAAGAACTAAGGTGCATTTCCATTAGAAAATTAAATTTAACAATTTGGAGGGGGGAAAAGAGCATAAATTAAAAATAAAACTGATTTAGAAAGAATGGCTCTTATCGATGGACCAAATTTACTTATAAAAACTCCTACATTGACAAAGAGTGGCTCTTTTCAGGCTTTTAGCAAAACCCTCTTCCTCGTTCACATAACAGAAAAATAACAAGAAGCAAAGCATATCCCTATTCTCCACCTTCACACCCTAACAAATAGCACAGCAAACTGGGTTCCCTTCCCAATTTCTTGCCAACACATAAGAAAATAAATATTTACATAAACAAAATCAAGCCATACAGAATTGAATTCCAAACATAAAGAAAAGATTAGAATTGTAAACTTGATCTCAAATTCAATTTCCATGAAGGAGAATAGAAAGCAAAAACAACTTATAAGGTGATGAGAAGCAGAAAATATCAAGAACTCGAACGATTACACAGAAAGAGGATGAATGTGAGGGACACTGGAAGTTTCATCGCTGAGAGTGTGGCTTCTTGTTGTAGTGGAAACCGATAAGAGCGAATGAACCTTGATAACCGCAAAATTTGGTTCTCCTTCCTTCCTACTCCTATGATTTAGAGAATGATTTCTGTGCTACGCCAAGAACAGGAAACCCACCTTGGCATCTTTCATCATTGTGGTCGGCCCGCGGATCCCACACAACTTCTATGAGAATGTAGAATCAAAAATTTTTAAATATTTTGTTAAATAAATTTTTTGTTAATCCAAAAAAAAAAAAAAAAAGAGTGATTACATTTACAAATAAATTGTAGAAAACCAAGAAGTACAAAGACCGGACCTCTGTAGCTCTAGTAAGTATCAAATACTTATAAAATAATGCAGAATTCAAAGATTAAATTGATAGTTTTATAAAATGATGGACTAAATAAAGAACAGAGATTTCTAATTTTAAATCACATCCAATTAGATAAGAAAAACTTATTCTTAAAAATTAGATAAGCCAGACTTAATCAATTAAAATATCACTCGTTTAGGCTTCAGATTTTTATATGTAAAATCACATATCAACATGTCATTCTATATTATATATGTAAAAATTTAATATAAATTTCTTAATAATCAAATATTCTATAAATTTTAGTTTATTTTTTTAGATTTTAATATATAAAAATATATAAACCCGCAATAGAAGATTGGAATCAAAGTAATAAAAGTCACAAATTGAACAAGGGAGTACTGCCTATTTAGTCTTGGCAGAACGTGCGTTCAAGTAACTCCACGGTGAGGAGAACCAATACAATAACCTACACAAGTAAATTGCAAGACTTATCTTAACGACTAGTACAAATTTTGTACAGAGATTCTTCAAGAAGTTCGTTCCTATGGACATGGACTTTCGTAAGGTGTTTTCTCAAAGGTATGAATATTTTTGTCAATATGGACAAACTCAATCAAAACTCTACTTGCATAACTATTCCTTTTTGTGAAATTGATAAATGTCAAACCACCCCCAGAACTGGACTGGACAAGGAAAATCATAAATATTATTCAAAAAGACTGGGAACCCATCAATCAATCAGTGCACTCTACTGATGAAGTTAGTAGTATTAATAATTAATTATCTGGAAATGTTGGTTTCTGGAGCACCATCTGAAGCAGATTTGCTACCCTTGTGGGAATTCCTCTTGGTGGCAACGACGGGGTTACTCTCCTCGTCGTCAACTGCTACTGCAGTATCAATCTGCACAGACTGGAAAACTGGATGTATGTAAGCATCCTCAAGATATGCTTTTATGTTCAGGTTCGGTTCCGTAGCCCTCTCCAATGTATCCTTCACCATTGCATCCTGTGAACATCAATTCAGATTCAAGATCATTCGATTGAACATTTTTAAGAATATGGGCTACAACCTAGAGAATTTTCATGTTGAGTGTCTGCATAACAAAGGGGTTAAGGTGAAGGCTAAATGATGGTATGGATGGAAAATTTTCATCTCCAGTTCATCATCCAATAGACCTTCAAACAAGAAAGAAGAAAAAGACAGCATGCTTTAATAAGATGTTCCTGGATTGGCAGTAAATTATTATCAGTGGCTACAGAAAATCAGTATTTCTTTCAATGTCTTCTCTCGTTGCTTATATTCAACTTCTTTATTTTTCATCAATTTCTCCAATGTATGAGCACTGTGATGCTACGGGCATCTCCATACTGAGTAATCTTGATGATTCATAACAAGATTAATAATCTGACTGAAGGAAAAAAAAAGACGAAGAGGAGGCGTTGGGGGGTTCATCATAAAGACTCCATATCTGACCTGTAAAGGGAATACTGAGAATGCTGACTCAAAACGCCCCTTGCAGAAGTAATGAAACCAGATGGTCAAAACCGGAAGAACAATAAGCAGTGGTGTTGATTTGGAAGCATCTTTTGTGTTTAATAACCCAAGCAAAAGAAGCTGCGATATTATCAGACCAACAATAATACGAAAATGCACATCTGGCCAAAATCTTGCTCCGCTCTCATACTTTTGATCATAGACATTGATAATCTTGCAAAATGAAACGATTTCAGAATATAATCAAAATATTTTATGGAAACGTACAAGTGACTCAGCATGAAAGAAGAAAGGATACTAGATTATCATCACCATGTTATATTTCAAGAGATAAATATTGAAAGCTTTGCTATCAAATGAAAAATGATACCCCACACCACAATTTCATTTTTATTTTATTTTTACCTTTAATCAACTTAATATAAAAACCAAGAGAAAAAAATCTCCAAGGATTCAGTTTATGAGATATAGAGAAAGAAAGAGAATAATACAAATTCTTCACACTTCAAATTAGTAAGCTTCAGTTCATTACAAGAGATACAATGTGGCATCTTATTCAATGGTCATTGTGACAACTTCATATGAAAACAATCAGTATTTCTTTGATCTCCCAATTTTGATGAAGAGAAAGGAATAACAAGACATGAATGAAGCAATGCCATGCTTCCTTTCAAGACAAAGAAAATAAATATTCTATCATAATTTATTGGGAAAGAGATATCAAGGAGCTTTCGCTTCCTATCTTTTCTCTGGTTGACTATTAGCAACATCATTTTTTCTATTCACATTCAGGGGAAAAAGGAAAAAAAGCACAGACGCTGTTTCTGAATCTCTAAGTTCTTAACTGGATAATAGTTTAAGTCGACAGACCTGATGACGGAAAACCACATATGCAAAGGCAAAGAATATGACAATGAAGGGAAGCAGGATAGGTGTGACCGCAGAGTACACTAGTCCCAGTAAGAAATACAATTGGATGCGGGGCTCTGTAACAGCAAAATTTATAGAACCAGGATCCATAGCCTGCTCCCTGTCTTGATCTGTTTTTACCAAAAATGTATTCTTAATATGGAACATAATCAGTGGAACCAATCTCAAGATCTCAGCAGCAATCCCAGCCCAACCATCAACCATTATGTAAGTGATAAAGAAAGTAGCTTTCATTGGCATGGCCATACCAATAGTTTTTGGAATCCTGCAAAAAATATAACATTGAGAACTGCATTACAAAATACACTGGACGAAATAGAAAAGAAAAAATAAGTAAATAAAATCAAGATTGTATGTAATGACATAAAAAAACAAATTTCTACTGAATAGAGTAGAATATAGTAATTGTGCATGAATATAAGAGAAAGCTTTACTTGAGTTTGCATTGTATTTATGTCCATTATCCATTAGATGTCAATAACAGTATACCTAAAGGAGTAGTGAGTACTCTTGTTGCCAGATGTAATTTGTTCAATTCTCTTCGTAAAAAAAAACAGACAATAAAGATACACTTGAAGAGAGAAAGAAACTGAAAAGACTAAAGGAGAAAGGGAGTATAGCTTAGGCAAAGTTGTTGAAGCAATTATATTTGAGCATGAACAAATAACAGAAAGTATTACTTAAATATTTAGCTATATTTAAATTACATAATTCACTTTATTCTTATAAAAGTGAACCTCCTGGACATATGTATATATGCTTGCTGAAAGAATGTTGAAGACAATCAAGAGAAAAGGAGCTCAAAGAATTTAAGTGTGTATATATACACATATATACATACATATATATAGTGAGAAAGAGAGAGATAATAGCACTCTAAGAAAAATTTTTGCTTATATAGCCCCTTAGGATTTAGAAAATTGGAATTCAAATTATTTGTCAGCAGCAAGTGACATTCGAGAATTAAAAATGAGCATATATTACATGATAAAAATCATCCACATAAAATGTTGTTGCAAATTGCTTCAATCAGGATTAAACTTTGTGCAGTAACATCTTAAACTTTGTGCAGTAACATCTTACAGAAGTATTTAGGAACAATATGGACACATACTCTGTTGCAGACTGATTAATAAACTTCTTGAGCTGCTCAAACGCAGCTCCTGTGATGATGCTTCCAAAGAACACATTAACAAGTACAAACAAGTGATATTTCTGAGCCGATGTTCTATCCAAAAATGAAAGTGATGTGTATCCTTCTATTTTGGACATCATCATGAGAATAGTTGGAAGAAGAATAAGGAAAATCTTAAGCGCGATCCCCGGAAGAAAACCTTGAACAACAGACTCCATAAAATCCCTGTGGCAGTGAATGTTCAAGAGTTTATTTATTGATCAATGGCATAACGGACATCTTGAATTGCAAAGCACAAATAGAAACTATAGTACACATCCCAGACACCTAAACATTTAACAATAGTCTCAGAGATTCCTGTGGCAAAAATTACGGTACTCAAGTTTATTTCTTGACCCATAGCAAAATAAAAATCTTTATATCGTGAAGCACATAAACAATCATATTAATAAGGATGAGTTAACATCCATGCCACCATCCCAAATACCTAAAAGAAGCAACTTTTAAAAGGAATTGTCAACTTTTCCTCTTTTTCCTGGAATAGGAATCTCAGAAGACTAACTAATGTTGAAGTCAATTAAACTGCCAGAATAGAATAGATTACATCAAAAGAACTGACTAGCAATTTCATTTCAAGTAACAAGCCGTATTAGAAGTTAATTTTCCCCAAAATAATCCTTCAGTTGTTAAACAACTGATGTGTCCTAGAAGTTTTTGAGTGTAAACAAGAATGAACCACACATTGGGTAGAAGAATCTTAACCAATTCACAGTAATATCTTCACTTACATTTCTAGCAGTGGCTTCAAGAAAGGCAGAACTTTTTCAATGCCATCGATATTGGCCAGAGACTGAACAAAAGCAATAGGTATCATGAAAAAGAAAGTCAGAAAAAATAGAGCAACAGCCATTAGCAATTGTCGAATGGAGAGTTCAACATATGGTATTGCCAGATTATCCCAATAAACATCACGTGGTTCAGGAGCCCATTCAGTCAGCCAAAGGGTAGGATTGCTTGATTGCTGTGTCTGGGCACAAACAGCAGCTCCCCAACGGGACCTGAATGAAACAAATGCAGCAGGAACTATTGCCTTTGGATCACTCATAACCTTCTCTCGCTCCAGAGATTCCTAGACAAATCAAAGGAGTGTAACATCATCATATACTGACAATCCATATGCCACATATGCTTTTCTCATCAATATACCTTATAGTCCCCCCACCCCAATAGGCAGTGTTCCCTTTTATATAGGTCAACACTCTACTTAAAGCATAAGGCTTCTTGAGAAATAGAGTTCAGAAAGGCCCCTAGTATACTTCGGAACAGATGATCATGCCAAGATTTCTCAAAACCATGGCAATCTGTGCGTTGGTACTATTCTGCAGTGCCAGGAAACTGATTTCATACAATAGCTTCTTTACATCATAACTAATACAAGCTTTTAGCTTTTGTAACTAGTAAATTCATAAAAGATTCAGCTAGTTTGAGCAAGAAATGCAACTTATGAGGCAAGGATATCCAATTTGACTAGCCATTAAAAAGAGAAAGGAGCAAGTATATGGCAATGGTTAATAAACAGTGCAAACAATTATGACTTCGGTTGGAACTTAAAACTAGAACATGAATCTTCCTGCTATTTGATTGATAGAGGTCATTCGTCAAGTTTCCCAAGGAAAGAGTATCATAAAGAATGCAAGAATTGCCCAAATTCAAAACCAGACTTACCTCGTTAGTCAACATCTGAATTTCTTCGGTGTAGTAGTCAATGGCGTCCACAGTCTTTCCCCAAAGTGCCCAAAGACCTGTCTATAAGAGTTTGAAGAATAAGATGTGGATCCCAATGCCATGCATCATGTGAGTAGATGAAAGCATCTGCAGGGAGCTGCACAGATCTGAAAGTAACCTTGCAAAGCTGCAATATACTGATAAGAATACCTTTGTTGTTGGCCTCTTCTTTGGGTTCCTCTCATATTTGGTCTGGTAGTAAGTACGCCAATTTTGATAACTCTTCTTCTTTTCCACTAGGCTTGCAAGTTTATTTGCATTGTAGACAACCTATAGTTTTCCAGAATTATTGAGCATCTGTTATGCTGCGGGGCATACTATCTATGCGGACAACTAAAGATTGATTTTTTTTTGGTCACATAAGAAAATCAAACAGGTTTTTCTTCCCCACACATATCCCAAATGTTATACTCAGAACTAAAGAAAACTTCCACCACATGATGGAAAATGTAAATAAAGAGCTTGACAAGGGAAGACCTGGTGTAAAAGATAATGATCTGGATGATTAACACAAAAGAAGTGTTCAACATGCTCGCTAACTGATTCATCAGGATCAGGAGGTACATTTCTGAGAAGAACCTGCAGATATAGTTGGAACAAATAAATAATCACAAAATGAATATGTTACTTTAATTGGGATAAGACGGGATAGTCACGATGTTACTACTTGTATCCAATGAGAAAAGAAGTGATTTTCTAGAGTTCAAATATTATTTACAGAACTGAGTTCTTACTTTAATACATCAACAGTTGATGGGAAGTTTTAATTGCAAAAACAACATGTTTTCTCTGATATGGCATTATGACCAGCTACGCTCCAACATAATTCTCTACAAACTATCTTTTACTCTCTACACCTATGAAGTCAGAAACGAGAAGGATAAAAGAAAGAGATACAAGGCGATGAAGATTCAAATCTAAAGTGAATTTCAGAAAATACAGAGAAGATGAATAATTGAATCATCATGCTGCTTAAAATGACCCCCGTGTTGGTGAAATTAATTTGCCAGAAGAGAAACCTTTTTGAGGAAAAGAAAAGTTAAGTCTCCTTTGCCACAGATATGGTCACCCAACAGGACTCATTTTACTACACCCAAAAGAAGTACATATATTACTATGCACACAATTAAAACAGTCATTGACCAGCAAAAGTAAAGCCTCGTACAAACAAGTGAGTATTGTGACGAGCACATTTACAAGATTTTGGAACACTCACGGTGTACTGATCAGGTCGACGATTTTCAGCAGCAATAAACCGCAGCCTCATAGTGGTAACAATCTGGTACTCCTTATACAGAACGTAGCATGCCCAGAATGTAAATATATAGGCCATCACCATATGTGCCCAAAGCCTGGAAACGAAACAGAATAAATTTGTCCTCTGAAATAGTTATGAAAAACCAACTCATATATGAAAATGAAAGGATGCTCATTATCAGAAAATTTTCACTGAAACCATGTCATCATCAATTATTGCACTCTTCAAGTAAAGACTGTTCTAAACTCAAAATAAAGATGACGAAAGAGCATTGCAAAGAATTGAGCTAACCTGTCTGATGCAGAAGCTACATTGGATATTGAAAGCTTGTCAATATCACTATATGTTATATCATTAATATTCTCTAATGTCTTCCCTGTGTAATTGACAGGTACCAATACCGCAAAAGAAAGTAGAGTTATCGGGACAAAGATCTTCAATCTGTTTGATGAAAAGTCAAGAAACCCATAAAATGAAATGTTGACAATATGTGATTATCTTTGCATAACCTTTATGTATCAGTTCCAGGAAGCTCAAAATAGAAGAAGGGTTAACATTCTGTAAAACAGGATAGTTTAAATGTTGTAAACGTACCCAAGAAGATAAATCCTAATATATACAGCTGAGTCAAGCCCAGCATGATCTATGAGCTCAGGTTGTGGCATTCTTAATGCTGCGGGCATCCAGTTCCAAAATTTCAAGTATGATCTGCAGTCTAAGTTGACAAATCTATTCACAAAAGCTCCCGAACTTCTGGGGCTGGCCCTTATACCCTTCAGATACCATTTTGGGAAGTATACTCTATCGTTAATTGGTTGAAGTCGTAAAAAAGCAAAGGCTAGAAGAAAGGCCAATGCAGATAGAAGATTGATAGCAGCCGAAACACTGATATCTTTGACGCTAGCCATGTTTTTCCTTCAATATTGTTTTTTGACCTGTAATTATGTGGAAAGAGGTGAGACAAGGACCACTTTTCCTTCATTTCTCTAAACAACCACTGCAGAATACTATTAGGATAATTAAATGCCACTGTATCCCCGATAATGATGCTTTGCAGACTTCTGGACACATCCAAATTTAAAGAGGAACGAGATTTTGAATACTAATTAACATGAAAACAGAAATATGAAGAAAAAATAATCAATTGGCTGGATTATAAAGAAATGATAAAAAAGAATCTTCAATGCACGAACAGAGATCAGGAAAACAATTCTATTCTAAAGCATGATAATAATATTAGGACATGAAATCTATACTGATGCCTCAAGAACACCTTTTAAAACCAGATGACTGCCTTAACTGCAAAACTGATTATATCCCAATGAAAAACTAGTTCCAAGAAATTCTCATGGCTTCCAAATTTTCTCCAAAAAAGCAGCACAACAATACAAAGCAACGGGAATTAATAATATTTACCCCTAAATTCTAACCTGATAAATAGAAAGAAAATAAAAAACAAAGAAAACTCACGAGAAGAAGGCTAAACGGAGGCTATGTCAAGATTGTTTAAGTGCAGAAGGAGGCTAAAGATCGTATCCCAATTCAATAGATGATCTCCAAATCCTGAAGTACTTTTCCCCTTCCCCTTATCTTTTACCAACCAAACAAAGCAATCAGAAGAAATGTTAAAAAAAAAGATACCCCTTGATATATATCAAAGATTGAAAAAAACAATGAATGTACTGTAAAAGGAAAAAGGAAAAAAAAACATATCTAAAAAGAAGAATGTGTAATGTATATCGAAATAAACGACAATGGGTGGTTCTGGGGTGAAAAAGGGGATGGATATTAAGGGTTTTTTGAGATGATTTTGGTTTGGGTTTGGTTGGCGATTCCGGGGGAGGGAGGAGAAAAGAAGCCGGCAACAAGCTTGGGGTGGACGGAATGACAGGGCGGGCTCTCGGGGCGGGACACCTTTTATATATGTGCCTTGTCAGTTCGTTTCTAACGTTGTAATGCAAGGAGACAACTTTTTGCGTTTGAATTTTTCAATTCCAATATTACCCTTTAACTGCTAACAGTCTTGACACTCCCGTCTGGCAGTAAGACAATGACAGAGATTTTCGCTATTAAAAAACTTTCGATGAAATCCATTAATGTATTTACTCATAAAATAATAATTATTATAATTATTAATAAAGATATATTTTAGTGTAAATAGTAATTAATTTAGAATGATTCAACCTCCTAAAAAAAATCAAGAGAAAAAAAAAAGAAGAGATACATAAGGAAATGGAATCTAAGCATTATATCATGCTTTTTTTTTTCGTGTCTCTTTCTTTCCCATTAAGTATTGATATATGTCACTATTCAATTTTTTTTACTAATTAAAAATTCTTATATTATGAATTAGAGGAATTATTAAATTAGAATTTACAAAAAAGGATAATGCAATAAATGATTAATTCATATTTTTCACTATTATTTTTTTTTTAATATAAAGTCCTCAACCACTATCTTAAATGCATATATGACTCGATTGATAAAGGTGTCTGTAGGATTTGAATTCGAAAACTATGATCCGGGCACAAGTCACTCTACCGCCATCAAGATGTCGCTGAATACACATATTTATTATTTATTATCACAAATCATCCATATCATGTTTATCATATGAATTAGAATTATAAATCATTCATGATTACTTATTAGTCTCCAAGTCTCTTAATTACACATCCACACGACTCTCTCAATTACTTCTTTAGGTTTTTTTTCTTTCAAAATCTTAAAATATAAATTAACAAGCATGGTTTAATTTTTTTTATACATGATATATTACTCTTAAAAATACTTTTATATTGTAGTATAAAATACATTACAAATACATATTCAAATATCCAAAATCTACATATTAAATATTAATACGGGATCTAAGACTTAAATGAGCATATATATAAAAAAAAGAAGAAGATTACTTAGTGTACTATTTAGAAGAAAATAAAAAAAATAGTTAAAATGGAAAAGAAAAAAGAAATAAAATCTTGTAAAAAACACAAAATCCACAAGTAAAAAATGTTT
>JAWZTD010000145.1:4701543-4717023 GCA_035221335.1 Echites panduratus | reverse complement strand
AACAGATTTTCCTAAATTATTTGTAAAATCTTAAATAAAAACATCTTATTACCTTAATAAAAATAGAAACAGATATTTAAGAGTTTTAATTAAAAATAGGAGAATATTTTAAATGATTAAAAATGAAAATATGAAAAATCAATCATGACTAATTTGTTATATATTTTTTGTTTCACAGTGGAGATCATTTAAAGTTTTTTCACATAAATTAAGGATAAAAAATAATATATTGATTTAATAAAAACATTCTTAATCAAACTACTGAGAAAAAAAAAACCATAAAAGGTATAAGAGTCTTGAAAACATTAAAAGTTCATAAAATTTTGACTTTGCATCTTTTATTACACATTGGTATGTGACTTTATATTATATATGTATCCACATAACATATCAAATTTTCTTAAAATTTAATTTATAAAATATGTATAAAAATAATAATTAAAAATTAGGTGTAATTTTAAGGCCAAAATTTTACAAATAACCTAGTCAACTATGCTACTATGATCCTTCAGAGTAACTATTAAAAATTAAGATGACCCTTTAAGGAGATGGCATATCCTTTGACTTGGCAATTAGCCAAAAAAAAAAAGAAAAACCCCTTGACATGGTGCAGCGGCTGCACCCAAATTTTTCTCTACATAGAGGGAACATCCCAGGTATGGGCATATTTTTATAGTCTAATTAGAAAGTTGGGCCAGAAAATGAGGTAGTGGGCTATGAAAAAATATGGGCCGGATGGACAATTATCTTGAAAGCCCTACCCAACATAAAGGCCCAGTTTAAATGCGTCCCGCCACCAATTGCATTAGTCTTACTGCTAAGCAGTCGGTAGGTCACGTGCCCTGCGTAATCTAAGCAGATCTTAATTATGTCCCGCATGCCGCTCACGTTAGTGACTCCTCTTTTCTAACCTTTACATTTCCCGTGTACGTTAGACTCAACCTCCCTAAACCCATTTCATATCTTTTGCCTCTCTCCTTACCTTTCTCTTCCACAAAATGCTCGTACCTCTTCTTTCTCTCTCTTCCGCAGTCTCTACCCCTGCGCCCCCTTTTCCCTCTGTGTTCGAAAATTTAGGGTTAGGGTTTTAAACACATAGAACCCAGAAAATATATACTTCACTTTTACTGAATTTGGGTTTTAAAAATTTTCTTTGAACTCCTTTTATGCAGAATTAGGTTATTCGCAGTGAGTGTTTGGATTTCTATGTTTCGTGTTTTTGGGCTTGTGCATGATCTTTCAATGCCCAAGGGAGTATTTGTTGAATCCTCAGTTGTGAATCCTAGAAAGTTAGGGAGCAATTACTTTTTTATTAACAGAGAAGTGGGGGATTTTGGTGCTTTCTCGGCCGGAAGGGTCCTTGAATTACGTTTCTTTTGTGTCCTATAGTGAACGCATGCCTTTAATTTGATTTGTAGCTCTTGAACTTTTCTATTGGTATGGCCCCCAGTCGAAGGAAAGGTGCCAGCAGAGCTGCTGTTGCCGCGGCAGCTCGACGGCAGTGGAAGGTCGGTGATCTTGTGCTTGCCAAGGTTAAAGGCTTCCCTGCTTGGCCTGCTACGGTATGTATATCATTCAAAAGCTAGTCTTTTGTTTCAGTTTGTGTATTTTTCATTTTGTATTAGTTCATGTTATTTTATTGTTGATGCGTGATCATTACTTTGTTTGATATTGATTAGTTTTACACCAGGATCTGATGACGAGGTCGATCTTTTTTGTCGTAAAGAACATTATACAAATATGGATTATTGGAGAAATTTAGGAAGAGGTCAACTGTTGATTCTTGAACATGCCCTGTATACTTGGAAAAAAATGATAAACTTGCAAATTCAGAAAAGAAAAAAGAAAAAAAAAATCTGATTAACAATTCAAGACATGCTTTTGTTTTTGTTTTTTCCCCCTCCAAAAAGAAGAGAGTTGATTCTTTGAGCGTGTTGGTTACCTTGTGATAGTAAGAATAACCAGGGCTCTGAATGTTGCTGCCTGATGGGGGTTCACAGTGTTTCGTTTTGATTAGTTGGAATTTTGATGTATCCTTTGTCTTCTTAACTTCATCAGCTCTTAACATTCTTTTATGGATCTAATATATATCTGAATCCCATTAAGAGTCCTTCCCCATTTGGGAGGCACTCTAACCTTGGAGGTTTACATAGTACTTTTGTTAAATTTCTTGGAGCTATTAGTGGTGCATGTTATACTGGTAGTTTTCTGCACAAGTAAGTTGTCTTAAACTATTTTCCATCGTTTCTTCCCCAAATCTTTAGGATTTGTTTCCCATCACCCACACCTATCCTTGAGGATCATTAGTGGTTGCCAACTTACCTGTTTTGGCTTGGACTCGAGATCTTTTGGTACCAAATATTGCTGGGATAGTTTGACTCGTCTGAGTGTTGATCATTTTTGGCTACTGTTTATCTTCTTTTAAAATAAACTCCTGGTTTCTTCAGTAATTTTTCATTTGATTATTGTTTTTACTGATAGGACACTGTTGAAAATCTTTATGAATGTATCAATTATTTCAAATTCACACTGTAGTACTAAGGAGTGGTCTTTTTAGTACTTGTCTCAAATCTGTAGTTTGGGTTCTAATTTTTGTTTCTTGATGAAAGAGGTGACACCCATTGTCCTTTTTTGATTGTCTCTCCTTTAATTTGCACTATGGGCTATAGTTGACAAAAGATCTTTAGTATTAACAATTCTCTTATATATATATAGTGTTGGGTCCTAATATCTGTTTTATGCAAATAACATTAATCTGTGAATTGCTGTTCCTGAGAAAGAATTTGAAGACAAGGTTACATTTTTTATCCTTTCACTGTTGTGTATGAAGGAATTTATGCATACAAGTTTGCAGAGTTTGTTCTAACCTCTTTTCTGCATGAAGGATATTGCCAGCCATGATGGCATTTTTATGGTGTTTTCCTTCACTTTCCTTAACTAGTGAATTTCACCATCCAAGATTGACATTGTTGTTTTCTTGCCATGCCTTTACCATTTATAACTATAGTATGCTAGATGACTATTTAAAAGACAGTTATTTGGAAGATTTTTTTCCCTCTTGGTTGGGTGGTTGGGTTCGATTTTTTCCTTGCCCAATTATTTTAGAATAAAATCTGGTGGACCAACATATAATTTTCCCATAGAAGATAGCCTTGGTAATATATTTTAATAATCAATTGTGTAAGAAATCCCATCTAATTGATTTCTGTAACAACTGGTGTGATTTAAATGATGAAAATTGAGCAGATGCAGTATTTGTTTACTTGATGGACTTTTCTTGTTTTATGAAAACATTGTTAAAAATTGTTGGAAAGAGGTCTTCCCCAAATTCAAGCCTGAAATTATTATAGTCCCCCTTTTCTCAATAAATAAAAAATACTTCTTTACTTCAGAAGATGATGTCCAAGTAGCCCCTTAGCCAATAATGATGAAGAACAGACTATCTTCTCCTTTGGAACGTAATTGGATTAGAGTTGTCAAATGTGGCTTATGTTGTTTTGCTGAAAAAAAATGCTAGCTCAGGTGGCGGATGATCATGATCATTATAAAAAAAAAAAAGAAAATACAATAGAGACAACTTTGTAATCTATTAGAGTTAAAAGATATTTCTTTCGTTTGGAATTGATGTCTCATTTTGACTTGATAAAAAATTAAGGAGTGCTTTTGACTTTTACAAAATTATTAATTTATCTTTTGTGGAAACATTATGTGAGTGGATGTAAATCAATAAATATTGGACGTTGTTGATGAAATTTTATATTAAAAACTTATTTATTTTTAAAAATGAGATATTCTATTCTGGTAAATTAAAATAAAAATAGGGATATTCAATTTCAGACGGGGGAGTAATTCATATAAAATGACAATAAATATAATTATGAAGGTTTCAGTTGAAAGTACTCATGGAATGAAGAACTTGTACAAAATTAAATGTTATAAATAATAAGAAACAAAGTAAAAATTTCAGAACCACATGATAACGTCTTAGAATCACTAGATAATTTGATGATTCACCTAAATCCACTTAATTAACAATGTCAAAGTTTAATCATCATCACTATTGTCCATATCTTTTTCCTTAATCTTCAAATGACTCATCATTCACATCCTTTTTTCTTTCTCATCTTCCTCGCACATCTATAGTTCTAGCATACCTTGTAGGAGTGAAGGTAATACATTTCCTTTGCTATTGTTCTTGAGGCTACTTTATCTCTTACTTTCTCCTAATGTAAGTCCTCAGTTCTTCAGCCTATTGGTTTTGCCAACATCTGTTCCCCATGGCAAATGGATTATCATCAAAAAGAACCAACTGCATTTTATCACTATCTTCATTGCCACCATCCATTTTTCCAACAGTCTACTCTTTGGCAACTTGAATAGTTCGAAGTGTGATTGAGTCAATGGGGTTAATCTTCTCTCTATCAATGTGTCTCATTAAGGTGCTGGGTTAGACTTCACATAAACAAATTCTTGCAATTTCTTATGCAAAAGCTTGTTCTCTTATTATTACGAATATGTAAAATGAGTTCAAAGTTGAAAAATATTTTTATTACAGTTTTTAAACTATAATTACTTTAATGAGAACTGAACTATATCAGCAATTTAAATTAAAAAAAATCTTTCTTTACATGCTCACTATGAAGTGTATCATTGAGTTGAAGACACTTTATATATTATTACCTGAATGACATTTTCTTCTCCAATCTCCTCAATTATTGAATCAACTTGTCACCTATCTTAACATAAGAAGAAGTTCTCATAGATTTTACAAGCATAGTTCTATGCGGTGTATTCACCAAGAAATTTAAAATGCTCTTTTGATTTCTGTCTGGTCACCCATTAGATATGATCAAACAATTGTACTTTTAAAAGCCATTCAAGTGTGTAATTATCTATCATCTGTTTTATATATTCTACCTCTTTTCTAGGGAGTGTAAACCTAACCTCATAAATTGGAGGTTTTAGGGACTGTCAGTTCGGTAGCATGTATCATTTCACAAAAGCTGGCAGCTTGACTATTTTGAATGCCATTATGCCTTGGTAGCAGAACCTTGGAATGTACTGGATTGTTCTATCCTGTGCAAAGAATACATATTAAGTTTTAAAAATGAGGATAATTAAATAATTTTGTTGATGTGTGCGACCATATCTACCTTATTGTAGTTGACATAGTGGCACAATTGGATTTCTGCCATGCCAGAGGTATCCTTATGGGCAGCCCACTCAAAATCAACCACTGGATGACAATGCTAGGTTGTTATTTGACAACTGTGAATTGGGTCATTTAATGATTTAAGTCTATGCTTGGATATAAATATCTCCTCTCCTCAATTATTTGTTAAATCTGCTTGGTGCACATGTTTGCCGGCCTGTCTAGTACATATATGGTTGCACAAGATAATACCAGTGAAAATTACGGGACTTTGAATCATTTATCTTGAGTTTTATGTGGTCTCTCTTTGATGTCCTCTATAGCTGATTCTTTATCTATATTTTGCTCTTTCTTCTATATGCAATTTGAGATTTAGTGTAAATTATATAGCAAGGTTCTAGGCCATATTCCGGCTTTTATCATTTTTTTGGTTAATCCTGTCATAGAGATGAAGTAGTTGTGGCATGTTTGATAAGAGTTTCTTCAACAAACATGATACAGTTGTTATTTCACGAAGTCTGGAATAATCTGTTACCAAGAGGTTTTTGCCCCCTTTTACAGTTTGGAGTTATGCATATGAGTTGGTGGTCGTGTTTTAGTGAGTAATGCCTTGTACTTAAGTTATTTATTGCTTGGTCGTGGAATCCTTTTCCGACAACTTAAATTCTTTATCTCTTGGATGAATTGTAAATGACCTTTTTTTCTTTTTAATATTCGGACAACTAGTAATAGTAGTAGTGGTAGTAGTAATTGTATTCACACCAATTCTTTATGTTCAGTCTGCTTTTGTTTACTTGTGCCAGGTGAGTGAACCAGAGAAGTGGGGCTATACAGCTGATCTGAAAAAAGTACTTGTCTACTTTTTTGGAACTCAGCAAATGTGAGTTGCTACTTCACTTCATGTTTGCAATTTTTTTGTCTTACCTTCTAAATAAGTAATTATCCAAATTCTAATCTGTTTAGTTCCTTTAAAACGTGGTTACTTTTTAAAAATCAATTCTAATTACCCACACCAATAATGTAGTTGAAAAGATGAAAAATCGGTGCACCAGTATCCTGATGCTGTTAAGGGGAAAGCTATACTGGTCTGCATGCTATGCTTGGTCATGTAGGTGATTGTGTGTTAAACTGGTGAACAATGAACTGAGAACAATTTTTTTTACCATACTTTTAATCTTTTATATTATTTTTGTTATTTTTAATAATAGATTTTTTTGTTTTTGCTTGTCTGTTTTTCTTATATATAGGAGAACATCATGATATGCTGATCAGATATCTTTCTGGGTTATCATTGTATATTTGAATTGCCACTTTGATTGTGTTCATCGAGTTCTACAAAGGGTAGAATTGAGATTTTTCAAATACTTGCAATTTGCAAGAGATACTCAAACTTATTTTCTCTCATCCATTATCTTGAAATCTAGAGATTATAGATTAAAAACAAATTGTTTGCAATCAAAAGAATGTTAAATGTATTTTTACTCATCGATTTCTTTTATTTCTAAATATACAACCCTGAAATCTAAGATGTGATATGCTAAGAAGCTTCGTACCTTATTGTGGAAAAGCACAAGTGAAGATGATTTTTTGTGCATCAGTTCTATGTTTCCGTTGACCTTTGAACTTGACTTTGTTTAAAAATGTTACTCCTTCCATCCAAAGCTAAAGGTACACTTTTGACTTGACTTAAAATCTGTGGAGTGCCTTTGACTTTAAAGAAGTTACCACATGATGCTTATTATTTACATTGGTGTTAGACCTTGTGGTTAGTGGGATGTAAATCCTTTAAATTAAGGAGGTGTTTAGTGGAATTTTGAACAAATAATATGTTTATTTTAGGAAAGTGGACATTCAATCGTGGACGTAGGAAAATAGAACTAGGTACATTTACAGGACACTTGAAGTGGCTTTGGCTTTATTTTCATATGGGCATGTATATAGTCAATGAATAGTTAACATTATTATAATGGTATAGTGATTCCTTTATGTAACTAGCTATTGAATTAGCAGTAGCACCTTTTGATTCAATATACATACATACATACATACATACATATAGATGTATGTATCCTCTGTACTAGAAGTAAGAAGCAAATAGGCAAGGTTTTGAAAGTTAGAATCATAACAAGTCATATCTTGTCTCATATGGTATTTGTTCGTGTGTGTGTTGGGGGGGGAGAACATAGTGAACAAAATTTTATGTGTGTTAAGGCTAGGTCAATTGAGCTTTATTTTATTTGCGATAATCTATTTATTAATGCTTAAACTTCTATGTGGTGTCCAATTACTTCATTGTTATAGGATTTGAAGTTGAATAGGTACTTGGAAACTTATTGGTGGCAACTTGTTTACATTCTACAACCTAACCATGTCTAGATGTTGAAGGGATAATCATGTTAATTAGGCACAGAGTTATCAACTTTAAGGTTGTGTTGGCAGTTTAAACTTTTTTGTTTGTTGAGAAGTCTCGCGCTTGAAAGTGGATAGATGTGCTTGGAAGTTGACAATATAATTGGCTATGCATTATTCTATTGTGTTAACTATCATTGTTGGAACAAGCTATCCATGATAAAGTGTTGAAGGAGGAAAATTTCTTGGATTCTTGAAGAAATTGACTCTAGGTAAAAGAGAGCACAATGAAGAGAGTTAGATGGGCTGGTTATCAAATGTGGTGTGTGATAGATTTTGGGATTTGAAGATAAGGAGGGTTGCACAGGTGGTGTATGGACACTATAAGTTTTGCCTCTTTAATCGCTTGTATTTTAATTTCTATACCAGTTCCTTTTAGGTCATTTTATTTAGAGTTGGAAATTAGATGGACATGGTTCTGTTGCAATTATGGAAACTGGTCTCAGTAATTGCTGTTGTCCATGATTTTAAAATGGTACATATTTGCCGCCTACTGTCTGATTTTGTAATTTACTTTTATCCTGTAGTAGCTGAATCTTTCAGTTGCTGTTAGTTTATTGTTGAATATTATCAATTATGAATATTTACTTATTGCGATTCTGAAGTTTACTGTTAATTATTGACATATTTTATGTTGCTTTTTGGATGGTAATTTCTTAAAAGTGCCTATATAATATAAATAACTACATGTCTTAGAAGTATGTGAGATTATCTATATATATATAGGTATGATCAGCAGACAGATGGGCCATATTTGGATTAAGTTTTGTTGTTTTGCAGATTGATGTGAGTTAAACTGGGCTAGACATAATTGATAAATTATAAGATAGATAAAATATGGTAAATTGATCATTTGAGAGAGAGATTAAACTAAAAGTAGTCAAAAAGTATAGTTCATGTGTTAGAATATTTAATTGGTGAATAAAAAACAATTAAAACTCAAATCAAAATCCAGTCTTTTTCTCACAAGCAGTCTGTTGTCAGTACTTAATGGGCATCTAGACACAGAGTGCTGTTTGGAGCTCTCTAGGGCCTTAGTTCAACCTATACATATCTTTTCAAGTTCTTCTTTCTTTATCCTGGTCTGTCAATTCTGTTTGATTTTAGGTGCTCATTGTTTTACTGATACATTTTCTCTGCGTTGAGACAAAATTATCTCATAATTTAGGACAAGTTGAATCACGTGTGTAAAAACTTGAATACTAGAAGATATTTTTGGAGCAGCTTTTTTAAAGCTTGTGATTTTCTGTGGCTCCTCAAGGTTTAGATATGGGATTTTATTTTATAACTGTGTATCATAAGGGCATGCAATTAGGTATTTCTCCTCGGCATAAGTATCAATATGACTATCGAAGTTGTATAGTTTTTTCAATTTGACCATTCAACTTTCAAATATGTCAATTCGATCATTTAATTTTGTGAAATTTTTAATTTAATCATTTAACTTTGTCTGATTTTTCAATTTAGCCATTTAACGTTGTAACTTTTGTCAATTTCACCATTCAACTTTGTGAAATTTTCCGAAGGGTTTAACCTTGTAATGATCAAATTGACAAATTTTCAAAGTCGAGTGGTCAAATTGACATGTTTTAAAGTTGAATGGTCAAATTGAAAAAATCATACAACTTTAGTGGTCATATCTCCTCCTCACCGCCACCCCTGTTCCCCTCCCCCATAAAAAAATATATAAAGATAGATAAGAATATTGTTGAAAAAGAAAAAAAGAAATCCCCAAATGCACTGCATCATCTGATGCCAGTTAGGTTTGCAACGTTGAGGGATGGATTATATTGGCGGTCAATGTTTCTCTTTTGTCTTATTTCCATTTGTATTTTGAGAAAGAAAGAAAAGCAAAGACTGTTTGTGTTGGATCTTCTTATTAAATTTTAACAAGTTATTCAATTGTTTGTTAAAATTTTCGATGTTTCCACAGAGCATTTTGCAATCCGGCTGATGTTGAAGCATTTACAGACGAGAAGAAGGAATCTCTTTTAGTTAAACGCCACGGGAAGGGTGCTGATTTTGTTCGTGCCGTGCATGAGATCATTGAAAGCTATGAGAAGTTAAAAAAGGAGGATCAAGTCAATAATTGTAACTCTACCAATGAGCAGATCAATGAAAATGGCAATACAGAATCATTGACTAAAAGCTTATTGAAAGAGGAACCTCCCTCGAGTGCATCTCAATCTGTCAGGAGAAAGATGAATAGTTCTGCAGCCAAGGATGCCAATGCTAAACCTGAGGATGCTACTGTTTTATTAAAGGACGATTTGCAGGATACTGAAATGCTACCAAAGGAGGTTTGCTCTGGTGCCATGGCTGCAGAAACTACTGTCGTAAATACTTACTTGACAAGAAGATCACAAGCTCAAAAAAGTTCCATGAAGAGGCAACCTCCTTCAACTCGGCGGACACGAAGCTCGTCAAGATTGGATGCCAATAAACTCCAGAACATCATGATGATTTCTGGAAGTTATGTTAAGAATGCTGTTCATGATGGTGTTAATGTCTTGCGGGAAGGATCAGCTAAGAGGAATAAACGGATCAGGAAATCTCCTGATGTTGATATGCACGATGCTAATTCACCTGATTTGGTTTCTAATTGTAGCATTGATGGGGATGATTCTGAAATCTTAACGGCTGACTCTGATACTCTTAGCTTGAATGAAGGAAGCACTGTTGACTCAGATTGTAAAACTATTCTACCTGAATCTGTTAATGAATTGTGTCAGCTGGATGTTGAGTTGAGACAGAGGCTTGAGTTCCAAACAAATGCTATTATCAATAAAAAGAAGAGGAAGCCTAGTAGGAAAAGACCCGCCAATGATGCTACTGAATTTACAGTTAAATCAGATGAAAAAATAGCTTCTGACTCTGATGTTGCTAAGATTGATCATAACATGCCTAGCGATCATGAAAGATCAATTGAAAGATATTCCAGGGATGATGGTGATGAGCACCTTCCATTGGTCAAAAGAGCAAGGGTTCGTATGGGTGGAGCATCATCCACAGGAGAAATACCAGAAAATTCACAAGATACGGAGGAAAAGCAGCCAGAAGGTTCTAACAGCGTTTCTGAGCTGCTCCATGGATCCTCCAATAAGGAAGGGGTTGGACTTATGGATCAGAGTCTTCTTGTTAAGGAAAAGATGTTACCTGATAATTGTTCACCACGAAACGGGTATCCTGCTTCAAAGCCTCAGTTGTGGGAAGTTAGAAAGAATCAATTTGTTGGTTCATTAGATGGCGAAGCTGCTTTGCCACCATCTAAGCGCTTGCACCGTGCCTTGGAGGCAATGTCTGCTAATGCTGCTGAAGATAATCAAGCATCTTCAGAAGAGCCTTCAAAAACAAAGCCTGAAAATGTTGGATTTTGCTCTCTGTCAGTTGGCCTTTCTAAGTTGTCAATGGAAAAAAATTCTAGTAGTGAATTCCTAGAAGGCGAAGCAGAGAAAAACAATAATGCTTCTAAAGATTGCAGTCTTTCTGACTGCTCAGCTGTGCCAGAATTACCAGTTCCTGGTGGTACGATTTCTTCTGCAGAGGTAGCAGCTGTCACAAGTTGTGGATGTCCAGAGCTGGAGTCTACACTCGAGTGTTCTGACAATAAACGTCATTTGGAGTCCTTATGTAATGTCGTTTCTAACACTGTTGTGGAAATAGCATCTCCTGATCTTCCATCGCCTAACCACTGCGAACAAGATACCAGCATCAAGTGCAAAAATGGTTCACAAGATCTGTTAATGCTTCCTGATGATTGTAATAATGGGAAACTGGAGTTGGTAAGACCATCTGCAAAACCTGATCATGAAATCTCACGTTTGGATTCTAGTCATGTCTTAGGGAGTAATGATGCCATTCATTCACACAATAATCCTACCATTATGTGTAAGGATTGTGCAGATGACAGAGGTAATGAAATTACCAAGTCGTGTCAACTCTTTGAAGTTGAGAATCAAGAGCCTGCAATGTGAGTATGCATATCTATTTTTGTCTAGTTCTGTTTTTGGGTTAATCATTTTAACAAGTCGTTTAACCTTTTTTCATCTCTTTAGGGGTTCGGTAGAAACTCGACAAACTGAAAGGGATTCTAGTGCTACCTCCTCTTCTGTTCCTGTGGAAGTTTCTAATGCTTCACATGACAATCAAAATCTACATTCTGATTCTGCCTCTGATGGTCAATCGGGGGACAAAGCTGTCTCGGTTACCTTGTCATCCTCTTCACTGACTGATGGCTTGGAATCTGCAGCACGTGCAACACCACACACATCAATATGCAATGCATCTGTATCAGATAATGTTTCTAATCATATCAATGGCTCCTGCAGTCCTGCAGTTCAATCACATTCCAGTATCCCGAGAATTGCTGCAAATTGGAACAGCAAAGATGCTGATAATGCTCTGACTTCTTTTGAGGCCTGCCTTAGAACACTGACAAGGACAAAAGAAAGCATTGGTCGTGCAACACGATTGGCCATTGATTGTGCAAAAAATGGTGTTGCTGCTAAGGTAGTAATTCATTTTTTGGTATGAAATTTTCCTTTTTATCATGGATTTTTCTCCCAGACGGGCCTAATGTTAACATTTGATTTAGAAAATGTGCAATTCTGATTTGCGAGTTCGGGCCCCTGATGGTTTGATACAATATTCCTTTTTAGGTGGTGGAGATTCTTGCACATGGTTTAGAGCATGAGTCAAGCTTTCATAGACGGGTGGACTTGTTCTTCCTTGTTGACTCAGTTGCTCAATGTTCAAAAGGCTTGAAAGGTAATAATATCATGATTGTCTTAGTGGATTCATTCTTTCATTGCACAATTTTGAGGATTTTATACTGGTTGGTAGGTGTTATAAGTAACATATCTATTTGGGAGATTTCAGGTGAAGTTGGTGGTATATATCCTTCAGCTATTCTAGCAGTGTTACCTCGTTTGTTGTCTGCTGCTGCTCCTCCTGGAAGCAGTTCTCAGGAAAATCGGAGGCAATGCTTGAAAGTGAGTGATTCAATTGAATTATGATTCTAGATCTTCTGTCTTGAAGTGTCTTTTACTTTCTTATCTCCCATCCTGCCCTTGTTTCATGATGGTGAATTTTTCTTTCTAGGTTTTGAGGGTTTGGCAAGAAAGGAGGATCCTTCCAGAGTCCATTATTCGCCACCATATTCGAGAGCTGGATTCCCTCTGCAGTTCATCTTGTTCTAGAGCATTCTCTCGCCGCCCTTTAAGAAATGAGAGGTCTTTTGATGATCCAATTAGGGAGATGGAGGGTATGCACGTTGATGAATATGGAAGGTGTGGATTGTCTATTTGAAATCGTTTTTCCTCCAAAATCAAAGAAAAATTTATTTATTTAAGGGCAAGAGCTCTAGAAGTGAGATTTCTTTCTCTTTATGAGTGTTCCTGGATGTTTGTACTGAATTTTTATCTTGTTTCTTCAGCAATTCAAGTATTCAACTTCCTGGATTTTGTATGCCTCCAATGTTGAGGGATGAGGATGATGGAATTGATTCTGATGGAGAGTGTTTTGAGGCCGTTACTCCTGAACATACTGCTGAAAAACCTGAAAGAGAAAGGACACCAATCCGCATTGTTGATAAGCATAGGCATATCTTGGAAGATGTTGATGGTGAGCTTGAAATGGAGGATGTGGCTCCCTCTTCTGCAGCTGTTGATTCTACCAGCAATGTGATGAGCACTGAAAATCAGACTGTTCATCTGCATGGAAATACGGCTGGAGTTCCATTTGCTCCCCCACTGCCACAAGATGTGCCGCCAAGATCTCCTCCTTTACCATCATCCCCTCCACCCCTGCCTCCACCTACGTCTTTTTCTCTTCATCCTGAAAGACTTGATTCCATCTCAGATGGTCCCAGGTCTCGGGTCTGTACATTTCCTCAGGTACACATTAATTCTTTATTTTGCATTCTTTTTATAGGATACACTCTGCGGAAATAGAAATCAGCGGAAGGGGCCGTTTGGGTAATGTGTAAGTCGTAATATGCTGTCATTTGGATTTGCAGAATATGGAGGATAGTTTGAGGAAATCTACTAGAAAGCAGTCAACTGCATCAGGAGTCAACTCTTCGGTGTCTGATTCCATTCATTGTTCTGCACAGGGCAATGATGATTTTCATCTACAAGGGTCGAAACAAGCACCAAACTCTGCTAATTCTTGTTCTTTCAGCAGTCCTCCCGTTTCTAATCCAGTAGTTCGTGCAGTGAATAACATTCCACCAACAGATGGTGCCTTGAACAAGGGTTTTCGTTTACGTCCACCTCATCCTGCTCCATCAAATCAATTTTCCTATGTGCAAGCTGATCAGCGAGTTCAGACACGCAGGGAATTTCTGCCTCCATCCCACCCTAATAACAGATTTCATGTACCAAATGCAGAAAATGGAAACTTCTATAGAGATTGTGACAGGATGAAGATGGCTCTGCCTGACATCGGTGAGCGTTGGAGACCACCACCTTTTCCTGGTAAACATGCTCATAAGATGTTCATGATATTGATTTGCCTTGTGCAAGATTCTAAAAAGTCTTTTGTTTCAGGTCCTCGGTATCCTGATGGTTCTGGATTGTATTATCCTCCTGCTCCTTATACTGGCCAAGTTCATGAGCCAGCATTTTCAAACCAGCGATATAATTACCAGGCACGGGCTATGAATCAGAGGGAAACAATGCCATATAGGCCTCCTGCAGGAGGTCCGATCCCTGTGGCCACTAGAGGTGTGTTTTTGTTATTGCTTTCTTTGCATGTAACTAAAGTGATTGTTGTGCAAATTAGCCATATTATTATTTGGAATTAGGGGTTTGAAACTTGTTAGGTGTTTGTTGAGATCTGAGAGCAAATAATGTCATGGGAGAGAGCTCCAGCCGAAGAAGAAGAGGAAAAAAGGGGGAATCCTGGGAGGGTTGGTTTGTTGTTCCTTATATTAGTAATTATTTTAGTTCTTAGGAACCATCCAGAACCTAGTAGGATGTTCCTGTTCCTATTTCCCTTAAAGTAGTGCTTGGTGAACTCCCCCTCCCCCCCCAAAAAAAAAAAAAACGTAATCTTTGTCTACACTGCATCAACTCTCAGGTTTGTAATCTTTAATGTTCTGACTTGACCATTTACCTTGTTCTGGAATTTCAGGTCACAACTTCTGGAGACCAAGATAGCCCTATTAGCTTCAAGCAGGTATTGTTTGTTGTTATCCATCTCAACATTCTTAGAGTTCACCATCTAAATTCAAGAAATGGCCTCGGGAGTTTTTGTTGATGTATTATGTATCTAATCATGGACTCATTTCTTTTAGTGTAGGTGTAAATCCATGCTCTGTCTGCAGCTTGGTCAAATGGATGGAGGCCATATTTCATTTCTAATATATTTCCAAAGAGTAGAGGCTTTACCCCAGAAGGCTTGGATCGTAGCATGTGCTTCAGCTGTACATAGATATATATATTTTGTGAATCCTCCTGCAAATCCTGGAGTGGGCACACAGGTCTGTGGAGAAAGATTAGAAGAGCTGGTGTATCGATTCTAGGTTGTTGCCTTCTGTCATTTTTGTTTTGGCTGCCTTGAGTACAATTTTCAAGTCTATATTTAATTTAGTGAGTATATTTTTAAGTTTTCCCTTTTCTTTTTTTCCTCCTCATAATAGTGTAGTCTTTGTAAAATCTTAGAGGGCTGTACATTTGGAATAGTTATAATTTGTGCCAGACGAATCAGAATTGAGTCTTGCTGGCAAAATTGAAAGATTTTGTTTCATCCACAAGTGATGATTGAGTGGAAAGTTAGGGATCCAAATATATTTAAGGTACAATTTGATGTTTAATTGTTTATACTCGTATGGTTTAGGTTTATATATATATTTGTTTGACTGGTTCTATTTGGTTATGCTTTTTTTTTCATTTTATGCTTGTAATATATGCAATATG
>JAWZTD010000145.1:4680297-4693005 GCA_035221335.1 Echites panduratus | reverse complement strand
TTTGTTGTCGCTGCCGGGCAATTGAATCAACCGGAAAGGTACAGGGTCTTCACCATTCAGAGCCTGTCAGAAAAATGGGTTTGTCTCTCTGCTTCTTTCTGTCCCATTATTAATTTCTTTTTTCTAACATTTACCGGGGCTTTTTTGAAATAAGAAAAAAGAAATCTTTTAAGAATCGAATATATTCTATGTAAAAAAAAGGCTTATTTATCTATAAATCAAGCATGCATGTATGTTCTTATCCTGTATATGCTGCATGAGAGACAGAGATGGCCCTGTAGGAGGTAGAAGTTAACGGCAAAGTCGTTTTCCCTGGGGTTGCCGAGGGGACAGGGAAAGATGGACTTAGCTACTATGCTTCATGAATGATACTGTTAGTCCAATGAACCAAAGCCGTTGGGCCAAAGTTTTTCATTCACCACACATTTTCTTCTCAAGTATCTTCACACCAGAGAGTACCCTGTTCCTTGATTTCTTATTTAAGGACCAAACTACTGATTCTGCACCTACCAACCTCTCAGCTCAACTCCACAGTTTTAATTTCAAATCCAAACTCAAAACTCACCGGGAGATGGCCTCAAGCTCCATATCCTTCAGGAGTTCAAAATTGCGGTCATTTGGGAGATGTTCTAAGCAAGTTCGACAGCAGAGGGCTCGTCTTTACATCATATGGAGATGTGCTGTGCTGCTCCTTTGCTGGCACGACTGATTTTCATTTCCCGGCTCTGCAAGTCCGGTTGGGAATGGAATGATAAGCCAGAATTTTTGGAAAGAGTAGGTACAGCGGAACATATATACTCAAAAGAAGTTGTAAATTTTGACTGATATCAAACGCTTTGGTAATCCTTTGTATAGTTTTCAGAGATGGCCAGAGGGGTTTTGTTAGACAGAGCCAGAGAATGTCATGGCTTTCTTCTAATGTAATACACTTGTCAGAAGCAGAAGGATGGCAATTAGATTACATTTTCAAGTGTCGGTTCTCCATTCACCTGAATATATGTAATGATCTAATTTTGAAAATCGAATTATCTTTTTTCTTAAATGACGTCTTTCCATGGAAGGATTAGTAGCAGCATGCAGAATTTAACGTTTTCCAAGTGCTCTCTCTTTTCCCGTTTTCATGTCCCGTCAAACGACTTTAATCTGACTGATACAGAGAATCCAGTGAAGCAAAAACAAAATCAAGTTCAATAATGAAATAGCAATAGCCAGAAAGGTGGGCATGCTAAAGGTAGGCAATGGAATTACAGTAACTATACTTGTAGTGCTCGTGTTTGCAACTGTCCTTGCCGCCTACTTTCATGGACGGAAGACGAGTACGAAGCATGCTCTCCATTTAGCCCCCTATCGAAGAAAATGATTTCCTGCCAAACTCAGGATAGAAATCCACTTACATTTGAGTACATGTACCAAACATATTAGAACACTCAAACCCATTACATATGGTCAAGAGTGAAATCTCTGGTTTTGAGATTCATCATATAGAGTATAGTTAGTTTCCGTATAGACATGGTAGAAGGCAGCTCATCAAATAGCAAAACCACAAACCAACTCTCTTCATCTATAGCTAAGATATGCCAATGGAAAATTTCCAAATCATTATTCACATCCAATCTAAAAACATCAAAGTCGCCAAAATATATACACCATAACAAAAGTGATAGATAATTCCGTTTGGAAAACAGTGAAAAAGCGAAAATAACTTCAAACCTGTCACTGAATATTCCACCCTAACCAAGATATTCACTGGATTCATATGTAAGAATCATGGTTATCAAATATTTCCCATCCCTCATCAACATCAATAAGGGCTTTATGACCATCTTTCACTGTTTCAGCTCCAATTGACTCCAAGGAGGGCATAAGATCTGTCTTCTCCTCCGTCATTGATGGATCGATTGGGTCACTCACCGGATCCACTGGATCAGGTGCCATACTCTTCGAAGACGAACTAGAAGAAGCTAAAATGCAACTGGTCTGGCTAGAAGTCAGAGATTTGCTAAGCGGAAGGCGTTCATCAAACTTCTCTTTCAGTAACCTTACATCCTGGCATATTACAGATATTTCTCCTCTGCAAGAAAAGGGAACAAACGTCACTTCCAGAAACCAATCCCTCCAGATTTGAACAAAAATTCGTTCTAGTATTGTAACTAAACATCCACAAGAATACAATATCATTCTAAAAGCATTGCAATACCTAGCAAAACGCATACACAAATTCATTAAATCCGAATTGATGCAGATCCTTTTATCACCAACCCAACAGAATAAAAAACCAAAACTAATCAAAATGTCCACGGACATAGAGAGCAGTTCTCAAGCTATTACTTACTGCAATACGTCAACTACACGGCCCCGGTCCATAAGAAATTCTTGTAACTGCAGAAGATTACAGGAAGAAAGGGATCAATATACATCATAATACCATCATCAGTTAACCATCTAAATAAAGGATTCATTACCTTAGCATTTTCTTCTGCCTCTTGCTTCAGGATATTGGCCTCTTGCACCACTTTTTCCATGATTTTTTCCTGATCAGCCAGTAATTTTCTCCCAATTTCTTCCTTCTCAAGTTGCTCTCTCTTTCCAGCTTCTATTTCTTTCTCAGCTGCCATTAATCTTACTTCCAAACTCTGACGCATCTGCAGAAACATTGTGGTCGTTAAATGGTAGATGATATCATAGATGAAATTTAGACTAGCCATTTATGTACATGTGAAACAATTTCCAACGCATAATTTTACCATTAAGCTTCAGCTAACCAGAAAAATTATATTTACGAAGGATACAGAAACTTGAATGAACAAATAACTAAGGTTAATGAGAAGCTTCCGTTAAGGCATGCCCTCATTAAAATAGCCCATCAAGCAATGGGTTGTAATATGAAAAATAAGCCTGATTATTCCAAAATATGTGCATATCGGATTGTATATGAATTTTTCCAAAACAACATCCTACACTAAGCTCAAAGCAAGGGATGGAAAAATTTTTAAAGGATAAAAAGGATTTGCTTATTTTGTAGGCAGTGGTAATCTGATTTCAGCACCTCATCCAAAATGGCAAGACTCTTATCCCTTTCCTCAGACAAGCTGAGTAGGCGAGACTGAAGCTCCCTAACTTCTGTAGCCAGAATAGCTTTCTCACCATATACCTCTCCAGCATGCTGCATAAGAAAAAGGTGCCACTAATTTTAGTTCTTTAAGAAACAAAAGTGCCACACAGCGAGTGCAGTACAATAATGTGTTAACCATATCATTCGCCTCCTTTGCATGCTGCAACATTTGTTTGAGCTCCTCTGCACGCTTAAATATTTCCAGGCCCTCATCAGCTGCTTCTTGTTTTACCTGTTCTGCAGCTTTCTCCTGGAGTTCCACTTCCTTCATCAAACTGATAACAGACTCCATTGATGAAAACAATGTTTTCTGCAAAATAATTTCTATGTTGAATTAAAGGTTCTTGTAAAAAATGCACATCCATAACAATTAGAAATTACCCCCTACTCCATGAATTTAAATGATTCCCCTCTCTTTTTCTTTGCTTATGCTTATCAAGAAATTCTCAGGAATCTGATAATTACTACACACCTTCACCTAAATGAAAATTTTACACCTTAAATTAACAGTTCTATGATCACAACAATGGATGCTATTTTGGAAAGTAATAGTAGCTGAAAATGTAACTACATTACAAGTATTCTAGGAGTTTTCACTTCTGACAGCACTTTGCAACCAATGAGCGATTCCAGAAACAGAAAATGGTAAAATGGAGCCATCTAATCTTGACTAGTGTCCCATTCTTTCTTTCCTTATAGGTTTCAGATGCATTTGATCACCTCTGAACAGTTTCTTAAGTAACAAAGGAAAATCCAGTGCGAATAGTCAGAGCGACTTAGAATACAAGTATACATGTGGCTGTAAATGTGTGCTTCTTTCAAATAATGTACAAGAAAACTTGGGCATGCTGGTGCCACTGATACCTTGTTATTTTTTGCATCAGCAATGATATCTTCAAGGAGATCAAAGCTATAGACTTGGGTAGAAGGGGTAACCCCTGTAGTGAAGGTGGCCTCATTTATGACATTAACAAATTCATTATGGGATTCTATCTTTGCATCATGAGCTTCTTTCGAGGAATCAGAGACAAGGATCTCAAGAATATTTTCTGACTTGGAGTCCCATTGTGAGGAAATCGATTTTGAAGTTCCAAAACCTGACAGGGTCACGTGATCCAAAGAATTTTCCACCTTTGCCACTTCTTCATCAGCACAATTATTTTCTTGATAATTTTCTCTATTGATAGACTCCACGTGCAGAGAACTATTTATGCTCTGATCCACCGCAGAATTCTGCTCCAAAGAACTTGATGTGATATGAGTTTGCTGGTTGGTCACAACTTCAGTACTATTTTCTCTGTAACTTCCACATGTCATTGCATCTTCACTTTTGGGGTCTCCACATATTTGACTATCAGCTTTTAAAACATTTCCATCTAGCAACACAGCAGATGGTACATCAGAGGACACAATAGTAAGAGCAGCCAAGGCTGTTTGATGAACTCCACCATTTGCATGACGAGACAATTGATGATCATGATCAGATTGTGCATCATAAAATTGACCATGCTGCTCTACATCTGGAGAGGAAGTTGGCGGGAGATGTGCACCTGTGCGAGGAGTTCCAATAGCACCTTCAGCTATACTCCAACATACATGTACAACAAAAGAATAAAAATAAAACTATCCAAAAATCTATGGATGAAAAAAAAAAGCAGATAGATGTATTACATTCAAGTGATTGGACAGCAGTCCTGCTCCCACTGGGTGAACTAGGTGGTAGCTCTGTAGTAATGCTTTCACTGGATGCATCAGTAGTTGCAGTTAGAAAAGGAATAATCTCTGTTAAAACCACCTCCACAGCTGAACTTGTATCTTTTGGGTGCTCGATAGCAACAGCTCTCAGAAGTCGAGAATCAACCTATGCCAAGGACTTCAAAGTTACCAGAAGAACTATCTTCCATTAAGTAAAAGTTCCATACAGAACATTAATTACGCACATAATCAGCACAATGGACACATATATTGACTAGATACACTTTTAACATTTCATGGTTCGGAAAGTAAACTAGGAGGCACAAAGAGAGAAAATGTTAAGCAGAAAAATAACCTCAATTACTAACTTGTTTACAAGATAACAAATCTAATATTCTAATCACAAAAAATGGTTCATAGGCAGGATGTTTGAGATGTTAAATTTTCAGCAAACACAAATATATTTCACCCCTAGCATAAGATCATGAATATAGAGAAAATATGAATCAACACACTTCTCTTATTGTTCACCAGCTGTCATAGAAAAGCAACAACATATCCAGACCTTGTTTGCAATGAATAACTACATAATATTTAGAATATGAACAATAAAAGTGAAAAGGCAAAAAAATGCTTGAGGAAAATAAAACGAAAGCTCAAACTGAAGCTACTATTCTCATACCTCAGGAAAGATCTCCTGCAAAGATCTGTACACTTTCTTGAATCCCATCTGGAACCACTAATATCAAGCAATTCTACCTAAAGAAAATACAAAACATAAATATAGTAGATATAGTGAATGCAATAAAAAGTATCTAGTCTTCATTTCTTATTCAAATAACTTAGAACTCTATCAATGCATTTGCTATTATAACTTAAAGCTACACAGTGAAGCACAAAGTGAATAATAACACTGAACAGCACTCGTCAGTTAGGTGTAGTGTAAATGAATGAAGGCCCAATCAAGTAAATAAGGTGCTTTCGAGTGGGCCAACTCATAAAAAAAAAAGCCATCTGCTCTATAATCAAAAAAAGCCCAAATTCCTAAGCCGGAAGATCTAAACTTCAGGGACCAAATGAGACAAATCTCTACTTTGGCCGTCAAGGACAAAAGCAAAGAAGGAGACGGCAGGATGAGACCAACTGTCCGAAGCCCGCGGGAAAGATCAAAGCTCACAGCATCTTATTTATTCTCACGAGCTCCTCCCTCACTAGACAATTGGCCGTGGGATGCAGGCAAGACACTTTCTATGCAGATATCTTTTATCTAGATGTAACACGTGTCAAGTTACTATTTATCCGTACTCGTTAAATGAGATCAAAACGGCCACTACTGAGACAATTAAGTATCTTCTCAGTACGGAAAGTAGCAACTTTTGGGAAGACAACGAATATGCCCCAATCAGGCAACTATAAATAGTGGCTTTCATGCAAAACCAGGAGTTTATTATCATTTTCTTCATCTATCTAGCTCTGAAACTCTCTCCCGCAACTTTCCTTTCTGCAATTTAAATCTAGAGATCCGGGAGACATTCTCCTCCTTTATGTTTTGCAGGTAAGGACAAGAATCATTTGAGATACTCAAATCAGGTTAACTAAATTTCAGATTTTCCCTGCTTCAACAAACACGAAAAACAAAACCAACTGCACTGAACTTATTGGTGAAACAAATGAATTCTCTCAGAGAAAAGGAATTTATAACTATTTAGAGTAAAACACCAAATTAATATTCTCATCGCAGTTATAAATTTCTAAAATAAATATTAAAAAAAAAAAAAGAAAAGCAAACTGTTGAACGCAATAAAATTAACAAAATGTAATTAAGATTCTAGTCAGAGCGACGCACGTGAGCAAACAAAAAGCCTAAAAAATGCATTGTTCATAATAAATTGAAATCAATCAAAATAAGCCTAACGCCTAAAAGTAAAATAAGTGTGTACAAGATTAAAGGAACTCATAGGAATTTCAAGTAAAAGAGTTTATCGATCAATTTCGTAACAAACGAAACGTCAGATAGTAAAGGAAAGCAATGAAATGATCAAGCGTGTAACCAAGGCGTAAGAGAAACCCTAGGCCGACCGAAATCTCGGAGTGGACAGTACTGACCTAGCTCCTTCAGGAGAGGAAAAAGATAGTGGGGAAGAGCTAATCGTCGCAAGAGAAGAGAGGGATAGTGTACAAAGACTCACCAGGCGTCAGGACTGTGTTGTCGGTATATATAATTCCTGGAAGCTGTGGGTGACGGGTCAGAAATTGAGAATGACTCTGCTAAGGAATTGGACAGTTTAGACAGTCTACAAAAAGAACAAGGGCAGTTCTGTAAATTCAATTTTTCTTTTTTGAAAAAATAATAGTAATAACAATCCTTTTTGGCTACTGCTGTGCTGACTCATGGAATAATGCAGAATACTCAATCAGGATCCACAACCTTTCTCTAAGGGTCTTTCTGAACAAAAAGCGACCCACAAAAAGGCCCTTTTGGTGTGGAAGCTTTCAAGTTTGTTTTGTTTTGATTGGGTAATGATGTAGCACAGAGAGAATTTTCCACCTTTTATGTTCCCCGGGACATCACAACACTGAAATGCGATAATTATTTTGAAACAATTCTAACAAATAAATATATAACGTCTTTTTAATTTAATTTAATTAAATTAATAATAATGTCTCATTAAGAAATCTGGTACACAAAATTAATTAAAAAATAATTTCAATTACAATTAAAAACATAAATTAATAATAATGTCTCATTAAGAAATCTGGTACACAAAATTAATTAAAAAATAATTTCAATTACAATTAAAAACACATGTTAATTGTTTATATAAAAATCAGCAGAATTAGCAAGTAGCATGTGTATTTTTTATTAGGGAAAATTGGGATTTTTATTCTTCACTATCCTAGTCCTGGAACAAGTGGCATTTATAATTTTATTATTGAATTAACTAATCTGGGAGACTGCAGAACTGGAAAGGAATATAAATATTACATTCTGACTGACACCATTATATTCTAAATTATTTCATACTTTTCAAAAGCCCATTTCATTAATGTATCAGCCAAGCAAATCCTACTATACAATACAAAACATTATCAACATCCGCTAGACTTGACTGGCTAGTGGCTACCATGAAACCCATTATTATTATTTGGAAACAAGGAGATCAGATAATAGCCACCCTGCCTTGCTCACATTATTCTTTCTTTCTTTCTTTCTTTTTGTGAAGGCTTGACATCTAAAAGTGAAGTGAAGCTACAAAATCAGTTTTCTGGGTCCGTGGGGATTTGGGTGCAGTAGGATATTATGACCTCGTGAATTGCAAATCACCCTCAGTTGGCTTCTTCGGTGCTTGTCCGCGCTTACCTGTACCGACCTGGAAATAGAAAGCAAAATCCAAAACTTTGAAAATATCTTGCCGTCAATGCTGTCTGTATTGATCTGATGTACATAATAATCAGCTCTTAACAGAAATGCGTATGAAGTGACACTTTGAATGGAACGGTTTTAACTTTAAAGCTTACCAAGGTTTTTGGACCAGTCAGCCTCCTATTTGAAGGTGCTCGAGCAACAGAGGAAGCAGCTGCTGCTGCAGCTACTCGTATTCTGCAATAATTACAATTAAAAGAAGGGCAAGAGTCAGAAAGCTCCATCAAGCAAAATATTTAAGTATTTAAAGATTAAGGTAGAGAGAGGAAAGAGATAAACAGCCAGCAAACACCCTTCTTGACACCTTTTATGCACATCAATATATACGTCTGTCTCATCTACAATCTCCTCCTGCATCATCAAACATGATGGTCAGATTAACTACGAAATTTGAAGACGCTAAGGATGCGCACATGGCACTTATATCCAACCTAAGCTGATACAAAATGTCATAAGCACTATTGGGAACAAATCCTCCCAACAAAAAGGCTTAAGATTGAGATCACTAGAAGCAGAGCAGGAAAAGGAAATACTTGTAGAAGTTCTTCAAAAACATCTTCTAGCGTGATGATGCCAATGACTTCTCCCTCTTCAATATCTTCTGGAAGATGCATGACACTGTTCATCACCAAACCATTTTCCTTTGGACTATGTTTGACTTCAGGGGTCTGAATTGAACCCTTATCAATAGTGATGACGACATCCCCTGATCTTTCATCAAGGTTGCACAGCAGGGGAGTAGTTAATTGTGAATCTGCAGGGTAAACTTTGATTTCTGCAGCCTTCTCTCCTTCACAAGGAAAGTTGTCGTTTCTCCCTTTAACCTTTACAACAGCTGCCATATGACTGCTTCCTTTTTGAAACTCATTAAGAATATCATACAGTGGCATATCAGCTGGAACCCTGATATACATGGTAATTCAAACGAATAAATAATTTTTAGAAAGACAGAAAAGGGAGAAAACCAGAAGAACAAACCTTGGCATTCTCCTGATAGAAACAGAGCTAACTGGAGTCTCTGTTTCAGCCCGAACAGTGAGAAGATTTTTTACCTGTCTCCCAAAGTTGGAACAAAAAAAAAAACCATGGGGTAAAGTATCCACGATGAGTATGTAATTGACAACAAATAACCATAGAGATCACATTGAAATTGGACTACCACAGACCAGTAGAAGTCCAATAATGTTCTTCGGATTTCCAGAGTAGACAGGTACACGACTATGACCACGTGCAAGAATCTTTCCAATTGCCTCCCTACAGAAAAGATATTTGTAAGAAAGGTATTCTGGGTAACAAATATAATACTGGTAGTAGCAACAATTAAATAATAACTAAAATCAGAGTATTAACAATAGTAGTAACAGTAACAGGCATACTAATAATAATCATAATAGTAGGAGTTGGAGAAGTATTTAACAGAAGAATCTTAGTGTGGTAAGTATTATCCCTAGATGTGTATTTGGATATATCTGAAACATCTCATTTCAGTTGTACAATGAACTTTAAAAAAATATCTGTAAAGAAAAACACATCACTGAGCAAAGAGATAATACTAAGTAATGGATACTAATTTGAATGGTTTCTCCTCACTATGACTGCTTGAACCCAAGAACTGAAGGAATTCAGAGAAAATGAGGGCCACTCACCAATCCAATTTTGAATTCACATCTAAAGAGAACGTTGACTCTATTGGTGTCATTGCTTCTTCTGCAGTCTGCATGCAGCAACTTATAATGTTACATTATGAACAATAGAAATAGACAAGTTATACTAATATAAATGGGTTCTATGTTAACATCGAGAAAGATGTAAAAATGCTTTTTCTTTCTTCAAGTAAGCACAGTGATAGAACACCATTAACTCAACAAAAATAGGTAGAGAACACACATACTGATGGGCTTAAATCCAACACATACTGCTTTCAAGACTTGCCAAAACACCTATCTTAGTGATGGAAGAGCTTTCACCCAATGGTAACTGCGACACCCAACTAAAATTTATCTTTCCCCTAACCCCTTCCCACTCCTTGTCCTCCTCTTTTACCCTTTTTTTTCCTAAAGGAAAACATATTGCTTTTTAAGGCCACAAACTATTTTTTCTTCTATCTTAGAAAAATATTTCACATTCTAGTGGTAATTCCTTGTTCTTTGGCTAAAATGAAATATCACAGAATTTTGTGATAATTATGGAAACAAAAATTTAGGCTAGCTGCAAATGGGCCAATTAATTTTTTGCACTTTCAACCATCGAAATAGAGCACCATATACCAAAATATTCTTGTAAAAACAATACAAAAGCATGTTCATTTTAGCCACTTAAGTTAAATTAAAACTTCAGAAAAAACAAATTCTTCTGAAGATTTCACCTATCACATTCAGAAGCTAACTTATTCATTACATAGTCAGTCAAAGATCAGACTGACTCTTAAAGCATGCAGTAAAGGATAAAACCAAAGTATCATAAGGAGAAAAATAAACATTCTTGTGATCCATATGCTCACAGACAAACCTTTTCTGTCAAATCAAGTGCTCCACTTATGATTGTAGTCTCATCATGTGTGAGTTCACCCCCTTTACCAGCCTAACATGGACAAAGAAGTTCATCATTGATGTGGAAAGTCAAGAATCCAAGCAAACAAATGCCCAAGATCACACACATTCCCAGTAGCAAAGCTTGGTTCAAAGGGATTACCTCTTGGCTATGAATTGAAACAAGAGCCTTTAATTGTGCTCGTCTAAACAGAGCCTCATGATGTCCCAAAACAGCATCCAGAACCTAGAAGCACAATATTTTCAAATTCAAAAGCAACCACATCATAAGTTCTGGTCTTTAGTCAACCACCATTGGAAGCGGCAGGCACTGAATATAATTTTACCTTTCCGATTGGGCAAGAAATAGGAGAGCAAATAATCATTAGGATTCGCACAAGCCATACAAAGTTTGCGCCCACCGCAAGTCCATATCTTGAGCAAATTGCTTGCGGAATAACCTAATCCAATGTAGTGAAGAATCACAATTAGTACCTCTTCACAAATTTATCAGGAATAAGAGATGGCTTCAAATAAAAAGTCTGGCAGTGCACCACAAACCTCTCCAAAAAATAAAACAAAAGTTACAGACAGCACAACAGCGACAAAAGGATGAAAAATTTTGTCCAAGTAAATTGGAAGAGCCTGCAATGTAGATAAACAAAGTCAATAATCAGTCAAACAAAAGTTACAGACAGCACAACAGCAACAAAAGGATGAAAAATTTGGTCCAAGTAAATTGGAAGAGCCTGCATGGTACATAAACAAAGTCAACAATCAGTAAAACAGGATGCAGAAACTGTTTACTAATTGGCATGTTTAAGAAATGAGAGTCTTGTGACTTAAAACGTTCGAGATGTTTCCAGTGGTGAAGAAGAAATATTAGCAGCTAATATCATTAAAAACCCCTCTTCTAGAAAAAATAGGACCAAGTCAAAACCCGAGTATTTCACGACTGAATAACTGCAGTACTTTTCTTCCCTTCGTTAATTTCCCACTTCTCCCACATGTCCAGTAGATGTGATGATTGGAAATAGGTTGATATCATTCGAGAGCGATGACCAAGATTTTCTCCTTCAATAGCTACGTTAATGGGATTTGCCAATTTGACCTCAATTTTACGTTTTTCAACTCTCGTCTATCTGAGCAAAGAAAAATTTCCCAATACAAAAGACAAACACTGGAAGTATTAACAATTAAAAAAATAGAAAAGGGAAGCCAAAATCAACTCACTTCCATGGCAGCAGCATTGCAAAGCAGCAGGGTAACGAGAAGCTGATGCTGCTTTTGCACAACTGGTAATATAGCAGCTGAAAATAGAGAAACAAACAATAAGTGTGGTCGTTCAGATGAATTTAACTGTTTGTGCGACCAGGAGAATGTTTATTTACCCTCAGGACACTAGGAATTCAAAGGAATGTAATTGCTCAAAATATATATCACAATCGAAATAGCAACAGTAAACCGAAAGAAAAAAAAAGCAACGACAGCCCATGTCCGAATCTGGAAAGTTACGAATACATAAACATAGACGGCTCTGCACGAATAGTTTTACTCATGCAGCAATCGGAATTGTCGGATGATGACACAGTTCACCTTTAACCTAACAGACAAAGTCAACCGCAGATAACTACGAAATACTTAAAAAATAAATACCATTAACACCTGCTTGTTTCTTCTCGGTGGATGTCCCGCTTCGTTGAAGAATTTCAAGTTCCACCAGACCAAGAGACATCAACCCCAGAGTAAGACCGGACATTATCCCTGCAAAAAGTACGAGGAGGCACGAAATTCCGGCGTAAACAAACCACCAAGGGTTCCCGAACTCAATGTCCTGTGAATCCACCACAAAAGCCCTCGTGGTCATCGCCATCCCAGCTAAGGCTAAACCATTCAACGACGACGCCTTCATTATTATCCAATCAACAACCTCGGTCACTGAACAGTGC
>JAWZTD010000145.1:4612738-4623301 GCA_035221335.1 Echites panduratus | reverse complement strand
ATATATATATATACATATATATATATTCTCTGGGAACTCAATAACATTGTTGATATGGAATTAAAATCATTTTGATGTAACAGACTGTGCTGTGTATCCCTTTGCCGGATGGTGTAGTCGAACTGGGAACCACGGAAAAGGTAAAGCCAATATACTCATATTAATATACACAGAGAGATAGTTACGGAGAGCAATATAACTCATCATACGAAGCGTTTCCCTTTGTAATCCCACACAACTTCCAAGTGAATTCAATAAGGAGTACTCCATAAGGATGACATGTTTCGCAGCTTTTCGTAATATTTCTAAATATATGAATTAAACTCCCACAGTACTTACATAATTGAATATTTCATTTTTAAAATTAATTTTTAAATAAAAAATTGATATTCTTATATTAAAAATTAAATGGCCCTACTATTTACATAAAATTTACTCAAGTTAAAATGAAAGGAAGTACTATGTGACTCCTACAGTGTATGATAAAGAAAAAAAGATTTTTCATATGGCATGAAAATTGACTTGTCTTCATATAATCATATCAGGTTGAAGAAGACATAGGATTTCTACAATACTTGAAAAGCTTTTTCCTGGAGCATAATAGGAAGCAGCAGCCTTCAAAACCAGCCTTATCGGAGCACTCCACTTCCAATATTCCAACAGCCACTTCTTCTGGACGTCCACCACCACCTTTCAACTCTTCCTCCAATGCTGGCGGTGCCGCCACGGGTACATACACTAATTATGTCACCCCTACCAATAATAATACATATCAAATAGAGGAAGACGAAAAAGAAGAGGAGGAAGATGATGAAGCAGAGTCTGAATCAGGCACGGTTAATAATAGCCCCTCCGGAATTCAAAACCCTAATCACACCAATAATATCATACCCAAAATTAGTCAAACAGAGCCCAGTGAGTTATTGCAACTTGATATGTCTGAGGACATAAGGCTTCGCTCACCAGATGATGGCTCAAACAAGTTGGACTCCCGTGACTATCCTCTGCTTGCAGCCGGTAGCGAAGTGGGGAACCCATATATTCAGTCGGAGTCTGCACACCGATGGCCTCGCATTCAGAATCCACAGATCAACAGTCCTCAGCCACGTTCGACTTCCTCAGGTAACAACATACTCCATAATCTATATATTTTGCTAGGTATATAAATTTAAAACCTATTGAGAAATGGCATGAGTTTGACTCCTAATGAGAAATTCTATGTTTGAAAATTTAACTTGACACTGTTAAAACCAAATCTTGTGATTATAAATTGGATTACCAGCGGATTAATCAAAGTGAACTGGTGTGTTAATTTCCTTCATATTAATTGGTCATACAGTAGTGAGATATAATGAGTGAGTTTGAGATTGAAGTATATATGTGAGAGTTATCTGGATTTTCTTGAATTGGTCCAGCATTTTAGAGACTTGCATTAACTAGCAACCTTCGAAGTACAGAAACTTGGGGACTACCTGTGAACTTTGTCTTGGCTATAAATCGACGTCCATGCACGTAAGAGAGTAAAAGTACCGTCTTGACCTTCCCAGGAAAAAAAAAAAAAAAAAAAGAGTATTTCCATGACCCATGGTGTTTACACGCCAAAAAAAGGCTATTTACGTGGAATAAAAGGAAACAAGACAAAAGGCCTCACTCCCAACTATTGTAAAAAGGGTTTATTATCCAAGTAAAAAAAAAAAAATTCTCTTGGCATTTGAAGCAATTTAATATTATTCACAAATCTCAGTTGACTTCTTATATTATATTCTGACCTTACTCTTAGAAACAGATAATTGAAAGTTACCTCCTCTCTTAACTCTCATCTCAAGTTCTTGAATATTTTCAACGTATGTATTGATTTAACCTATTTTTCTTATAAATAACATTTCCGACTTCTTATCGAATGAATGCACGAACAATCAAGTAGAGTTGTCAAAAAGAACTTGACCTTTAGGATAGACACATCATCTTGGAAGGCTAGAGTAAGAAATTCGTTACCCTATTTTAACATCAAGCTTTTTAACTTACATGTAAGGGTATTGACGAGTGGTTCAAAAGTAAGATTTGTATAACACAAATTATGAGTTCAATTTGATTTTTGTGTAAACTCTAACTTTAGTGAGTTAGAGCTCATATCAAAACAGTCAGGTATGCATTAAAACTTGATCTCAACTCTGCTAATAAAAAAAAAAAGAAAGACTTTTTGGTCTGATCATTTGGGACCAAGAGTTAAGGAGGGCTTTGGTGGGTGCCAGGTGGGCTAACCCTAGAGGCCAAGGTTTTTTTTTATTTAATTTATATTATATTATAATATTTATTATTTTATTAGTTAGAATTGTAGAATTTTACTTTTAAAAAAATATAATTTGTCTATTTTTATTTATTTATTTTCTTATTTTAATCATTAGTTTATTTTTACTTTTTAAAAATTTAAATCAGTTTGCTCTTGTCAAGGAAGAAATTTATTAACTACAACTTCATTTTTTTTTACAATTTATTATGTTATTTTTACAATTATATTTTATAATAAAGATTTATTAACAAAAAACAAATAAACTTTTGACCCCATAAACTAGCTTGGCCTGACTTTTTTTTTCTAAAAAAAGTTCTCTATCCATTATACAATAATCGAATTGGATATCCAGCCAGACTACTAGCCAGCTTGGCCTGCCCTTGATCCTATAGGTAGTAGGATCGGTTCGACCAGACACTGTAAAGTCTCTTGCAAGTAGAACTAGGCTGCCGTTTTATTGAGTGATTGAATCCAATCGGTCTTTATAATTTTAAACTTTTAGTGTGAGGTATCAAAACATAGATGTGTTTCTAAATCATCCCACACATGAGGGTGTTTTATTTGAATAAATTTACCCCTCTCAATTCCTCTTTATAAGCTTCAGTATTCAGTTTTTAGAGTGGATGGAAATTTATCATGCTCGACCACCTACATAATGAAAAAAAAAAAAAAATTGAATGAAGTTGATGAACTATGAATTTAAATTTTTGACCGATATTATTGATTTGGGTCTTGTTGTTTTTGGCATTATTATGGATTGCACAGAATTCCCTGCTTTGGATGAATTGACACAGGAGGACATTCACTACTCACTAACAGTTTCCACCCTCTTCCAACACCAGTACTCCACCATTGACACTTCCTCTACCATTTTCTACGTCTCCTCCTCCTCCAACTCCGCCTTCTCCAAGTGGTCCCCACATCATTCTCAGCCTTCGGACCATCTCGGCGCATCCTCCCAATGGCTGCTCAAATACATTCTCTTCACGGTTCCATTCTTGCACTCCAAATATCGAGAGAAGAATTCCCCTATGCCACCGTACACCACCACCTCCGAGTCGGCAACTCGGTTCCTCAAAGGCGCCCCCCAAGAAGAGCTCAGCACAAACCACGTGCTGGCTGAACGACGTAGAAGGGAGAAGCTCAACGAACGCTTCGTGATACTGAGGTCTCTGGTGCCCTTCGTGACCAAGATGGATAAGGCATCGATATTGGGAGATACCATAGAGTACCTGAAACAGTTAAGAAAGAGGATAATGGAGCTGGAGGCTCGTAGCCACCAAATGGAAACAGACGAACTCTCAAGAACTTCTGGTAATGGAGAAGCCAAAAAGATGAAACCTAATAATAGTAATAATAAGAGGAAGATGAGGATAATGGAAGGAAGAGGTGGCGGAGGACAGCCTAAGGCAGTGGAGCTTAAGCCGGAAACTATGGCGGAAGGAGTGGTGCAAGTGGAAGTTTCCATCATCGAGAGCGATGGATTGATAGAGCTGCAGTGTCCAAACCGTGATGGATTCTTGTTGGACGTGATGCAGATGCTTAGAGAGCATAGGGTAGAGATTATCTCTGTCCAATCATCTACAAGCAATGGGGTTTTCGTTGCTGAGCTACGAGCTAAGGTATGCAAATAATAATTGATTAGTTTGTTTTTTAGTATCTTACTTTGCAATTCGATGGCATCTGATCATTAGTGCATTCTAAATTTTGGTCGGACAGGTGAAAGAGAAGGCAAATGGCAAAAGGGCAACCATTACTGAAGTAAAGAGGGCAATACACCAAATAATTCCTAGTACTCGGTTCCTTAATACCACATGTTAGCATAAGGGACTTATTAATAGGCGGAAGTAATTGATTTTATAAGTAAAATACCCATTCATAATTACAAGTTGTTTATAATTATTTTGTAAACAGTAAAAAAAAAATTTTTCAAGATATCCCTATGAGAAAAAATATTAAAAGAGAAAAAAAAAATTATAAATTAAATTGAGAGAATAGGGATGATGTTGGAAATAAATAAATAAATAAAATATCAATTACACTACAGATTTTATAGTAAAGGACAAAAAAAAAAAAGGTGAAACCTAAAATTCGGACATGGAACAAGGGGAGTACTGTTATACATATAGGGGGAAAAGGAGGAAAAACTATGCTATAATTATGCAGAGTGGCAAAAGAAACCAAAGAGTAACATCATTAAGGAACGAAATAACAGGGTATCATGGGACCAGAGTTTCTGCTTAATATAGGGGTTCAAGAATTTTAGAACATGTCCAACAGAATTGAGTTTCCCATCCTCTCCAAATCTGCTTCTGAAAGGAGTGTCTTCTTACCCAATGCGCCAGTCTTATCATATGGCTGGGCCATCTTCTTCAAGAACTGCAGCGCCATAAGACAAGATTAAAGATTCTGAACATTTGATGATGTGCAGATAATGAATCATTTCACTCCCCTTTACAAGTAAACAAGCAAAAGAGTTCATCCTCTTTCCCCACTGGCGCCCAGGAACCAATATGTTAAATATACCTCTTCGCTCACTTCCATGAAAAGTAAGATATTGACTCTGAAAGCTATCATTCTTCATATTTAATGAACTTCCTATAATAGAAATCGGTTGGTTATATTCTAATCCAACAACTAGCCACCAGTCTATATTTAATATAAAAACAAGCTGCAACAACTACAGTATCGTCCTGCATTTGCCATCTACAATTCTTGATTGTTAGTCACCCACTAGGAAATAGAGGTACACTTCCAAGTTAGATATGCACCAATCATGCAGAAGTGAAAGTAAAAAGAATCACTAACATGGCGTTAGTTCCTCAATATCCCCGCTAAAGGTAAATGGGGAGATAGGAGCAAAGCTGTGCACGACAATAGAATGGTTATAGAAACATACCTCTCTTGCTATATGCACTGCCATGTCTGTACTCAAATTCAGATGTGCCTCTCGTAAATGAGACAAAATCCAACCAGGCAATTTGGAGCGCTTGTCATGACGGGTATACCTGGGTACATTACAAGCCAATGTGAAGTATTCCATGCAAAAGCACTAGATAGTCTTTAACTAATTGCAACAGATTAGAATCAATCAACAGTCACCAGAATAAGAGACAGCAATGCACCTAACTGCTAATCCATGTGAAAGATGAAGTCTTTTTTCTGCTAGAAAGGAGAGCACTAAACAACATTATGCAGAATGAAAAAACAGAAGTAGAAGGCTTTGCACGATTGATAAATTAATTTGTTTTGTGGCTATTCTGTTTATTGTCCTTCAGCAATTAGAATAGGCAATTCACCAAGCTTTTTTTTTTTTTTTCAAATCAGAAATGAGGTCGTTGTATTTCACCAAGCAAAATTTATTTCAACTGTTATATGCTTAAATAATCTGTCATTGAGGCAACAGTTGTAGACTTGATTGTCTTATGTTGTAGATTTAGTCCTCCTCAAATTAGACTCTTTGATGTTGGAGACTTAGTCCTTCTCAAATTGGACTCTTTGATGTTGGAGACATAGCCCTTCTCAAAATGGATTCTATCAGTTGTATTTCATTTAAATTTCAGTAACAAATTATCCGTTTCTTTATATTTTCCAGCCTCCTTTCCTGTTTCTATCAGACAGAAAAAGGTGAAGTTCGGTAAAACAGGCTTTCTCAGTTTTAATAATATGAGAACACAGTTGCAAACCTCTTGTCAGCAAAAATCATCATCCCATAATCTGCTTTAGATCGAATGACTCGACCAACACATTGAGCAGCTTGTCTCTGGAGGAGTAAAAATAATTGTAAGAACTAAATAGAGGTAAATAACAAAACATACAAGAGTTCAATGAAAAAGTACCAAAGCATCAAATGTCAGAAAATCTCCCTCCTTTATCTGGAAGGTGTCCCTGAGAAACTCCAATCTCGCGAGCAGAATTCTGGAATTTTCAGCATGATATTGACCACAGTCAAATAATCCCTCATTACCAAAACTACTAAAGATAACATGATAACACACACAGTAAAGATATTTATTTCTTAAAAGGGAGCAAAGCAAGAACTATAACAATTATCACCCATACCATAGTTGACTTAGATATTTGGAAGGAATATTTTTGTACAATGTCAATTTTCTTTTCAAATTCATTTTCAACTTTTCCACTCTTACCTCTTTTCTCTTTCGGCACAAATTCTCTTGTCCAAGCTATTTCCCCATTAACTCCCCAGCTTTTCCCCAATTGCCAATTACATATTATATGTCAGAAGGTTCAAAAAGGTGAAAAAACAAGTTTAGGGCCCTAATGATCTGTTCAATATTATCAACCACCTAGATGTCCCAATGTGTGATTTCTTGAAATGCCATCAAATTATACCAACCCTCTTCAAAGGCCTTCATCACAATTGTGTAATTAAGAAATAAAATTCTGGAATGTTAGTCACAAGAGAGAGAGATTCTAAAAAGCGACAAAAGGTCCACTGTCAAAGACAAGACAGTTATTCAGCACATTCTCCAAAAAAAAAAAAGCAAAAAATTTTAGTGCATACCTGCTTAACGTGTATTGAAATGGTACACCAAACATGATTACAAGTCTGCCATAATGCCTATCAAAATCTATACCTTCCGCCACTTTGCCCCTACAATATAAAAAATGCATCATTTACCAAAAAGATAGAAATGCTTTTGAACAAACCCAATTCTTGCAGAAATCTTGACTAGCTTATCCTGTAATTTCAACCTTCTGTATATCCTAAAATGCATAATTAAATCGTGCAGACAATGGCCATGGATAGCTTGAAAATATATTTTAATAATTTTTATACAGTTACATGATCAAAAAAAGAGAGAAATACAATGCAACTCTACAGCATTACTTCTTGAAAATCATCACTAAGAAAATTGCTTGATATGGACTGGAGAATTACTTGGCAAGAACATTTCTTTCAACATAAATTCAGTGAATAAGCGCAATCAGTGCCACGATTCCTTCAGAAAATGTGGCAGGTCATCTAAGCTAGGACATGGAGAGAAGTTTGGTTGATCTAAGATGCTAACATGAGAAAAGAACTACCTGGCAACAGAGAAAAAGACAGCACCTCTTCCACAATCACAAGCCCTGCGGAAATTGTCCAAAGCCAATGTAGTTTCAACAACATCCTGAGTCTCAATGAAGACCAGTTTATGTTGCATTATTTCCTGAAATGTTCAAAGCCATGACCATAAATAACAAAAAGAAGAAATGACTTATAAACATGCAAGCAGAGGCTAGTTTCCCATGTGATGGTGGGAGAATATTGAACTAAGCAGATATAGATTCTTTTTCTCGCGGTGACAGTGTGGAGATAAAAAAGATCTAACATTGTCAATGTCTTACCTTTAGAAGCCCAGCTTCATGCCAACTATTGACAATCCCATCCATATAGGAGTAACTAACAAAAAAACAAACAATTCCATCTGGGACAACAGAAACCATCTCGAGCAAAAGCTTTCCATAATTTTTTTCGACACCAGGATCGCTTCTCAGGTCATATTTTGTGCTCACTGGAAGTTGATCACTGATAAGACAAAGTAAAATTAATGCACCTTTTTTATCATAACAAAAGTATATAGCACTTTGAGGCAGGCACAAGCAATGGTAAGGACAATTAAATGATTCACCTTCCACGTGTGAGAACCATCGGGCATATACAATCCCTAGTCATGGACATTGTGAAGCTCCTACTAACCACTGGATTGAAATTGAGAAGACGAGGGTAAAGATCAATTGGACTCAGAGTACCAGATGTTATAACAACTGATTGGAATCGTTCAAAAACAGGCCTTATGGCAAGCGAAGCATCATGACAGCACAGCTGAAATGCCCATATAAGAACAATACCTTATAAGTAAATGCAAATGCCAGTAAATACTGAACAGACTTTTTATTAGGTGATGCTAAGTAGAAATAAACCTGCTTCTATTAATTCATTCACTAATATTAAACTTGGCCCAATACTAGATTAAGGGAAAGAAATGTGGAGGAAAATTCAATGATGTGCTTTCCATGACATAATATTCTAATAAGCAGTGCCCTGATCTGGCACACAACCACAGAGTGATAGATAATAACATGATTCAGGAGATGTCAAAGAAATGCAATCCAATCAAACCAAGAAAATGGAAACGGGTAGGAAGGAGCAGAGACCTGTAGTATAGGGTCGGGAATATGAGGCATTCTCTCATCAAAAGGTTCGATGATAATTGAAAATCCTCTGCTGTATGTTCCGACAAGCGTTGCAAAATCACAAATAGTTTGAACGTGCAAAAATTCATCTGTATCAGTGATCTCAAGAGTCATCATTAAGGAGTGAAGTCTGTCATAACAAAACTTCAACATTTTCTGATCAATTCCAGCTTGTGTAGCAACAGATGCAACAAAGGCCACAGGACCCTCTTTTTCAACATTCTCAGTATCTAAGCGACCTCGAAGATACTGGATTAATCTGCGAAGGACAGACAAAAAATGCTCTGCCCTCCTTATATTCCCAGGTACTGCTTCCTTTAGAATATCATTGGGTAAGGCAGGATTTGCAAGCCAGGAATCTGTAACTGTAAGAAGAAGAAAATCCAAGAAACATGTGGTGTCACTTCAACTAGTTAAAAGTAACTTGAGATAACCTGCATGGTAATCTAACTTACCAGATAGATCTCCCCTTTGTGCCAAACCCTCGACAAGTCTATTATATTCTGCACGGAGTCGACCAGCATCAGTGGCCTTAAGCCTTCCTAGCATATCAAACAAATAGTAAAAAGGAGGAAATGATCAGACACTTAACTGGAGAGAGTTCTCCAGAGCACAACTATGAATAAACTAGGCATGTTTTCCTTGCACCATGAAATCAAGAGTAGACAACTATGAAGGCTTAACAAATGCTAAAAGGGTCAAAACCAATAGATTTAATACACACACATACACAAGTGTTCGTAGTTGCTAATGATAAATTATAAAGCTTCAGTATTATACAACATTGAAATGTGAGCTCAGTAAATGCAAAATAAATTCATTCTTAAATGGACATGCTTATACCTGTCTATCTCTTGATTCATCCTATTGATATTCCTTGTAGCCCCTTCCAGCGTTTGGCGCCTTACACTCACGCTAAGAGCCTCGATGCATACAGTATCAATGTTGTGAGCCTCATCAAATACCACTACAGACTCTCTCTGCATCTCTTTCGATATGATCCCTGCAACCTTGGGATCCAGCAAATATTGGTAGCTATAAACCACCACATTTGCACAATGGACCATTCGACGTGCCAAATAGTATGGACACCACCCCTTCTCTTTTCCATAGGCCCGAAGGTCCTGCATAATTGAACAATAATACAATCAAATAAAAAAAAAAAAATCCAAGCTTCAAAATTTTCAAAAAATTAAAGTTCCCAACTCTAAAATGGAGAATTCAATGGAAGTCAATAATTGAACACAATAGAGCTAGCTATACAATTACCGGTGTGAAGATCAACTAAGAACTCTACAAGAGGTAAAAACAAAGAATCAACCGAACCTGCATGGTGTAAACTCCGGATGGCAGAATGGTATCCAAAGCATATTTCTCATAATTCTCGAAAAATGAACAGGTAGGAATATTAGGGTTTTCAGCAGCGAGAGCTCGGACCCAACTGGCTGTAAGTTTCCGGCAACCCGCATCGACAGAATCCCTATTCTCCCCCGACACAACAGTTGGATTAATACACAAGTTCTTTCTAGAGGACAAACCTATTGCGAGGATCCGCGCGCCGGCACCCAAGTGCTGGAGTTGATAATTATGAAGTAATTTCAGCTCTGTCAAAGTCTTCTCCATCTCGTGAACTGTTCGAGTGCAGTAAATAAGTTTGACCGGATTCGAAGGCTTGGAGAGGGCATAACTTGTGATGAGAGAAAGTAGGGAAATGGTTTTTCCGGTGCCGGTGGGCATTTCAAGAAGACAGTGACCCCTGGCATCTAGGGCACGCTTCAGTTCAACCATGTATGCATATTGTTCAGGATATATGTTGTCGTAGGGGAAATATACAGTTACGTCTTCTATTTGGAATTTCATCTTTGTCTCTTTCACATAAAGATCAAAGCTTTTCTAGCTCAGTCCCGGAGTTGCCGTTTTAAGAATCGTAACCCGCCTACAGTACACACTCCCTGACGCGCAACACCGTCTCATTCTCCGGTTACGTTCTATATATCGAGATCCATTTGCCAAAAGAGCCCATTATTAACCGACATTTTGATACCCAATCTCTCACTGAGCTTTCAGGCCCA
>JAWZTD010000145.1:4599597-4611100 GCA_035221335.1 Echites panduratus | reverse complement strand
ACCAAATACCAGCACCTGAATTTCTATCTGATCCACCACCCATTGAGATCAGTGTCCGAATGGCCTTCCCAAACATCAATAAATAGAAGAACCAATCTCAGAAGATAAGCTCAAATGACAAATAGCAAACAGAGAGATTAAAATTTTTATATGTAGAAAATCAAAAACCTTTCTGGATATCCCCTCAGCAACTCTGGTTTTGCTAAACTCAGGGAAAACCATTCTTCCATGTGAGAAGTAGAGTTCATAAACATGTAGAGGCCTCAAGGGACTAGGCCCAAGGACCAGAGCTACTCTTTCAATATGAGGAATCTCAGTGATCAAGTGCTGAAGGGCGTCCTTTAAACCAGCTACAGTTCTCAATAGCTTTTCCATTCTTCGTAATCCCTGCTTTACTTCTCTTTTTCGTGCAAAATGCTTTCTCCTCAAAGAAGCCTTCATCTCAAGTTGGAAAACAACTGCCTCCTAATAAAAAATGTAACTCTTAGCTGTCCAGATATTAGATGAACAAAAATTCAAATGCAACCAAAAACAAACACATTGGATGCACTTTTACTTACCAAATCCTTGTACTCATTCTGCAACTCCTCAAATTCAGAACTCATATCCTGTAATACACTGATTTCAATTTGAAACACAATTTTAGGTAAGTAGATCTCAAGAAAACATAATTCTTCTACTCATATACCAAGTCAATTTTATTTTTTTCAATTACTTTAAAGAAAACTGGAAGTGCCGGAAAACAGCGGCTTGTCCAGAAAAAAAAGAAAAAGAAAAAAAGGAAAAGAAAAGAAAAGAACGGTTACTTGGGGATTTGTTGATGCATGAAAAGGATGAAAGCAAGGATATCAACGACGACATGGAAAATGACGGAGGTGTCTATGGAGTCTGAAGGTGAATAGATATCCGTAAACTCCATCTCTGATCTTCCTTCTCCTTCCGCAGCCAACTCGTCCATTGCTTCTTGAAATATACCGCACTTTCCTGAGGCTCCGATGACAAGACAGATTAAAGAGGGTCCAAGACTCCAAGGGAAGATTAATGGCGTGGCAGTTCTACGGCATTCTGCTTAAACACCGTGTGGAGCCGAATGGCCCAAAACGAATCCACTACACGCATCTATGTAACTCCGTCCGTACTTGCAGTTGCCTCCGCAGAATTCAAATTCTAACCGAGTCGCACTCTGAATGCGACCTAAATCCCTGAGGACGCATTGATCACTAGGGTTGGAGTTAAAAAATTCACAAATTTAAATTTTGTTGAAGGTGATTTCAGATTAAATCTTAGTTAAATTTTACGACTTACAATTAAAGAAAAAAAAAGGATTTGCTACTTAAAAATATGCATTATTTCTTGATTAGCTACAATTTTTTTTTCCTTTAATTGTCGATAAATTGATAACGTGCAGTCTGAAACCTTTTCTGAGGCACATTGAGAATAGCAGCAATTGGCAATTATCCCAACTGTTAAGCCAATTTAAGAAATGATGATTTATTGAAGAATCAGTTAAATTAAAAGCACAAACTGAAGATCAGCCAGTCACCAGGGGAAAAAAGAGTGGATCAGCATCAACCAGTCCAAAAAAAGGATCATTACAGTCATTCAAAATTGTTGCTTTTTTACCACTGAATACTGTGGACAGCATATTCATCAAATTTTACGTGTATTGTTTCTCTCTTAACATACATTCACCATCTACAATAGATCAACAGAAACAGGAATGAAATTGCGTATGAAGTCCAAACTAGCATTCTTTATCACCTTTTATATAATACTTCTATTTCAAGAACCCACAAATTGTTCTCTCTGCTGCAGCTGAATACCTCACTCTAGTAATGGATTGAATCTAGTCAAACAGATCGAAATTGTCCGACAACGGAACGTTGCTTCTCTGCATGAGTCATTTCCCCTGAGATCCTTACACTCCATACCGCCTTAATGCCTTGCTTAGACTTGGCATCACATTATAAGCTTGATAAGATCTTCTCAATTCGATGATTGAACCCACCTATATAAATCAAAAAAAAAAATTCAGGAAAGAAACTTTAATATTTACAGAAACGTTGAATGGAATATAGTACAGGTTTATCCAGTTCAAAGTCCATTGGGCACTTGAGGCCATCTAAGAAACAAGTCAAACGTGCAGAGTCACATGAACCCTTCTGTTTAGACCAATATCTTCTATTGTCTTTACTCAGTTATCTTTTTCAGGTGTTGGCAGGTGAATGATAGCCCTGCTATGACCATCACTCAGATTACTTGACCAATTCAGATATTTCACAAAGGAATGTAAACACTACAATTCTTATTGAAACTTCTGCAGTTTTCTTATCCCTGACACGAGTTTTTACTCTTAACAAAAGTGAACATATGAAATTTTAAATATCCAGGCAGCAGATGCAGGACCAAGAAAATACCAACAAAAAGAATCAAAGGTCAGAAAGCAGGTAACTTACAATGATCAAAACTGAAGTAAACCCTATGGAAAATCCCTGATTGATGTGGCGTAGATAATGATCAAGTACTGAAGATGTAGTGGCTAAAATACTTAGCAACAAACCACCTGCACAATGTTCATGATGTTTCACATCAAGCCTAAATAACAGCAACAACAAAACTTTAGTGAAAAGAACAGATAGAAGACTACCCCAGAAACGTGTTGAAGCCTGAATTTTTGTCAGATACTCAATTGTAGCCTTTCCAGGCTTTATATTTGGAATTCTAGCACCCATCTTGTTCAAATAATCAGATATTTCCTTTGGCATGTTGGCCTAGACAAGAAACCAACCAGAGCAAGAATTTGAATTCTCATATTCATAACAAAGATGAAAGAGAATAAAACAATAGAATCCTTAGCATCCAACATTGGGAGTCTTATTGAGGATTACAATAAGATAATGAAGAGAAATGAAGTTCACAAGCTATTATAGCACTCTCAGGACAGAGATAAAAACATTGAGTTTCTATACCCAGTGTACACCATACTTTTTCTTCATTATTTTAAATTTTCATCTAAAACCACTGGAGATCAAGAAGTGATTTCTATACAAACCAAGCGTGGTGATAGTCTAAGAGTGAAACCATCAACTACACAAAATTCTTGAACATCAAAACTGTAAGGAGAGAAAGAAGTGGAAAAAACTGCATAAAAAGAATAAGCAATTAGTAGGTAATGAACAACTTACAATATCGAATATGTTGAATACAAAGACAAAGAAGGCGTAAATTGCATAATAAATCCATGGGTCCGCACCAAGAGAAGTTTCAGGATTCAGGATATCTCTCACATGCTCCCAAAAACGTGAACCAAGAAGGCTGTTAGCAAGCTTTATGTTAACCAGATGCATGATCATCGCAAGGAAAAGACAGGGAAAATTTCTCCAAAGAAGAAAAGGCTGCTGAAATGAATGATGACTAAACAGGGAGAATCCACTGCTAAAATCTATATTCTGATAATTTATGTGCTCAATATGAATCGGAAGAGATAACACCGAACAACTGTGGCAATACAGAAGCAAATGCATAGTAAATTACCTCGCTAGGATGCCAGGAAAAGCTAACAGATAAGAAGTAGTGAGAATAGGCTGCATCCCTGAAGGATTTATGTTGAATGGGATGTAGGGTTCCATCTCAGTAATTGGAGAATCTTCCCTGTCCAAAATATTTATTATCAATGACCATCTTATTAACCAAAAACCAACAACATTAGGCATGTTACATAACTGATAACTCTTTCATATATTAGTTACGGAAGATCATTATATCAGTTTAAATTAGTATAAATTCAGTAACTGGTTGAGGAATCAAAAAATATTTTAGTTACCGACATATATCTGTGCAAGGAAATTACCATGTCAATTTCATCAATTTGATAGTAGAAGAAGAAACAAATTAACAAAAAGTCATGCGAAAAAAAAAAAAAAAATCTACTCAACAAAAAGTCATGAAAGAAATCATTTGAACTTTTTAAATCTATTCATTTGGGTTCAAGGAAACTAAAGAAATCAGCGAAAACAAGCTGCTTCAAAACCACCTTCATGCATGCATATTGCACATATAGTGCTTAGGCAGACACATGAATCTGCACCTTGTGTAAAAGAGACGTGGCAATAAAAATTACTCATAAAAACGAAACTTATGAAGCTTGATAACATTATTTTATTAAGTTGGAAAATGCAACACTAAAACAGAGAATTTAAGCTCAGTGGCAAAAGTTTTAGTCAGCCTTAGTTGATACGAAGAACAGGTCTAAAGTTTGTTTTAACAATCATAACACAATCGAAGCTCTAACTATAAATGAATTGGTTATTCCATTTCTCGGTTCCTTCTTGGTGCCATATGTAAACAACTAAGGATGTATCACTCACCATTTCTGTGTTTCCATACCGTTATACATGTGAAGCCAAGTGTTGAAAGTATTAGAATTAATATCAACTAAGTCCACCTCCCTCCCCATCCTGCAACTCACTAAAAACATAAAAAATCCTATGATAAATTCAACAAATTCACAATTTCCCTCTTCATTTTCCCTTTTACCAAAATCCATTGCATAATGTTTGAATAAGAAATTAGTATTGAATTGTACAAAGGAGTTTTTTTGTTTTTTGTGTGTGTGTGTGTTGCTATTAAATGATCTGAAACAGCAAATCTCCAAAACCTTGAAGCAGAAGCAAGTTTGAAGCCATAATATTGAAGCTTAATTTTCCTGCAGCCTTCAGTCACAATAACTGCCCACATGATCACCACAGTGAAAGTAGCACATACTGCCAGTATATAAGGCCACCAGCTAAAAGCACTTCCTGCAAGAGGTAACAAGTGGCCAAATTTAGTAAGTGTCCTTGCAACTAGTGAACTGTAAAATACCAGTAAACTTTGCTTTTCAACAATATCTTTGAGTGTCTGAGATTGTTTCCACATGATATTATTTCAAGAAGGTTTATAAACTAAGGAAACCAAAGTGAGGGCAAAAGCTCCTTTTAATGGCTCATTTCATGGAGACTCAAATTTTTCTGCCATTGAAATAAGAGAATTTAGAAAATACTCCAGTGAATGCCAACCACCTGTGCCATCTCTAGGTGATGCAACAAAAATGTATCACCATACATCCAAACTACCTGAGAGTTGTGCTAGCATTTTGTATAATGTATCCATGTAGCCAGTCAAAATCCCCACGCATATAACCAAAGATGAGCCTTGTCCTGAACCATGTGTTAGTGGTCAGAGACTTCAGAAAACATGATTAAAAGGAACAAGAAAATGGTCCTGTAAGGATTACTATTAATTCAGTATTCACATAATATTAGTCACAGGAAAACATAAATAATGTTCAAAAGAAAACCAAAGCTAAAGAGACTTTAGACAGAAGGAAAGACATATAGCATTTAGCTCTATGAATGAACAAAACTATAATTCTAATAAAAATGCATGTTCATGGACTGAAAAGACGTGTTCATCAGAATGACACAAAGAAACCAAGATCATAAATCCAGATACTTTGTAGAAATACCAAAGTGAATAAAAAAAATTGAAAACAATAAAAAAAAATACCAAATCCAGACTCTGAGATTTTGTCGCAAATCCATGTCACAGTCATTGCACCACATACTAAGAGCAAAGATGTAACCATAACATGCTTTACCCTGTCAAAAGAAAGCAAATATGTTGGAACGTGCATTTTCTTGTGAGCAGTTAGTTACACACAAACAAGTAATTCAAAAGTTTTAACTATAATTCAAAAGTTTTAACCATAATACAATCAAACAGATAAATTTGCAAGATGCGAACAACAATAAATTAAAGAAAGCAAATTAAACCAATCAATAAGGTTTGAATATCTACTAATGTAAAGTCTAATATGCCATTAGCATAAAAACAATCTACCTTAGATGCTGAGTCTATGCAACTGAATTAACTCGTTTCTAGGCAACCCTGACAAATAAGAGGATATGGAATGATCCAATTCAGATTAGACATGATAAACTAGATGGCAAGGTTTCTCATATCAAGCATGAAATAAAGAATAAGACGATATTAAACAAAGTCATGCCATTTGACTTTCTAAGTCTAAGAAAATTTTTCACTTTTAGTAGCAGAAGATTAACTCAATTTCAATCGACCATTTAGAACCACACCAAAGACTAAAGTGTTTCGCAATAGGCTAAATAGAAAATATGCCTAGAAATTTTAGAGCAATAATATCTCCAGAAAGCTGAGAGGAAAAGAAAAGGAAAGCATAGATAAATTTAAAAATAGAAGTAAAACACAAAAACATTCTAACTACCTGGATGTTTTCCATAATATCAAGAACATATTTTCCAAGAGAATCAATCATGGCTTCAAATTTCAAAAGTTAACAGCCAAAAAGACACTAAAATACCTGTGACTTGCTGCGTAAATGGAATGTGGTAGTGAATAACATGATAGAATAATAGCCTCCAATATTGCAAAGCCAAGAGAAATCCACCATCTGAAACATAATAAGAGTTATAAAAAGGTGCTTATATTCTATAGAAGGTGATGGTAATAAGTGAAGTTGGCAATAATATAAATTTGCAAGAATTTCTTCTCACTGCTTCAAATAAATAACCAGACACACATATAACTCTTAATCTTCTCGTGACCGTCCAAGCCTTCCTTTCGTAACTTCACTAATGAAGGAATGACATGACAAAGGACCTGAACAAAAGTAAACCATTAGAACAGGACTCAGAACTGTCCATTCCAAGCAGGTGAACTGATACCAGAAACACAATATCTAGGTAAGGTAAAACACATACGTTATGCACAAATATAGTTCATTTTGTTTTGTTCTGTGGAAATTTCACATCCAAATAATAATATCACATACTTCAGGTGTCTAAAGAACCATATGCCTATACAGAATCTGCCAAAAATTGCACAACTACCTTCAGCCATGGAATAATCCAGACACTGTAAGTATGAAACAAAATTTTTCAAAAGGAAAACTAGCACATGCATTTAGTATCTTTACTCTCTGAAAAGACAGAACTCTATACAGCCAACAACAGATAAATATTGTAAGGGGAGCTCAAACTGAATAGACCTGCATAAGAATTGATGCTGCAATTTGAGGACTGATGCCTAGTTGGAAAAGAGAAAGCTTAAGCTCAGGATTCCAATTGCCTAGCTCATCTGCAAACATGAAATGATACACTTGATGAGATAGAGGAACTTTTAATCTTCTTTGTTTGGGTAAAATAATATTCACATCTACATACGTAAGCTACTCTAGGAACTATAACAGAAGAAAGAGCAAAGAACACAATGAATACCATTGCTGCATGCATATCATACGCTAATCCCATTAGAAAATGCAATGCACAAAAGTAAATAAACATGGCTTACCAACAGATCCTGAGGCAAAGCTCAGATAGTTCTCAGGTATCAACCGTCTATCAAACCCAGGAAGAGGAATGAAATATCCAACGCGACTTATCACAAGGAGTACAGCAGTAATAAAAAGCCTTCGACGTATCTCACTTTTGAAAAAGGATTCAGCGGCATTATTCAAGACAGACCCCAGCTTAGCAAAGTTCAAGAATCTATTTTTATAGGCTTTGTTGTGAGGAAGCATGGATTCAGAGCCATTAGCTTGTGACATAAAGGTATCTTCACCACCATTGGGCGACGGCATAAACTTTTCATAACTTAAAGACTCTGCAGATGCTGCATCAATGCTAAAAAAACTTCCTTTTCGCTTACAGTTGAAATCATAAGAAAATTTTTCATTTTTCTTGTCTAACCATAGTAGCTTTCTGCCATATTCCGAACAATTTGATTTGAGAAAAAAGGTTCCAGTTGATGATTGACTCAATAATTTTGTACCGTGAATGATATGTTTCCCTGAGGACAGAGATTATTCAAAATAATCAGCCAAAATAGTTTAAAACATCAGAACCCTGAAGCATGCTAAAAACTTCTCCAAGTCTCCATTCAGAAAATAAAGTTGAACAAGAATCGTCTATAACCCAAAATAGAAATAATGCGATGGCAAGATAACAAACTAAAGAACTTTCTCAAAAGCAGTAATCTTGAAACTCAAATATCATTCTTGCTTCTCCTTTGCAAGTTTAGCATAAAAGAAAAGGAAAGAAACGATTACTTATCAAGAGGAAAGAAAGACAACATAGTAAGATAACAAAGGTTTGCCTCGAATGTTCAGGTTCTTTCTGGTGAAGAGTTGAGGATAGGAGCCCAGCGGAGTAGCTTCCATGGCTGAGACTGGTTTCGGGTAATTGGGCTGAAAACCCAGCCTCGCTTTCGGAGGTTTATCACTTATTAGTAATATCGTAATAATTAAAATTTCTCGATCCTCTACAGCGCCACTCCAATTTTCCATCTGTGGTCTCCTCTCAGCATTTCCCTCTTATTGGTCCACGAAAGTGATTACTAGTTTATAAGGTTTAAAGCTTCCAAAGCCTTTTGACAAATGAAATTATTGATATTTTTGTTCTCCTATCTTTTTATATTTATAAATTTGATATAAAATTTTTTAAAGTTTTTTGATTCCTATCTTTTTTTTTTTTTTACTTTTGTTCACATTGATTTATTTTAGTTTTTTTTTGTCCTCTTTTCTTATGATTAAAAAATATATTTTTTTGAGTTTTTTGACCAGTCAAAAATATATATTTTAATAATTTTATAAGGTAATTTTTCATTTTTATCCTCTACCTTTTTTTCACATTTGGTCATTAAATGTTTTTCTTTATCTTTTTTTTTTTACTCCGTTAATCCTGAATATAAATTCTTACAAATAAAATTTTTTTCTTATGATAAAATTTGAACCCTAGACTTCATATTTAAGTAAAAGAATTCTAACCAACTCAACAATCAATGATTTATTTTATCTTCACATCGAATGGTACATATTATTTTCAATAAAATTAATCTCAAATATTAAATACAATCCAAAAGTAAATCATTCATATATCAATTTTTTATATTCATATTTCACAAACACCTTTATATATTTATATATATTCAAAATTATATTAAAATATCTATAATTAAAAAAATTGTGTACATGAACTTTATATGAAAAGTTTTTTTTTAATTAAACTAAAATTTTCAATTATAATAATATGGAATATTGATATCTTTAGTCATACATCTTTTATTTTATTTTTGTGTTATAATTATTTTCAATTATTTTACTTTTTTTAGATAATAATGTATTTTATTTTATTTCTAACTACTTTTGTATTAAACTTCAATATTTTTATAGCTGAAACTTTTAGTTTAGTTAAACAAAATAATTAAAATATAAAATTCATGTACACAAAAAATTGTAAAAATTATACACATGTCATTATAATAATTATGTGTATATATAATCTAAATATAAAAAAAATTTTGTAAAATATAAATATATAAAATTGTTATATAAATTATTTATTGTGAGATTACATTTAATATTTGTTTGGAATTTTGTTGGAAAAAATATATCCTATTATATGTAAAAAAAAACTAAAAGTTATTAATGGTAAAGTTGGTTAGAGTCTTTTCACTTAAACATAAGAGTCGATGTTCAAATCCTATCCTTTTTATTTGTAAGAATTTACATTAATGGCCAATGGCTAAAAAATAAAAAGATATAAAAAAAAGTGAAGGATAAAAATGACAATTTACCTTATTAAATTTATAAGATACCATCCTTTAAGAGGTCAAAAAAATTTCCAAAATATGTTTTTGGATAATTTGGACCAATTGTATATAAAAAAATTAAAAGGTGCAGGACAAAAAAAAATTCTATATGGACCAAAAATACCAAAAATAGGTTTTGACTAGACTTGTAAAAATAAAAAAGATAATAGACCAAAAATACCAATATTTCGAATATCACAATGAATTTTTAAAATTTTAAATTAACATTCATTTTGTAATTCTAAAAAAAAAAAAGCCTTGAAATTGAACTCTCATAAGTAGATAAGATCATTAATAGCACTGAAAATAAATTAAAGGGAAAAGGGGAAATTTTACAGCTGCTCTCTATTTTATTACTACATCAAACAACGAATATTTTTATGAAAAACAAAATTAAAAAAAAAAACCTACCATTTCTAAATAATTATTTTATTTTTCCCGCTATTTATTTAATTAGATACAAAGGATCCACTAAATATATAAATATCTCGGGTGGCTACTGTAGCAACACATATTGAATGAATTCTCTGTCTAGCTGTTCGGTATATATTAGTAAGTCCATTCCTTTGGAAGGAAAATCTCCGGCGCCGGCGAACAGTACGGGGCTGCTGATGCATCGCTCTTCTTCTTATTTTTCTGTAAATGGCAGACCACATTTCCGTGTTGTTTCACAGGTTCTGCATGTTAAAGAAAATTATATTAATATAGTAATGTGCTAGCTATTAAAATCAAATATTCAAAAAATGAATTAATAAATAATAAAAGTATATATATAAAAAAATTTAATGTCGAGAAATTAACAATTCGTTTCACACCTTTATGGGGCTTAGTTTGCAAGCCGATCTCGTGGACATTAAGGTTGAGAGCTTGAACAACCCGGGATGGAAGGAGTACAGGAGGACAGGCTGCAAACCATAATCAACGAAATTGAAATTTTTATTAAAAAATTATATCTTAAATAACAAGATATTTAATGACATTTATACAAAAAATTTTATTTATTTATGAAATATTTAATTTTGTAAGAAATATTAAAAGTGCAAAGTTGTCGTTTTGTTAATCAAGATATATATACCAGGTTTATTGGGAGGATGCGAGGAAGTAGTTCCTGCTCTTCGGGGAAGAAAAACCCCAGTACCCCCTGATCTTTGGCCGGAGTCTAGGAAAACGGCTTGCATTCCAGGTCCGCCGAATCCCGTATTGTTGGAAGGAGGTGCAGGGTACCCTGTTCTTTGGAATCTTTGGGAGGATTTTGATTTCTGCATAATGAAACATAATCAGTACTACATATATATAAAGCTAAATAACCAAACTCTGCTCTATTTTGGGATTCCCAAATCTCAGAAAACCAAGGAAAAGAAATTAGGAGAAAAAATAGAAATATTATGTAAGAGATTGATGAATACCAATGGATGGTGATGTGGGTCTGTCGCAGCCACCAGCGGTTTGAAGTCGTGGCTGTTGGAACGGTGCCTGGGATTATATTTCAACTGATCCTGAAACCAACAATACAGAATACGAGAATTGAGAAAAGAGAGGACGACTCCGTTGCATGAAGAAATGTTGTGAAGTCGGAAAAATTGACATGAAGAAAACTAAGAAAGAAGAGACCTTGGTGTGAAAACATGTCTCGTCAAGCACATGTAGAGGAAGCCACGGAAATCCTTCTTCAAAGCTTCGGAGATCTTCAGTTTCAGCCATTACTGTAAAGAGAGGTTTATTCATGGAGAAGTTATGGAGTTCTAAGCAAGTTATAGTCTCCCAACTGCAATCCAACTAATTATAGATCTCTCTCTCAGTTCCTGCCTGGGGATCAATGATCATACATATATATATATAT
>JAWZTD010000145.1:4478603-4496435 GCA_035221335.1 Echites panduratus | reverse complement strand
GCAAGTACACCCTTGTGGGATTTCTTATGAGCATGATATACATCATTGTTTTCCTTTCTCTTTCCAGATCTCCCTGGTGTATAGTTGCTTGCATGCTTGTCACGGAGTAAATTATATCTTATCTTGTCAAATTTGTCCAGCATCTAGATTTGTAATTCGATCCTAATTTGTTACTCATTATTTCGGGATAATGCCCCCATTCTTTTGTAGTTGCATTGCTTCAAAACAGGTAGTAAAGCAAAGTGGAATGCTGCAACACACAGAGCCCAAACTGCAGCATGAGAATAATTGAATGCTTACGGGATTTGATCTGTTGGACAAAATGACACCTTTCCTCCATCCCCATACATTTGGATTGAGTGTATACTGGTTTGATCTTTGGCATAGAATCAGCTGATGAGGAATTGGCAAGGCTTATAGCAACAAATGGCCTCTTTCCCTCCTTTTGGTTCAGAGTCCTCAAAGAATTCTTGGCTTGTGTTATCGTGTTGTACTAATTATAGATGTAAAATATGTTAAAACTCTTTTAGTGTTATGATTAATGGAGATAATCTGTTGCCAATGACTATAAGTTAAGTTCATTTAAATTTACACACCTAAGGCCAGGTTCCTCCTTATACCTACTTCTTTCATTCATTTAGTTGTAACAATGTAAAGTTCACTCCACGCCTAGCTTTTATGATAAATGGAGATACAGTTGTTGCAAATATATCATTTGCATTATGACCATTTCATGTCAAGAAATTTGCATAATTTACACTAACACAATTGATAGCTAACTACAATGTCTCTTTAGTGCTCTTTGCTTTGTCTCACCCCATATGTATCTTCAAGCCCACTTGCTACTTTCTTCCTTCTCTCTGTAATCATATCTGAATATGCCTGCCAGAGAATTAATCATTGTCTATAACCATTATTCACTGTTAGCTAAGCTGATGCTTAAGATTAAGAAAGAATGCAAGTATACCTTTGGGTATGAAAAGAGAAAGATATACCACCATGCACATACTAATGTCAAAACAACTGCTGTCACAACAGTCGACTGCAAGACAAGCCAGCTACAAGTAGTTATTAGTACTCCAGTCAAAGTTATTGTCCAAGGTTGGCACCTGAGAGAAGTGTTTAGATCTATGAATAAAAAAAGATTTGTGCAGTGCCATCAAGATGGTCATCAAATAGGAAAGTATGATCAAAGTCAAGATCAGCTTAATCACGCAGCAATGCTAAAGGCTATAGAGCCTGCTTTCTGTTTCTGGGAAGTATCCCTTCATCAAATCAAAAAACTAATGCAAAGAAAAACTTGAAATTTCAACTTACACTAAATATTTTCTCAACAACCTCATAGTCCACATAAAGGATGGTACAAAAATTTGTTGATTAAGTCAACAGAAAATAGGCTTTGCTTGAAGAAGGAAATTACATGTAGAAACTGGAAATCTCAAAGATCCCTACTAATGCGGATGGTTAATCTCACTAAATCCAATTAATCAATTAAAATTAATAATCTCAGTTCTACCAACTTTCAGCGTTAGTAAAAGACAATGAAAAATAGAAATGGATTAAGCAGAACTTTTTAAACTAATCTACTGTGAAATGAATTTGTGGGGCGTTGGGGGGGGGGGGGCGGTGTAAACATAAGAATTGGAGAACAAGTACGGACCAGGATGGTTTGGTGTCCCAAACAGAATCGTATTCGAGGGAGAGATAATTGAGATATCCATCCATGTCTTGAACTACGCCGTTCTCATCGAAGAATGAGTTTCCTTCCTTGTCGCTGCTGCTGCTGCTGCTTAGGCAAGGTTTCCTGAGAGTAATCTTTGCTGGAAAAGGAAGGGAATTGAAGAGATGGGAATTGGCGAAAGAGTGAAGCGGAGGAGGAGTACTACTACTCTTGGTCTGGGAGAATGAAACGGCAGGGCATGCCATGGAACGAAAACTCTGAATCTGAACTAACATCTCTAACTCGATTGGTATTCCTCGTCGTTGTTGTTATCTGTGTATATACTCCACAGTGGTTGCCAGGTTTCAACCAGTAAACGGATGCCAAAAGGATTTCCTCCACGGTAACCCGCATTATTATAATGCGATCCCAGTTTATATTTTGAAATAAAATAAAAATTATATACTTATATTAAAAAATCATTTTATCATTTTAAAAAAAGAACATATATTTTTTGAAAATTTTTTTTTGTAAGGTTCTAAATTTAATATATAAATATTTTATGACAAATTTACCAAATTAGGCATTATGGTATGTATTTTGACTAAATATTGCAACTCTGTATTCTAGAGCATTATTATACTTAGTTTTTTTTTTTCAAGACGTTATAAGATGATGAGCACATGGTGCACAAGAACAAAATTCTATTGAATAAATTCTTGTTTCATTAAGGCCAGATCATTTCCTCAAGATCTTGAGTGTGTTGTAATCATTAATTTAAAAATAAAAAAAGATTAGATATTAATACCATTTTGCTTCCAAAAGTAATCATTTTTATTCGAAAATTGTACTGCTATGAGAATAATTAATGAAATAATTATTCTGTCTTCATTGGTACTGAATAAGACTAAATTGGTAGTAGATCTCATATTGAAATTTAAAATATAAAAAGAATTAAATTAATTTAAGATTTACTTTTTTAAAAAGTTTTTTTATACAAATGGTATTTGGACTAAGCTCACACATGCCTTTTGACTATATCTATAAACTCAACAAGTTTAGAATTTAACATTTTCAACGAGATTGAATCAAACTAGATTTATTTTATTTAAGAAGAGAAAATTTTCAATTTTTATGAAAAGAATAATAATGAAATAACTTAAAATAGTAACGAAGAAAAAATTAATATAAATAAATAATAATTAGAAATATTAGAGGGGAAAAAATAAACCTAGAAAACAAAAATTAAATTTCTTCAGATGGAATTTTTAATTTTGCAACTGTGGTAGTATTGGATTTAAGTGGAAAAAAATACAGGGTGGGTGGGGTGGGGGGTGGAGGGCGGGCGGCATTTGAGGCTTTTGACATGAGACGGCAAAAGAAAAAGAAAAATTGTTACGATACATGGCTTTGGATTTTTCTGCCTCTTCTCTAAAGAAGGGAGGCCCAGCTCAAACTTGCCCAGAATATCCAGCGGAGGATTCAATGGCCGTCGTTCGGGAGGCCCAATATCCTCTCCACAATTAACCATCTCAGGCCGTTGGATGATACAAGTGGCGAAATGGAGATGACATTCCATGAACCACTATCCGCTCGTTGTATACAACATCAAAATTCCTGATCTTCTCGTAGTTAATCCTAAATGGCGCCAAAGGACCTCCACCGCCAACGGTGGTCACCACCAGTTTCTCCCCTCTAGCCATCGTCGGCAACGCTGTCTCCAGTGGCAGTTTCATTAGGTCTGGACCCATTAGACGCTTATTGGGCACGATGTGGAACATGAGATTAGAGACGTATGCATGTCCTTCCCCTCCGGCAAAGATGGACCCGTCGTCTATGGCAAAAACCGTCATGAACTTCAGATCCGATAGCTCCCCGTACTTTACCCTCATTGCGAGAGATAATGTGATGTATCCACTGACCCGTAACCTCAACAGGATATTTTTTAGCATGAACCGCATGAGAAAGAACGAGTCGGCAACGGATGGCGGATGATCGAGCGGGAAAGAAAGGGAAGTCATACTCTCCAAGGTGCAAGATAGCTTAGATAGGTGAGAAATAAACCCTTGTATACCGTGGACTACAATGAGGCCATTGTTGAAGAGGTCTTCTTTAGTGATTTCAACACCGTTGACGAACACTTTCTTGGTGGCGATGGCGGTACTGGAGTCTCTGGCTCGAGCGGATGTTATGGTGAGACAGCGATTTGGGGCTAGGGTTTCAATCTTCGTGCCAAAGGATAAGGTACGAAGGAAGTGGAGAGTGTACAGGCCTGGAACAGAGTGCTCTTGAAGTAGGAGAGAGAGGGAACAATTTGGGCAAGTGAGGAGGGAGGAATCGGAGGGGGCAAATATGGTTATGGGGGTGGTCAGATTAGCGTCGGCGGTTGCAGTGGAAAGATCTTGGAAACCCAAGGTAGAGAGGACGGAGGTGAAGAAAGACGGCGGATATCCGTAAAGCACCTGAAACTCAGCCGACGATGGTGGTAAGGGGGGCTTCGCCGGGACTGCAACGGCTTTAATGTAAATGAGAAACGAGAAAAGGAGAACAAACACTTTTGCATTTAAAGCCATATTGAAATTCTTGAGCTTTTCTGCTGGCTGTTGTTTGATTATATAGAGGAAGAGGTGGACGACAGTAGAGAGTTCTTGAATTTTGATTTATCAGTTCAGTTAGTTATTAATTCTGTTATAGAGGGAAGAAATATACTTATTTTCATTCTTTAGATTTCCAGTTGTAGCAATATTCCATATCCAAACCGACAAACAATATACTCATATATTGCATTAGGTACTGTCCAATCTCACAAAAAAGGGGAAGAAAAGAAGAGGAAGTAATTTGTTTGAGTAGTCCCATTTGTAAATCTACCAAACAAGTGTTCTTCTCTATCATTTTTCAAGAAAATTCATCACTCTGAAAGTATATACTATTAGCTACAAAAGATATATTAAAAATTAATCAAAAGTTAAAAAGGAAAAAAGGGAAATTTACTCATTCTTCCAAGCATATAGAATCAGGGAAAAGCCCTGACCTCGTGATGGGGCAGCCTCGAGTCTGGAACCTGACCAACTGAATACAGAAGCACCGGGGAGAGACTGGCCGTTCAGCAGTTTCTCAGCTGAAATACTGGTCTGGAATAGGAAAACTGCATTCCCCATTACACTGCCGAAGAGCCAACTATGGACATCCCAATAGACTTCCACCGGTAGCCCATCAACCAAAATGGTGTTGTTTCCCCTGAACTTCCATCTCAGCCGCTTTACCTGCATCACTGCTTTGCTATCTATACGGATCACAAGAGAAGGGTCGTTAATGGCTGCCGTGTCGCATTCAATCAGAATATCGTGTATCTGCCCCTTGTCACAAAACTGAGCCTTAGCAGTGTGGAATTTCTTCCCAAAAATGTGTTCTCTCTTGGCAACAAAAACTGCAGTTCTAGAAGAAAGAGGAGAAGGGCTTGGATTAATGTTCATTTTCTTGTGAACTTCCCTTTCCAAATCTCCCAGGAGTAATACCGGTTGCTGATCAAACACGACTGCTAAATAAAACCCAGATAATGGTTCTGGCCCGGATGCAAATTTTGCAGCGGAAAAATCCCAATATAAGTCAATTATGCTGGAGCCAATATCTAAGCTTCTAAAACCTTTCCTTTTGGAAAACAACCATGGTTTGACATCAAATTTGCAGAGGCTTTGGTTGTTGGAATTTTGAATCCCAACACTTACTCCCTGACCCATCAAACTCTTGGTCCATGAAACAGTAATGAAACATGGAAAGCCTTGTAATTGACAATGATAGACGGCAGTGACAAGATTTTGGGTAACTCTACTTGAATTCAACGAAGAAGAAGAATCAGCAACCTGAACTCCACTTTCATTAAAACAAGAAGGAAAATCCCTCATCTTTCTCAAGAATTTTCCACCTTAATGTCTCCCCCACTTCAAGTCCTCATCAGTAAGTAAACAAAGCTATGAGCTATTCAAATTGTAGGTGATCAAGGGAACGGGGCTTGCAGAAGTAGTAAGAATCCAAGAATTAGAAGCCAAACCTGAGGACGGATGATTTTGACGGTGTCTTGAAACTGAAGGTGACTATTCTTTATTCTAGTGTATCGTGGGAAAGAGAGACTCGAGCATGCTTCTCTGTCAAATCAGAGTCTTTGCCCAAAAGCATATCCAAAACAAAAAAAATTTTATCGAAGGAATGAAACCAAATCGCAGAAAGGAATGAGAACTAAAAGACAAAGATTTGCAGAGAGGAAGAAATTGTTGGGATTTCAGACCACACCAAGGAATGAAAAAGCGAATTGGGCGCAAATGGCCAAACCCCACTTATTATACAGCTGAGGATGCGTTACAAATTGCAAAAGAAGAAAAAAAAAAAAACCATTTTCTCATTTGAATTGGTTATTGGTTATTAAGTACCTCTTACCACTGTCCCTCTCTAACATTATTAGAATCATCATCTGCATATGCACGACCCGAAAAATGTCAACAGAGATCTCAAGAAATTAGAGCATCATTTTTGGGTATGTATTTGAAATTGCATTAAAATACTCTGCCATATATTCTCTTCTGGATTTCGAATCATGGAATTATTATTATTATTATTTAAAAAAAAAAAGAGGGAACAACAACAACACACAACCACCACCCTGAAGGATTTTCATTTTCCCGATATTTTGTGAGTCTTTAAATAGGTAATGCTATTCATGTTCTAAATCATGTGTCAAACAATGCTGATGAATTTTTTTAAGCAAATCCATAATAAAAATTCTCCGGAATTTATAAATCTAATTCAATTATCATGTGATCCTCCTAAAATTTCAAAATATAGTCTGTTTGAGTAATACATTTTTTTTAAAGAGTTTTTCTTACATTTTTCATTTTATACTCATCCCTCCCACGTCCCTTCTATTGAGAATTAAAACTCAAGACCTAACAATCCTAAATGCTTGTGGTTACCTCTAAATTAATAAGATTTAACAATCTTTTTAAATAATACTTAAATACAAATATATATTATATCTCTCATATTTTTAATCATAATTCTCTTTTAAAAAAATAAAAAAAATAATTGCAAAATAATGTATTCACTGAACTTTTGGTTTTTTAAGAAAAAAATTCTGTTTCATCACCTAAATAATAAATATCCTCTCACATGTAATTTTCGTATTTATTCGTAGGCTGGAAATTTTTGGGCCACTACAGCGACCATTGGCTTTTAAGTCTTTTCAAAGCTCCAACTGGTACGAATCTAATCACTGAAAAGGAAATGGGATAATCATAATATTTGATTTGGAATTTGGACTATCAAAATTTCTTCCCAAATATTCACGTTGTTCCGTGGAAGCGTGTCCCGCACTACGCTTTCAGCAATAAATAAATCAAGAAAGAGTCCGCCTTCTTCATCTTCTTCTTCAATGTAAATATTTCATGTATAATAATACTAGTAGTTCTTGAAGGCTGAAGCAGAAGCTGGTAGCAATAGATTTTGTTGCAATTGTGGAGACCATAAAGTTTGCGCCATAATTTCAACTCTTTTTTTTTTTTTTTCTGGGGGCAGCTTTTCAGGCAACTATTACTGCTAGAGTCACAAGAGAGACATTTTTTTCCCCTTTTTCCTTCAGACCATGCTAATGCTTAAGGATGATCATTTTTTTGGGTACTGCTACTGACTTATATTCATCATATATACATACATAATGTTTTTAAAGGGAAAGTAATGGAAGGCAAATTGAATAATGAGACATTAGTCTTTCTCATGTCTTGGTGGGTTTACCCATATTTGAGTGACCATCATACCTAATCATAATAACTCTTAACAACCAATGATCATAATTAAGCTTAGCTTAGCCTACCCTGATTTGTTAGTGGAAAATGTAAGAAAATTTTGATGAAAAAAAAAAGAAGTTATTTTATTCAACAAATTCCTATAAGGCTATCATAAATAAGTAAACTTCTTATATAAATATGGATTCATATCTCTTTTATTAAATCACATCATATAAATTATCTTAAAGATAAGTGTATCATCTGATGTAATAAAATAACAATAATACATTTGATCTTTTTTTTAAATTACTTAACTTGATATGATTACAATCCATAGTTTCTTATGATACAATAAAAGAGTTTTAAACCAAATGAGAACTACTCTAAGTCTATATTAATATATATATATATATATATTATATAAATATTATATATGTGCCTTTCAAGTTTGAACCCCACCCACCCCATGCATGATGCATGTGCTCTGAGAGGACTGGTCATACATAGTTGGGTTGCATGAACCCCTCATCCCTGCAAAGCTCGCTATTGTAAAATCCTGGGGATCGACAGGCCATGTGGTAGATCCATTTTGGACTGACTTCTGGAAAGAAACCCATCATCGATCATCATGCTTCTGTTCCATGTAAAACTTGATCTGTTCCATATTTGGTTCGCCCGGAATACTCAAAAAGGATCATCAATTTCACTCAAAACCCTTTTGCAATTGAATCATTTGGATTTGGGGTTTTGGATATCAATTACACATAATGCCCTCCACCAATGATGAACATTATAAGGGACACAGTCGCTTCAGATGCAAGAATATGGGGACAAAACGCTCTCTAATGAGTACCGAGAAATAAAGACTAGCATCAAATTGTGATCATTCTTGCCCTCCATATTTCTGATCCAGTGTCACCATCCCAGTGAAGACACCTAACAGGAGATGCATCATCAATATTTAACACTTGATGGCGGCTAAAAAGCCACAGCGAGAAAATATAATGGTACAAGATTTTACACTATGGGCATAATCAAATGATTTAGAAAATGTTTAACAAATGCTATTTATGTAAGAAGTTATCTTAGAAGAATCCATACAATTCATTATTTACATTTTACAGGGCCTGCAGCAGGTTCGGTTCGCAAATACTAGACCAGTAAAGTTTCAGGAGGCCGCCAAAGCATACAACCAATTGCCATACAAAAATGCAGCCCATTCTGATAGACAAATAACCACCACAACCTCCTCCGTTTCACTCTTTACTCTCAATCAATACCAAGAAGTGCCAATGGGCACTTAAATATACGATGATCACTCCATATTATGAAAATCATGCTAAGGCACAAAGCTAATAAAGATGTTGTACAGTAAGCCCAACCATAGCAAAACCAATGGACATCTTTCCCCCCACCCCCACCACAAAAATAAAAAGATAAAAACCCCAAAACAAAGGGGGGAAATTGTCTCTTAAATCTAAAAAATAGAGGAATTGCAAGGCAGTTCTACAAAAATTTGTGAGCATTGACAGATCTATTAAGAAACACTCTTCTTCTAACTCGCATATCTTTCTTGATCAAAAAAATTTCATCATCTGTATTGGGTTGGGGGCAGGCGGTTAGGGAAGAGAGGAAAAGATAATATTTGATCAGAGCCTCATCAGTTACATCACAAGAACATGCCAAAAGATTGTCTAAGGGAAATTCAAATTTCTGTAACTCCCCTCTCAGTCTTCAGTGAAGCAGAAGACAGTCCTAATCTTGTAATGATCTGTTCAATGGTAATGGTTAACTACCTTTAATTCAACAAAACTCGGTTGGTATTGAGCATGCAGTAACAACCCACCAAGTTCAGCCATCCAAAGAATAAGTTGCCATGAATTATAAGGAATGACTTATATCTCTCTCAATTCAACAGGCACAGAACAAATTCCTCAGAGTGAATAAGCAGGTTGTAGCAATGATGATATATTAGCTAAGAACACCACCACATAAAACTCCACTGAAAATATTTGCATAACCTAAGAAAATAAATAATGAGAACAAAATTACCAATGCAATCTATTTCTCATTGTTAACAATATATTTCTAGAATCTTAAAAGTTGCGGCCTTCCACCAAAAAGGGATGGGAAGAGGGTAAACAAGCAAATTCTGTAGTTCTCAAATCTTGCATGGTCTTCCAATAACCAAAGCATCCTTTGCAGATGTCAGAACTCCAAAAGGTCTTGAGAAAAACAAATGTTACCAAACAAATTACTTCCTTGACACTCAGCCTTTATAGCTACAACTTATAAATTCTCTTGGCTCCTTATGCAGGTAGAAGATAGAAGAAGGGTTATCAAAGATTATACTTATCTACAAACAAAGATATAAACAACTGATAAACAAGATACGGAAATGAATAAATCAGATGACAAACTAGATATCTCAGCACCTTAATCTAATTTGTTCTTTAAGTTGAATCTACAACAACCACCTTTATTTGGGGATGGTTGAGTTGTCTCAGGATACTGTTAGGATTGAAGCACAACAAACATTTTGGTTTACTCCAATATGAAAACATGAAAGGTTATAGTCAATAAGGTTCCTTTTCTCCCAATATTATCCTGAGACGGGAAACAGATTCTTCTATATCACTGCATATTGTCAGGAAAAGGATTAAGTATTTCATAATAGAGAACACAAACAACTCAAGAAACCATTTCATATTACAAAAATGGAATCAAAAGATCATAGGAAGATTAAGGAAATCTACCATATTTGAAAATCTGATTATCCTCAAACATATAATACATGCATCTTTTCCACGAGTTCAGATGTGAAAACATGTCTGTGAACCAGAGGAAAGTGACTGAATAACAAAAGACAAGTGCTTAAAATAGTAGCAATAAGTGAGATTGAAAAGAAAAAAAAATGTATTATCAGGCTTCAGCTCCCTCAGAAGACCTTGCACCAAAAGGGTCGTGAGAAGGACCAGTATCCTGGCTAATATGGCGATCCACAAGCCGCTGCAAATCAGCCATAACCTTTTGTTCACGCTTGGCCTTCTCCTCGTAATTAAACATGGCCAAGGCTCGCTTGTCCTCAGCACTGTACACCTGATTTTCTTTTCTGATACGAATGGCATTCATTCTCTGATGCCTGCTACCACTCATCACATAACCAAGACCCTCAAACTTCTGAATCTCATCAGCAGATAGACCAACTTCTCCTCTTCGTGGGATACGCTTCCCTTGCTGAACGTATTGTGCAATTGCATCTCCTTCACCAGGTCTAAGAGCCCCACCATAACTAATATGTCCCTCAGCCCTTGGCAATGGCATTGGTCCAACTGGAAGCTCGCTTTCTAGAGCAGCTTTCTTCCTAGCCTCAAAAATCTCTTTGAATTCAAGAATTTCGCTATTAACCTCATTTGCTTTTTCTTCCTCCGTCACTTTCTGTTTAGCGTTGTCATCTTCGGATTTCTCCGAGAAGGAAGCATCACTAGCAGTCTCCAATTCCTTCCTCTTGCTGTGCTTTGGCCGGGAATGCTTCTCACTTTCACTCTCATCCTGGCTTTCACTTTCATCGGAATAAGATTTACGCCTACTACTCCTTTTCCTCTTACTTTTGGTCCTACTGCTCCTGTTTTGCCTACTCCTCTTTGTTCTGGACTTCCTCCGTCCGGCTTTCCTATCTTCTTCTTCTGAATCCTCACTCGATTTGTCCGACTCACTTTCAGTCTCGGATTCAGACTTTGACCTTCTCTTTCTCCGCCTATAACTCGATTTCCTGCTTTTCCTCCTCCTCCTCCTCCTTCTAGATCTTGAATCATCCGATTCAGAGTCAGAAACCTCCGTGGAATCGTTTTCTGACTGGCTTCCACCCTCTGAGGAGCTTTCAATATCTGACTTGGCAGATTTTTTCCCTTTCTCAACTGTTTCCTGCTTTTCATCGCCCTTTCCCAATAGATCCTCTTCAAATTCTTGATCCTCAGGTTCATTTGGATCCCTGGGAGGACTAGGAGTGCAATTCCAAATGCAATTCTCAAGCTTTTTTCTCAATTTCAGGCGTTTGAGCCTCCGGTACTCTTCGAAGCTCAGGTCTTTAAACTCTTCATCAGAGTCCAAACCAGCGTGACCATTATTTCTATAGTCACGATCAAGAAACGATTTCTTCCTGTCCCCATACGGGCGTTCGGACTTAATTGTATCGTGCCTAGGGCTTCGTCTCGGGAAAGAATAATCAGGGGAGGGTCGTCGGTCACGGTTATTGTACCTTGAATATCCATTATGAATTGGACTACGACTGCGACTTCTGCTCCGGCTGAAGCTGGGACTCCTGCTCCGGCTTAAGCTGCGACTCCTGCGATTCCGGTGGCGGTAATCGTCGGTGGCATAGGGTTCCGGAGAGTGGCGTTTGTAATCCCTGTGGCCACGTCGTTCATGGGGAATTTCAATGGTAGAGGATGGTCTAACCATTTTGGGAGCGAGTCGTTGTTAGGGCTCTTCCTCTTGTTGCTATTTATGCTATGGGGTGTACTAGATTTTCCTTTCCGGCGATAAGGAAAAATTAAGGAACTCTTTGTATTTATTTATACCATTCCCCTTCCAAATTCTTTCGGGATTATGAAAAAAAAAAAGAAAAAGCTTATAGAAGGAATTAGTAATTTTTACAAACATTTTTTAAATTAAAATAGTAAAATTTTTATCATTCCAGATTAAAATTCATAATAATTAGCAAAAAAAAATTAAAAAACTCATAATAATTCTTTTTGCAAAAATTTTGAATTACTTTAGTAATTGTTTAAGATTTCTTTTTTTTTAAATGATAATAACGAATACTTTACAGAGTAAATCATCATTTTAGTCATTGTTCTTTTATATTTTTTTCATCATATAAGTCTTTTTTCATTTTTTTTAGATTTTTAAATCCTCTATATTTTTTATTTAAACCAACTAAATTTCTAATCTTTTATTGTAACATTTAAAATCTTTATTCATTTTTCCTTTGAAAATATAGGTCCTTCATTTTTTACGAGTGTCTAATAAAGTCCTTATTGTATGAAAGAATAAATTTTTAAACCAAATGATTTACCAGACATTCATTTTATTAAATATATTAGGGGGTAGAGATGTCATTTCACTATTCTCTCGTTTTTTCTTCTTCTTCTAAATATGAAAATAAAAATAAATGAATGATAATGAAAAATCATTGAAAATGCAAAAGCCCCAAATTAACAAAATAACAGCTTTAAATTAAAGTTTTGACTTGATTTTTTACATCCATCTTGATTGTTTGGAAAATCATATTCTTCATCGAATTCGTCAAATAAGTAGAAAGACAATACTACAAAGTCCACAAATTGATCACTACTTTACAATGCAAGGTTTCTTCAAGTAAGAGGGACTCTGTTAGACATTCATAATAAGATTGAGGACCTATCTTTCTAACGGAAAAATGATTAAGGATTTTAAATGTCACAATAAAATATTAAGGATTTAGTTGGTTTAAATAAAAAAAATATGAGATTTAAAAATCTAAAAAAAACAAAAAAGGACTTACATGGCTTTAGTATAAAAGAATAGAGACTAAAATGATGATTTACTCATATTCTAAATCTAAACTTCTTAATTTTTAAAAATTTATACATTAATAATTAAACTAATAAATTATTAATTTATTTATTAAAATTCATAAATTAGGAGTTCTACATATTTTTAGGTGTTTTAACTCAACCCCAGGGGTTAAATGAATACGAGTCTCAATAAAGTTTAAAGAGGTCTTGAGGTCAAATATAGACCAACGTAATGTTCGTATACGAACTTAAAATTCGGGTTTTGAAAAAAGAAAAAAAATATATATACATTAGGAGAACGAACAAAAAATATACATGGGTTTAGCATGGGCCGAAAAAAAACATTTGAAGATACCCAAAATGGCCTATCTTAGTCTATGCAGTCTCAAACATAGTGTAGCCCAAAAAATCATAAATTTTGTACTCTTTAGGCCTGGCCCAACAATATTCCTTCGCACTCTCTATATCTTGTATAAACCCTACTCGAAGCTCTAACAAAGCAGAAGCCACCTGCCAAGAAAATCCCTGAAGTCGGAGGCGCAGCAGGCAGGAGAGGGAAAACGTTGAACAGTCCTAGAAGAAGAAAAGGGTATATATTCCCATTTGCTTCCTTGTCTCCATTGCTCTGGTTCCCTTAGATTTATATCAATTTAGTTTCTAATACAAATTTAGTTTTCAGGAAAGATGGCGGATAAGGCTGTGACAATTAGGACGAGGAAGTTCATGACAAACAGGCTTCTGTCCAGAAAGCAATTCGTGAGTTTCTTACTTTGTTTTTTTCAGTTTGTTTGATATTTAAATTTATGCTTCTTCAATTTGATCTTGTTTATTCGTGTGGTGCAGGTGATTGACGTTTTACATCCTGGACGACCTAATGTTTCCAAGGTATTTGTTTTCCGGTTTCATGCTAACCGATTTGTTCATTGCATATTTGATAGTTAGAGGTTGTAATTTTTACGTTTTCCTTAGTTGTTGATGTGGAAGTTTTATTTTGCCATTCGCTGTGAAATCTATTGTGGCTTATTTTCCCGTCTGCTGAAAGTTTCTGTATACCACTTTTTTTTTGTTAGAAAATAATGTTAGGATTTTTTTTTTATGTCTTACAAAGTGATCTGTCTAGTAAGTGGTTTTCTTCCCGGCTGAAGTTCAGATATTGGTTATATCTCTCGTTTGTGTGAATTTTTGAAATTGTATCATTTGTTCCCATCGATATCACAGCTCTTTTCTATGTTTTCTGTAACTCTTTCTACTTCTACTGAAGGCTGAATTGAAAGAGAAATTGGCACGGATGTATGAAGTGAAAGATCCCAATGCCATCTTTGTATTCAAGTTTAGGACACATTTTGGAGGAGGCAAATCAACTGGATTTGGGTTGATCTACGATTCTGTTGAAAATGCTAAGAAATATGAACCAAAGTACCGGCTCATAAGGGTAATGGGTCTTTCTAAATTTTGCTTACTTTTCTTATTCTGGTTAATTGTATCTGGAAGTAGCCTTTTAAACATTGATTTCAGTGTAAGTGCCTTCAGTAGAATGTTCTCATACGACCAATTGAAGCCAACAGTAGTTTGGGTATTATAGAGTTAGAATCTTTCAGTTGTGTATCAACCTAAAAAATCACAGAACGTTGTGTTAAAAAATTGAAGTAAAAGGTGTAGCCCCTTAAGTTATTCATGTTTTTGCTTCTCTCTTCTGGGGCATGAACAAGGGGGAGGCAGTTTGCATTCTCATTGACATAGATGCCTTGTAATTTTAATTCTAGTAGACTCTCGGAATATTATCATTTGTCTAGAAGGGTGATTTAGTTCATGATAGTTAAATGTTGTGTATTTATGGCAGAATGGGCTGGATACCAAGGTTGAGAAATCAAGGAAGCAGATGAAGGAGAGAAAGAACAGAGCCAAGAAGATTCGAGGTGTAAAGAAGGTGAGTGAATAAAAAATGTTAATTAGAGAATTTCCTTTTCCATTCTTTTTGAAGGAAGTAACAATTTCTTTGGCAAATCCTGCAGACTAAGGCTGGAGATGCTGCCAAGGGTGGAAAGAAGAAATAAGTTTATTTGAGTGTTGCAGAAGAGTTCTTTGTGCACCTAGTTAATGTTAAATTTTGTCTTTCTCTATTTAGACATTTTAATGATTTGACATCTTGAGCTTCAGCTTTGTGGAATAGTTCACATTATATATCCTTTTTGATTTGGCAGAGGTTACCAGAATTTAATTTTGTCTTAAACTTGGTTTAAGGATATTCAATTTCTGTCACCATTTTGAACTGGAAATTGCCATTCACTCAGGCACTCCAATCCGTCGCTGATATATTTGTTGAAGCAAGTAGCAAAAGTCAGTAAAATTTTTCATTTGCTGTTTTTGGTTTGGCCATATTTGCTTTGTTTTTCTCGATAAATATTTGCAACTGTCTGTCCATGCGAATGGCGACTAATATCCTCGCATCGTATGATGATCATGTTCGCCATGCTGGAGTTGGATGTATGTGAAATTGATTGATTGGTCCTAACAACTCTTGGTTCTTGACCCAAAAAAAGGAGAAGATGTTCTCATCTTCTGGAAAGAATGAAGGCAGGAGCATAGGGTCAACGCTTATTAGAAATGGTGAGTTGGATTTAAGATGTTTTTAATGGGTTTGGGCCAAGTCAGGTACGGGTTTGGTGGATCACGGCTAGGTCGACTCCATAATTCTCAATTATTTTCGTTTTCAGTCCACTTTTTGGTAATATCTTTAATTGTTCTTAAAATTAGTTGTAATTTTAATTTGAATTTTATGTTCTATGGTTACTTGTAAATTTATCACGTTTTTTCCCAGAAAAATTATCATTAATGGATCTCTATTTACGTTAACTAGTGATCAATTAAAACGTGATAATGCACATTATATTTTCTTTTAGGTAATTTGTCATCATCTTTCATGATATATTGATAAATTTTATTTTGGTTATTCTATTGCGAGGTTTAACATACAAAGTATGTGTTCTTTTTAAGATTTTATTTTTAATTATATATGAGAAATATTTATCTTGACGCGTCCATATAACAAAAGTTATTCTCATTTTTTTACGATGAATGGTAAGTCATTCACTTCTCTTGAAATGTTTGAGATTGTCAATATGAATGATGTCTAGTTTTAAAACTCTTTTTAATCTATTTTAGGTCAAACAATTAATTAAAAAAATTATTTTCATTTTAATAAAGAATAGAGGTTTTTTTAGAAGTTGGGCTTCTCATTTAAATAAAAGGAAACGTACTTTTTTTTTTTTTTTTTAAACCCCAGTGGCATTAACTCCAATGTCTTTTCTTTCCAATCTTTTCAAATAACTCCTTTACAACTAAATTTCTATTCTTTAAATCCATCAAATTTTTCATCTCAATCAATATCCGTCGTTGGAATTTGAAGCCCTCTTTGTTTTAACCACGGAGCAGGAGCAACAAATACTTGAAACCTTAGTAGAGTTCAATGATCAGGTGCTTCTTGTAATTTGGACCTATGAAAACGACTTGGCTCAAATCACTCTTGTTGGCTCTGTGGATTTGATATAAGCTGTCACAGCTGATGCACTGCTGATGATGGCCATGCCGCCAACGAACACCTTGTCGAAGGCATCCTCTTCGTGGTCGTGGAAACCGTGTTCCCTAGTCCTCCTGAAGATCACAGCACCACATCCACCATAATTTCAATTTTTTTGCTCAATTGATGTATCTTAGTCATGAATTTGTAAGGAATTTTGAAAGATACATAATTTAAAAAATAGTTTTTACAATAAATTGTTCAAACAATTATCAGATTTAAATAGCTTTTAAAATAAAATTATCAAATAACTTTCAACTTTTTATTATAAGTTATTTTTTAAAGAAAAATCAAAAGCCAACTTTTAAAAACAAAAAACATTTGGCCAAACCGGCCCTGAGTGCATCTCATGAATAAACATATGGACAAAGTTTAAGTGGATATTATGACTTTTATTTTGTCTCAACGTTTATAAATTGTTAGTAATTTTATTAGTGTTGCCCTGAAATAATTGTGCAATTATTATTACTACTATGATTTGTGACTTTTTTTAATCGTCTTATTTAATAACTCTTTAAAATTTTCAAAATAACTTTTGAATTCCCTTTCTATGTTTTAAATGTTTATTTACTCACTTATTTTGAATTTTTCATGATTTTCAATATGAATCATATCTACGAACATATGATAAATTTATAATGGACAAAATTTACTCGAATATCATGACTCTTATTTTATCTCAATGGTTGCAAAATAATTAGCAATTTATTAGTTCTGACTCCGAATATTTGAACAATTATTACGGTTAGGATTTGCCACTCGACACGATTCAATCAAAATAAGATTTGAAATGTAACTTCTTCAATTATGTGAATGTATCAACTAATTATGTTATGAAATCAAACTTTATTGATAGCATCTGTTGTATCCTAACTATGTGAAGAGCTAGATTTGCCTAAATTGTTTTTCTCTTTCCTTACCGTTTTTCTCAAGTTAGCTTCCACAATTTCAAGAGTTTGTCGGATTTCTTGTGGATCGATGACACTAACCCTCTTTTTTAATCATCTTATTTAATAATTCTTCAATTTATTCAAGATAATTTTTGAATTTCCTTTATAAAAAAAATACATTTAAAATATATAATTATATATAAAAAATCACAGAATATTTGATGATATAACTTTTTTATAAGAATACATTGAATTTACATAGTTTTATATTTTAAGATTCATTTAACAATTGATACCTACATCTCATATAGTCCTTTACAAATTACATATTTTTATTAAATTCACCGAATTATCATGGTTTTGTTTAAAAATG
>JAWZTD010000145.1:4464177-4478503 GCA_035221335.1 Echites panduratus | reverse complement strand
TTATTATTATTATTATTATTATTATTATTTATCAAATCAACTATGTTTAAATGCTATATTTGACACTCTTAAATTCATTAAAAAACATTTAATCTTATAATATCAAAATTCTCAAATAAATAAATGGCTTACTGTCATTTTTTTTCTCCAAGCCATCAATGGATTGATGTATTGAACATTACCAGATTTTAAATAGGTGATCAGTTAAGCAAAGAGTGTTAAATGAGTTAAGAGTTGTAACAGTGTACTTATTATTTAAAATTGCATTATTGAAATAATCTTATATTCCATTTAAATATAAATTTTTTTAATGAATCTCCCAATCATGACCAAACCATAAAGCTATTAAATGAATTATTGTGTTACAAAATATTCATTAAATCCATTGAATTATTATAAAATTAGATAAATTTGATTTATTATATTCGTTATTTATTTAACTTAAAAGGTTAACCAAGGAAAGATATTCACTGGATTTACTGCAATATTATTATTAAACTTCAAGTAAATTGGATTTATATATGTAATTCATTAAGGAAATAAGCTAAATTAGCCTACTTATATTATTATTTCATTAATTATTAATTCATTATAGTACTATACGACTTTTTGGTAAGGGGAGTTACACTATTTAATGTGAATCTGTTCCGTCCAGTTTGATTTTTTTTGATGCAATTTTGAGACACACGCAATGGAGGGAAATTTATCTAAAGACGGCCCACAGGGGAAATTACGATACTGCCCAAATCATCATGGTCCCATCTTGCCCATGGTATCCGCCCATTCTACAACAAGAGACAAATCCACATGCAGGGACCTAAATGTAATTACTCCATTCAACCCCCCGCGGACCCGAAAGGAGTAAACGACACAGGCCCCTCTCTCCCAGACTCCCACGCAGTCTCTCTCTCTCTAAAACCCTCTATTTTCCCCTCTCGTCTGTTTATATTACATCTAAAACCTCCTCAAATGCCCGTGAATCTCTTTCAGTTTTCACTTCTTTTTTTGTTTATAGAGCTGAAATCGCCGATGGAATTTGTTCCCTGAGCGTTTGCCTGAAGCCTAACTGATTTTTGTTGCTTCTGTTTTGCTTCATTGTAAGTTTTTGTTGCATCGGTGTATTTTTGTTTTTTCTTTTTCTTCTAAAGAGTTCGTGTGCATTTTTTTTTTTTAATCTCGTTTGATTACTTTTTCTTCTTTTTGTTTCATTTGGAAAATAAAACCAATTGGCTTTGTGTTTATCGTCCTGTTTTATTTTCTGGTCGTGATTATGCAAAAAGAATTGTTAAGATTGGTATGTACTGTTCACATGTTTGCTGTGAGCCTTCATGCGAATTTATGGAAAATGATACTTTTTTAAAAAAATATTTTTGTAAGAACAGAGAATTTTGGTTTGCTCATATGTGAGAAAAATGGTTTGGAATTTGATGTGATGGTTTCATGTCGTAGGCCAAAGTGAAATGAAGCGGGTTTTGAGATCAAGTACCTTGCACAAAAGACAGAAGGGTCTCCTTGATTTGAACAAGGAACCAAGTGAAAATAAAGGGTTTACATCAGATTCAGATTCTTCTGCTGAATTTGTTTCATTGGAAGGAAACATTGGGGAAGTTAGAAGTGTGTCTCATCCTTCAGATCGTGGTAAAGATGTTGCAACTGTTGACAGGTGTCTACCTGCCGATTCTGTTGTTGACGAATTTGGTAATAGGCAGAAAGGGAAAGAGGGAGAGAATGTGGACGGCCCAGGAAGTGGTGATGCGGTGAATGCCAAGGGTCTTGAGCTTGAGTTGTTCAATTCACTTCCAACCAAAGAGGGAATGTGTGAGGCTCAACCGTTGAGGGATAGTGCTGATGCGGTTAATGAGGATATCACTACTGGTAGTGGTTCTTGCTCAAATGGTGGTGCTCCTATTAAAGGACGGCGAGGAAGAAAGAGAAAGATAGTTGGGATTCCATCTGCTGAGGGGGGTACCAAAAAGGATGCATTGACCGCCGAACCAATGCATCATTCATCTGTGCAAAACGAATCTGAGGAAAAGACTAGTGGCTCTGCAGAAAACCTCAAATTAGTGAAAACTGGGGATGTGAGTGAATCTGCAGTTGATGAAGTCAGCATACATGCTGCCAATGGGGGTAATTTGGGTGCTAATATGATCAGCGATGAGGCTGGTAATACTAACAAGGACAAGCAAGACGTTAGAAACAGTCGCAGAGGGAGGAAAAGGAAGATAGCGGAAAGTGTGGGAGGCGAGAAGGATAATGAAGTTATTGATAAGAAGGCTGAGAAACTTTCTTTGCCTGGTAAACCTCAAGTTGTTGGAAGGCTTTTGAGATCAAGGACGATGGCAACAACTGATGGTGAGAAGCAGGCTTACGGAAAAGAGAACCTGGGGTTTGTGGGCATACAAGGGAAGAAAGAAATAGCTGCATCTGAAAAGAAGGATGTAAAGATGGAAACATGTGGAAGAGGTCGAGTTAGTCAGAAGGGGAAACCTGTTCTGAAGCGTCGACGTGGAAGACCCCCCAAATTGCACACTGAGAATGGGAATTCCAAGGTGATAGTCAACAAGAAGGTTAAGTTGGGATCTCAAAAGAACATTAACCCAAATAAAGCAAGAAATGGCATTAAAGATTCTACTTTTAGTGGGTCATTGGATAACCGACTAGAAAGGACTAAGAAATGTAAGAATAGGAAGCATAAAAATAAGAAAGAAGGTGACTTGGGGAGGAGAGAAGAACAGCAGTTAGTGAGGGATGAAATAATTAGTTTGATAAAAAGGGTAGGATGGACGATCGATTATAGGCCCAGGATGGGCAGAGAATACAATGATGCCGTGTATGTTGATTGGGATGGCAAAACATACTGGTCAGTCACCTTGGCCTACAAAAGCCTAAAGGAGAAGGTTGAGAATGGGACTGCAGATGCTAGGGCTACTTCTGTTTTTACCCCAATATCAGAGGACAAACTCAGCACACTGTTGAGAGTTAGGAAAGAGAAAAATGAGAAAAGTGAAAGGAAACAAAAAGTGGGAAATAAGACGGGAAAGCAGGTCACAAAAGTGAAACATAAGAAATCTGCTGTGAAGTGCCCAGTTGTCTCTGACTGCAATGAAAACTTGAACTCTAGAGCAAGTCCAAGAGATGTATCATCAAAGAAAAAAGCCAAAAAGGATACTGGTGAACAAGGCAGTTCAACGGTGGCCTCATGCAAGGGAAGGCCAAGATCAAACTCCCTGATGGCTCGGGGCTGTGAGAAAGGGGCAGATCCTCATGGTGATGGTTTCGTATTGTATGGGGGGAAGCGCAATCTCCTCTCATGGATGATTGCTTTGGGAACTCTTCCTTTTGGTGTGAAGGTGAAATATATGAATCAAAGGACAGGTGTGATACTTGAGGGGAAAATTGACATAGGGGGTATATCTTGTGGTTGCTGTAACAAAATATTCACACTTTCAGGTTTTGAGTCTCATGCTGGTAGCACTCTTGGCCAGCCTTTTGATAACATGTATCTGGAGTCAGGACTTTCACTATCGCAGTGCTTGAAAGATTCCTGGAGTAAGCAACAGAAGAAAGATGATATTGGGTTTCATTTAGTCGATGTGAATGGTGGTGATCCTAATGATGACACATGCAACATTTGTGGAGATGGTGGTAACTTAATCTGTTGTGATGGTTGCCCATCAACATTCCATCAGAGCTGCTTGCAGATTCCTGTATGGTTTACCTTTCCTCTATGTTTTTATTACATCTATTTCTTCACTGCTTAATCATCTTAGATTGTTTGAGACCCTGCATACGGAGAGTTAGAACCAGTAATCTTTTGATCACACTAAATGAGTTGAGTGGTGGAAAATCTTTCTTTCCCCTTTCTTCTTACTTTTTGGTGCCAACATGTAACCGTGAATTCACTATGATGCTGGTACTGGTTTTATTCTGTGGACAGGAAAAGAAATTATATAAAATTTATCTTATACAATTTAAAGTTCCATTTTTCCAATTTTTGGTTACATATATATATGCAAGATGCAGATAGAGAGAGTGATATGGTTTAACTGTGCATGAATGTACTCTAGGCTACACTATATTTATGGATTACAAACACCTTTGGACTTGCAAATGTTATCTCCGCGATGAAGATGCTAAAGCGGGTTAGAATTCTAGGCTGAGGTTATTACATGGGATCAGAATTTTTTTTATTTCATTACAAAGGCTAGTTGAATTGTAAAGGATGCTTAAAAATTTCCTTGTTTCTTAAAAAGGAATGATAAGAATCTATTCATTTTCTTTCTTATTTCAGAATTTTCCCTCTGGAGAGTGGCATTGCATATACTGTTCATGCAAGTTCTGTGAGATGGTTGGTGGGAGATCCTATCAGGGAGATGATCTTCATGACAAAGATGACTCTGCATTACTGGCTTGCCTTCTTTGCGGAGAAAAATGTTCGTTGGCACATTTTGCGGTCTTTTCAAATATTTGCAACCTTAACCTTTGCTTCTGATCATCACATATTTGATAGAGGGGACCTAATAACTCATTTTTGCCTTTTCAGTCCATTTATCTTGCACTGTGGAGAATGATGCTCGACAGATTAACCATGAAGGCCTTTCTTTCTGTGGGAGCGGATGCCAGAAGGTACTGTGCCAATGATTTGATGTACTGTCCTACCAGATTTTTTTTAATCCTTTTCTGTGAATACATATGAATTAATTTCACGCAATTATTCCTTTTATTGACAACTAATTTATATACTGCAATTGTTCATAGTGCTATTTATTTTCTTTGAAGTTGGCTTAAAGTTCTATGCATCACATTGATGTATTATAAGTTGTTATATTTAATTGTTATATCATCAGCAAAATTATCACCCTTTGCTAGTTAATTATTGTGAATTTGATAAACACTAGTTTTTTTTTTAAATTTATTTTTTATTTTACAATTTATTTTAATCAGATTTAATATGGAATCAATTTTAATTTTGCCTTATTTTCCCTTTTATTACCATTTGCACAAAATACGTTTCTGTATTTGTTTGGGTATGAATTTATTCTCTTGGATGGTGATGTGAAGATTGGTAAAGATATTACTTCAGAAATTATTTTCCATAATATATTTTTTTGATGATAGAAAAGGGTGACTTTCCCTGAACCATATATGCATTTGGTATTTTGTGTCGTTCGGTGGGAAAGGAATGAATGGAAGCAGGGTCATCCATAGGGGTACTGTTCTGAGCAATTTTAGTTACTTTTTTTGAAATGAAGGATACATCCTTGCTGGACTTGAAGAATTAAAACATTTCAACTACTACTAATATCATTGTTTCTTTTAACCTCATTTTTATTAGGTATGCTTATTTCTTTGTTTTCTACTTAGTCTGAATGAGTCATTTTCAATGATTAGTAAATAATTCTCAGCACTTCCTCCTTAAGTAAAGCTAGACCCAAGATGCTAGGAAGTCTTTCGCCAAATTCCTAAAGCCACACCAATCAACTACAGGACTGCTCAAAGACATTATTGTGCTTCAAGATGATCTTGTGCTTGTGAACATGATTTTCATTCATGGACTATTAAAAGCCAACTTTTGTATAATCTACTCCTGTATTATCCTTTGTTGCTTCATCATCCCCTTGCTAAATATATATTTCAGTTTCTAGATAGCTACAGCTAAATTTGCTATGCTGTGCATATGCTACATTTGAGTGTAGCAAACATAAATGCCATCTGAGTTTTCTTCCATGATATTTGTTAACAATGCTTGAGCTTGTCATTTATATTGAGTTGGATTCCCATATACTGTAGAAGGAATAGCTCTTGAGGCAAGCATGTCAGGAAGCTCATAAGTATGGCATTTGTTTTTCTGGATATGGTCTTAAGTATGGCATACTGAGTAAGAATTACCCAGTAAAAGTAAACTGCGGGATATCTTTGAAGAAATAAGAAAGTTTCACCTATTGATTGAGAAAGCTCTAAAAAGGTGCAAGGGTTGAAAAAGAAGAAAAGACTGCCTTGAAATTTCTGCTTTCAATGGTGTAATGGTAGAAAGTAGCTAAAGCGAAGGCAATCTCTCTGTGCTATGCTATTTAATCATTAGTCATTCAAGTTGCTATCTAGATGGTATAACGTGTATTTTCTCCAAGCAAAAAATCCTAAAGATAGAATGTCAGTGGGGAATACTTGTTTAAGTTTTACATTTCTGGTTTTTCAAATTTGACATTTGGTATTACATGCTAATACTATGCTTTCCCATCAATTAGAGAAATTAAGAAATGAAACTGATTACAGGTTGAAATTCTCAAACATGTCTTGGAAAGAATGCTTGAATGCATATCAGCATCTATTTATACTTAATTGGAAACATTAAAATGCTGAAATAGATTCCAAATAAAATTCCATGTGCATGTTTTAGGGGTTGTCTAATTGCTTAATCTGTCAACTGTTTTCCGTTTCAATGTAACCTCTGATATTTTAACTTTCTATGAGAAAAAAACAATATAGAGAGGAGGAAATGAACACCCTAAAGTATTTATGGTGTAGCGATTCAGTTAGCATTCCTTTTTTGTCATTATATGCAACAATTTAAAAAGGAATAATGGCCAAAAGCCATCTATCTCATTCTTTTTGCATTTGATTCAGAATAACATTAGGTAATTTTCCACATGCCTAGAGCAGCTTTATTGAAGCACGTCATTGACCTTCCTTTTGGCACCAAAATAAATCCTGATTAAAATTCAGTGTAGGCTAAGATGCTTAGAAGAAATCAGGGAGATTTTACTCTCTGGACTTTTGTTCTTTAATTTTATTTTTCACTATCCATATTCTATGGTTTACAAATTACTGGTAAATTTTTTTGCCAAATGTGATATCAATCTTGATTTATAATTTTATCCTCTTTCTTTACTCAATTAAATCTTATAATTCTTGTTTGGTAGCTTTTTGAGCGCCTGCGGATGCTTCTAGGTGTGAGACATGAACTAGAAGAAGGATTTTCATGGACCATTATTCAACGTCAGGATGTTAAAGAAGATGCATCTCATAGTTCTGAGTTATCAAAGGTTGAATGCAATTCCAAATTAGCCCTTGCTTTCTCCATTATGGACGAGTGCTTTCTACCAATTAGTGATCTGAGGAGTAAAATCAATGTGATTAAAAGTGTTATCTACAGTTGTGGGTAAGCTCTCTTTAATAATATTGGCTTGTAGCATGTGTCCTATTGTAATTTGCAAAGATGTCTATTGGAATATGTGGGACATTTCATTCAATACTGATTTATTTTGTTTTATATTCCTAATGCATGGGCTAGGATTATAAAGATCACTTTGTAAGCTTAATTTCTCGTTTAACATGGTCCGTGTCTAATCAGTTGAATCTAAAGATTCTATGGCTGCATGTGAGAGTAAATAAAAGGAACACTTCCTGGGGATTTTGTGAACTTGCTGCTTAAGGTCACTTCTACTGAGTTGAAAAACCTATGCTTAATCTGATTGTAACAATTGTCAATATCATTATCTAAAGAAGCTCTAACATGAAATCATCCATAAGATGTGGTGGCTCAATTTGGGGTTAAGTACAAACTGATTTCTGATTTTCAATTGTACATAAAGATTTATATTTGGATAATGGATCATAATACTTTTTACATCTGAATGAACATATACACACGCATATATACATATTCATATATATTATATTTATGTTTCAAATGCTTCTTTTTGTTGTATGAATTTGCTGACAATAGGGACATCTTCTGTTCTTATTTTTCCTGTTCTTAGACTTTGTACATTTTCTTTGATGGTGCTAAATGTTATTCCATGTTCCATTACTTGTTATTGTCCTGGATGTCATAAGAATTGTTGTATTCTTTTTGTTCCAGATCGAACTTTAGACGGCTAAACTATAGTGGCTTCTACACTTGTATTCTTGAGAAGGGGGATGAACTTGTATCAGCTGCAGCTATAAGGTTGTTCACATTGTTTTTGTTTTCCTTAAAATTTCATTTTGCTCTTGATAATTTTCAGTCTTTCTATAATTTTTTCTGAGTCTTGCATGCCTTGTGTGCCTGTTTTTAAATATATCTCATTTCTCTTATAGGAGCATTTCTATGAAGGCTTACACATGTTTCTTATCACATGTTGGATGTCTTCAAATGACTTCAAGCAAACAAATGCCTTAGTTAATTTGTTAAGATTCCTTTTACATAGGCATTATTTTATGAATTTCTGTTGTACTTGCATGGAGCTATGATTTTGTTAAAAAATCTTGTTCAGTTGTATGTTCACCAGCCTTTGGGATAATTGAACATCTACAATCAGTACTCCATTCAGTAACTTGCACTATAATGTTGAAAGCTAAAACACCATTATTGGCATAGTACTTCATGCACGGTTGCCAATTTCTTATGCATTTTATGTAGTAGAACAGACTCCTGAAATTTATGCTCTGATAATGAACAGAATACATGGCAATCAGCTAGCAGAGATGCCTTTCATTGCAACTCGTCATATGTACCGGCGTCAAGGCATGTTCCGGCGGCTTCTTTGCGCTATTGAAAGGGTACTTTTTTTGTAGTTCAACTTGGTTGATGCAGTTAATCAATCTCCCTTTTAAGTCATTTCAGTGTTAAGACACTCGCTTGATGTTGATGATTTAGTTAAATTTATGCCATTTATTATTGGAAAAGAAATTGATAACACAATAGGCCAATTTGCAGATTAATAAATTGGGGATAGTTTTTAACAACAGTAATCAAATTCAAAAATATAATCTGGGCAAGATCCTTGCATAATGCTTCTTTTCGTTATCTAAAAGCTTGTAGAATTGCTGCCAAAAATAGTTAAGCATATTGAGTTACTATCCAATTCTTTTTCTTCTGGTCATGCTCATTCATTTTGACTGTGAATTTTCTTTAATTTGAACCTGATTATCCAAGAAAAGTTGGAATCAAATCCCATATAGTTCCTGCAGGTACATGATAAATGTACTATTTTGAAATACAACTTTTGAATTTTACTTTACCATGAATCTGTTGATTTTAAATTACCTATTTCTACTGCATGGACATTGGGTTGCCTCTCAAATGTGCCTGTCCTCCGACCTCTGGCCATAATTCTTGACCTAGTTTCCTTTTCATGTTGTCCCAAATTACTTCTATTTCTAAATAATGGTTTTATGTAATATCTTTTTCCCCCAAATATGCCCTTACCAATGTTCCTCGTTAATTAGTTAACTTTTCAATGTTACTATTACCCATATTGAATTTATCTGACCAAGATTCATTAAACATTTTTCAAGATCATTTTTAATGCTTCACTAATCACAAAGAAGGCCAAATTCATTTATTTCCTGTATTTTTATACAGGTAGTTTTCCAAAAATTTAATAGGATGTTAAATTTTGTATTTCAGTGCTTTTAACTAAAAATTTTACAATTCCTTAATACTCCTGGATATATGGCAACTGTGCAAAGTAATTTTTAATGTATTGAGTATTTGATGCTTACATGTTAAAGAAACCTTTTTGTATTATCTTACACCCCTTAAAAGTTATTGGGTCCTTTATTGAGTGCTTTTCAATCTCCATTTTTGACATAAAGTTTATGCTTCCATGCATGTTTCCTCATATTCCTCTATATTTGTGTTTCTACACTTTTGTGGTGGAGTTTTCATATTTGTTGAAATTTTTTATTTTCTTTCTCCCCTCCCTTTGATTCAATATGTCTAGTTGGCATTTCTAATTTCTGGTGAGACGGCTCGTTTTAATTATGTTTATGTAATCTTTAAACCTACAAATTCTGTTGTTCAAATCTTTGCTCTCCTCAAGTGGCTCCAAGTTAACTTTTGTTATTCATGAATCCTTTAGTGGCTCTTGGGCATAACATACTGGCTGTTTATCAGGGTCTCTCTTCTCTTGGAGTCAAAACACTTGTCATTCCTGCTATATCTGAACTTAATGAAACATGGACAAAAGTGTTTGGATTCTCGCCAGTTGAAGAATCAAAAAGGCAGGAAATGAAGTACATGAGCTTGGTAGTATTTCCTGGCATTGCCATGTTGCAAAAGCCTCTATGCAAGCCTCATTTCACTGAAGGAAAAATAACCACTGCTGCTGGTAAGGGATGACTGCTATATGCCTATTCCTTTTGCTTTCAGTTTCCTTATTTTTGCTTAGTTCTTACAGGTACTGGAATTTCTCAACCTCAAATTGAGGATGTCAAAGACAGTTCCAATCCTTGGCCTGATTCTGATGCTTCTGGAGTGAAGCTTAGTAGGCATGATGATGAATCAACTGTTCCTGCCGGGTCTGGTGCAAGAGAACATGATGGTGCCTTGAAGGATTGGCCTGGGAGTACAAATGCATTGGTTAGTTTAAATCTTTCATCTAATGTGAAAACACCATCTCATGATAAATTTGAGATTTCTAACACCTCTGTTTATCATTATTCTGAATTTGATATGTAGCATCTCTCCGGGGCAATGACCAGTGGAAGTGCTCAATCAGGTGAGGCCACTGGTTTCCCTTGTATGGAAAACTCCAACTTCAACTTGAACCAAAACAGTGCTTGCCCGGTGGATAGCGATTCTTTAACGAAGTCAACGAAGTCCATTGGTGGAACTCCAGAATTGAATAATATGCATAACAAAGAGGAGAATGTTACGGGCATTTCAGATGCACCTCATTATGATACTTCATCTAATAGAGATGCCCTTAAATTTTATGAGCATGGGTTAGTTAATCATGACACCGAACTGAAATCTCTTAAAGGAGTTGAGGATTGTTCTTCCACAGGCTACTCTGGAAACACCATCGACAATCGTCAATCCTTGTGCAACTTAAGAAGCCACCCTGATGTCACTTGCTTCACCACTCCTGGCAATACTCATGCATGTAGTGTACCTGAGGTAATTAGCCTTTACAAATCTATCTAATTGGTAAATTAAATCAGTCTCTGTAAGTAACTAGGCTTGTTCTGGTGCATAATGCCTGTGTAATTCTAAGATTATTGCTACTCAAAATATCTGTCCTTTAAACATTGTTCATGCAATATTTGCAATTTGTGAAGGCCATTTTTATATGTTTCCTTTTTGGCTCCATATCTAGAGTTCCTAAGGGATTGAAAACTGTGTACCTGTGTCTTCTGATTGATCTGATGGTTAATTATTAACCCGGAAACAAATGCTTTTTGAACCATTACATGTGAAGTATTTTTGGAATTAAAACTACTAATATATTATATTTATAAAACTTAGTTTTGATCTACTGGTTTACTTTTCCAATGGACAAGGGTTAGTTATTTTTAACCTATTCTGGATCATGCCGGCTCTAATCTTGTAATTTTGTCAATTCCTGTTACTAAAAGTAAATTTGTTCATGTGATCAATAGTGTGGATGGCAATCCTCTGATAGGATGGGGAAGATTCGTACCTTCTTGTCTTGTCTATTTGTTTAGGGGTGCGAACGTGCATTCATATATATTGGAGTTGAAGTGTAATTTGTCTCGTTTCATGCCCTATCTGCAAAACATATGAATAAGCATGACTTGTTTATTATGATTACCTCATTTGTGTTTAATTGGGTTGCTCTCTGCTCTGAATTTTGCAATTGTATCTTTTGTTTGTGGTGGGATTATTTCTTTTGGAGTCAAATTTCTATCATTGCCTACTCGGGGCTGGGTTTGATCCCCGGATGTGCAATCCTCCTTCGGATATTACCCTCGGCCTCAAGTACCCGATGAGGCTAATGGATTCTGTTAAAAGATCTTCTGAGGAAAATACTTTATTTACTTTTGACTTCTGAGGAAGCTATTTAATATTGCTCTCTGGAATAGACTTTATCGTCGGCACTTGGTTCAACTCAGCTCTGTTTCGTATTGTAATAGGTAAATGGAGGCAGATAGTTGAAGAGTGGTAAAGCTGCCCAATCTCACTGCAGTTGTGAGATGTACAAAATGATCGAGTTTGAAGATATCTTTAGTTGCGATCTGACATATTAGACTATTTCTGCTGAAGGTCTGCCATTTGACAACTAAAATATGTAAATAAGCTTTCTGTGGTAAAGAAGTTTTGTAGGGTTTCTCCTGCCAGATTACTAACAGGTTTAAGGATTGATTATCCATGGGGTTGAAGATGAAATGTTCGGTATTTGGGTATGTAAAAGCTCTTATGATGATTTTTGAATATGTACTCCATAACTCCCCCAACCCCCTCCCCTCCCCCCCCCCCCGCCCCCCAACACACACACACAACAAGACCTAAGGAAAGACGATTTGACTATACTAGCATGCATAAAAAACCTTTGAATCTTTTATACAGTGCTTAATTAGATTTGTTGAGATCCACACTACTTCACCTATTGCACTCCTATATCCTTGAATCACATGAGAAGGGCGTTTTTGAAGTGTTATTCATCGGTTCTCTTATCTTAGGAATTCATTCTTTGCAGGGTGGCAGACCTTGTGATTTAGCACAGTACATAGATGACGTTGATGCTAACGGGTGGCTGTAGATCTTTTCTAGAGGCGGACTAACATGCAGATATGCTGGTGGTGATGGTGGAACTATTTCATTATGTCCTTTAAATGGTGTGGAAATGGACGTGGTATAGTTATTGTCCCGTGGGAAGCTTGACCGTTAGATTTGTCTGATCAGAATTCAGAATCATGGTAATTGTAAATAGAAGTAAGAAGTGCAGAGAGGGTTTGCTCTTGTTTACATATTTGAGCAGACTGGCCGTATCTTTTTGTTGAAAATATCAGTTGACTAATTGATTCTGGCATTTTATGGTGTCTCCTGGACATTGAGTCTTTCTTCGTCAGGTTAATTTAGTTTTAGACATGTGCAGTGTTATCCTTAGATGCATGTTTTTGTTTGGCTTCTAGTCCCCTATAAAATAAAATAAACTCACATTTTGTTAATAGAAAGAAAATTGGAAGAATAAGTGAACGGGCTCAGAAGAATCTTGAGGGAGTTGTTAAAGAAATATTTGTTGATCCAGCCATGGTAAAACAAACTAGGAAGATACCGCTCTGACGCTGTTTTTGTCGGACCAACTTGGTTCCATTGGGTGTTTATTTACTCAGGGAGGCTTTGGCTTCATCTGAGTCTAAACCTTGTCAGCACTTACCTATGCAATACATACATGTGTTTATATATATATATATATGTATGTATGTATGCAGAAAGATTCTGTTTATTTGTAAGATTACGGTCCAGTTAAAAGGTTTTTATGCTCTTTGCACAAGACAATCCCGTGAAATCATGTGTTTTTTTCAACTGTCCTCTAGTTTGTCCATTAACAAACTTGGGTGCCTGCGATACGGACAAACTTTCCCCAGAGCCCTGCCTATTTTTCATTTCATTTCATTTGTTTGATCTGAGCTCAATTGAACCAATAACTTTGCCCACAGGGTTTCCTTTTGTCATCCACCGGAAGGAAATGGGGATCTTTAAAAAGAACTAAAAGTTAACCCAATTTTAAAAATCCCTTACCACTTTGTCTTTAGTATGAAGTAAATCAAGAAATATGTCTTCTTTAAAATTAATCTTTGATCAGCTACCAGCGGAATTGATAATACCCTCTATGTTTATTGTTTCTACCATTGAAGTACGTCTCGTAAGGAGGAAATGGAGCCCTTAGCAATTTAGGATGGTGGTAAATATTCAAGCCAAGCCAAAAAAGAAAGACCAACAAACAAGGCAACGATTTGAAGCTTCAACTGTCCCAGAGTCTTTACTAATAAAAATGAGAATAGAATTAAATAATGGTGTAATCACATTTACCCAACAACAAAAAAGCACGATTGTTGTACAACTACTGCTGACACCTGACAGAACGGGCCGGTGGCTGCCTACCAACCGTGCGAATTGGGGGGCATTTTGTACTACAACTCTACAGTTTAAGGGCTGTGATAAAAGAAAGAAAAAAAAGAGAAAGAGAGAGAGAGATAATAGTAATACAACTGTTAAAACTTTTTTATTTTATTACTTAATTGTTCTATCTCCTTTTTGATATTACAGATTAAAATAATATATTATTGTTTTTAAAAATATGAAATATCTTTATGTTTAATTTATAAAATATATCAACAAATACTTGTATTTTTATTAATGACATAGAAAATCTTGAACCATTATTTTATCTTTATATATATTTATATAAAAACAAAAATAATGCATTTTGATACATTTTCTTATATTATTATGGCTCCGGGGCTGTTTTCATAATTAGCCAACTAGTTGGAGATATTTCAAAATTATTCAAATTGCTTCAACATTTTATAAACACTCAATTTTATAATTCACTTTTTATTCTACACTCATTTTGACTTTTTTAAAAAAAAA
>JAWZTD010000145.1:4392801-4411551 GCA_035221335.1 Echites panduratus | reverse complement strand
AAAAAAAACATTATAAAAATCATATTATAATTTGATCAAAATATATGTGATCAAATGGGTTAAAAGTCCCTTGAAAAAAAAAAAAGTAACAGTGATTGTATTCAGGAACAAATGATTTTTCTCATTTTACACAACTTTCCATTGAAATGCAAGTTTGTGCATGGGAAAGGTACAAAATCTTGACCAAATGGAACAATCATTCAGTAACATCAATGGAAACATATAGTCAAAAAAGGCCTCGTTTCTACATTTATATACTCTACTCAGTACTACTGGCAAGAGATTTTGGTAACATAATAATCCATCTGGACGTGCCTTTTTTTTTTTTAACCGCTACTGCTACTTTAGTAGATAAACATAAATAAACCCCATAGAAAGGATAAAAAAAAATTCTCCGGTACAACTAAAAGCTGGTCAGTGTCTCATAGTAATTTTTCATTTCTTCTTCGTCATTAACACTAATAATCAGTGAAAGCCCACAGAGAATTTACAAGTTAATTAAATAATTTCAAAATTCTCAGGTCAGATCCATGCAAAGGGGGAAAGAAAAGGGAAATAAAGGAAGGTGGATGGTACGTACTGCAACAGTGTTTATACTATTTATATTTTTTTTCCAAATGTCACTTCTGTCGAGGTGTGCAGGGCTTTATGGGATACTCCTGTGTTAATAAACTTGGGATTTCGAGATCGTCCAACCATTGTCCACTCCATGTTTATGCCATCATTTACCTATGACAAGCTCTCCTCCGATGATTTTGTTTCATGTTGTCTTCTCTCTCTAGTTTCTCCCATTCCTTTTTTTGTTTTCTGTTTTTGAGAATTCAGAATCACATCCCTCAAAGTTCTGCTTTCTGTTTGGTTTTGGTTGGGGTGGGGTGGGGGTAAAAACTAGATTAGAAAAAGGAAGCCCAAATCTTAAATATAGAGACAGGTTTTCTCTCTTTTTTTCTTTTTTTTTAATTGGGTTTTGGGTCTCTGTTTCCAAACTCTTCCCCAGCAAAACCTGCCCCAAAATGCTTGGTTGCAGTACAGCCTGCCCTCAGCTGAGCTGATATATGGTCAGGCAAAGCCACTGCTTTGGTGGTGCGCACACTGCAAGGAAAGCACTTGAGCTCTGCAAAAGTTGGGCAAAGAACCAGAAGTCAGAAAACCAGCACAGAAATGGGGGACATTGTCTTGTAGCGCAGCGGGGGAATAGATATGATGGATTGTTTTTGTTAACTTTTTCTTTGTAGTGAGAAAGAACCAAAGTTTTTGTTTTTTTTTTTTTTTCACACCTTTGTTTTCCTCCTTAAAATATAGCCAGTATTGTTCTTATTCTGCCCTTTGATTATGTTCTAAGTTTAGGATTTCCAGTTTAGAATGGCCATCTTCTTTAGGAGATTCTTGGCAATAATATGAATTTGCATTTCACTGTTATGAGTTTCAGAGAAGAAAATGAAGTGCCGATTCTTTTGTATCTTCTTTTTTGTCCTGTTGAAGGAGAATTAATAGCTAGATAGCAATTGAAAAGGACATCAATTTCATATATATATATATTGGTATCAGAAAACCATACAATCCAAAGAGGAAAAGGAAATTCCAATTGAGAGAGAGAAAGAAGCAAAGTTTTCATCATTTCATGTGCTGACCATACTGCAGATTGCTCCCCACAAAATTAAAGACTAGTTGTCTAGTGGCCTTATTATTATGACACTTTGATAAGAACCTGACATGCTCTCCTACGTACCCACGTCTACTCTAGTCCTTGCTTTAACTTCTTTTTTTTTTTTTTTTAAATGTGAAAGACAGGGTGAATGTAGTGATCAACAAGGCATGGTTCTCCCAAATTCCAGTAAAATTTGCTTGCTTGCTTCCTTCAATAAATATATATATATTTTAGACGGCTACTGTAAGAGAAGCTTCACCTTCACATTGTCTTTTTCATCTACCACCAAGTGACTTTGCATTTTACAGTACCAACAAATCCAACCAACAGCAACAATCCATTGTCTACCGCCGGCCTCGCCTCTTTCTTTTCTTCCAGAAAAAGAGTATACAAAATGCAAACTATTCCAGAGAATCAGGTTGTCCCAGAGGATAAAATCAGTTTACTTTGCATACCCCAAGTATTCTGAGTGTGTTGGAGAGAATTAGTTGACAAAACGAGGGACTGCAAAAGAGTCTGTTGAGATTAAGAAAGTAATGGAGAGGATTAGACTGTATAAATCAAAAGTGTAGCAGGTAAACTAAAAATATTGATTAATCAGTATAGAATGGACACATGACGAACCTTCTTCTATATCAAGCATCGCAGCACAAGAAACATCCACTCACAACCTAGGCATTGTTTTCTGCTAACCTTCTTGAGAAGGAGAAGAGCATCAGCCAAGAATTGAACCAGGAAATAGATCTTTTTAACTTTCCTACAAGAAACCAGGACCCAAAAACTTATCATCAGAGACTTTTGACAAGGAAAACTTTTGTCTGCAGATAACATTGCTTTCAGATGGAAAACAAATTCAGAAAATCAATCCACATTAAAACAATAAAGCAAAAACTTTATCCAAGATTTATGAGTGGACATAAAAGAACATAACTTCTAGAAAGAGTTACAGAGGTATTTTAAGAGAAATGCTGGAGAGAATTTTACCTGGCATGGAGTACAAAATTCAGATTGGAATACTAAGTGGATTGAAACTCTGCTTATGCACGAACCATTGCAACATCCCTTTCAAAGGAAACATGTCATCAGAAAACGGAAACAGGGATAGAGTGGAATTTTGATAGAAAGTACTAAAGAGTAATGTTTACAGGTAACTTACTGGAACACTACTTTCATTCCCTTAGTTTTCAGCATTAGCTAGAGTCCATTTCATTCTCTAAAAAGGGAGTCCTTTGGGGGAATAACTCTTTTTCAAGTAGAAATAATCTGTTGTCTAGTAGAAATTCAGATCACTGTTTCCATGGGAATAAGGCAACAACTCTTCAACCTCAATACGAGCACTGGCACAGCTCATGCTTTTCTTGATTCGGCTACGGTTGACAGATTCAACCTCAGCCAAGAATATACTATATACTGGCCTATGATCTGAGAATCTAGACTCTCCACGGACATAAGATAATTGACGAAGCCCTCGACCATACCACAATATACGATCACACCTTCAACAACGAACAAACGAGCTTTATCGAATGGCAAGAAAAGGATGACTTTTTTTTTCTCTTTTAAATGCTAGATTGAATTTACTCATTGCTAATATCTGATGAAAGAAGGATTACCATGCAGGTGTTCGGCGTTTTTCTTTTGGGTGCATATCATCACCAGCATATCTATCTGAATTATTTGAGTACTTGTATGTAGGAGGGAAATATATTTTTCCTTCATGCCATCCCTCAAAAACACGCCCTTGCCTCTGTTCTATCCTCAACTGGAAGACAATTATATATCAGCTTTTAGATCGGGCAATTTCTGATACATTGAGGTACAATCATTTGCAGACAAACTTTGGTCTAACTTACCTGATCATTTTCTAACAATGCCTTCCAATTTCGCATTTCTACAAAAGCCTTGGCAATTCGATATGACAAAGCAATCCTATAATTCAAGTCGCCAAGCCATATAATTCGACTAGACAAACAAAGTGAAGAATGTTAACTAGATACAGGAGAGCATTCAAAATCAAAATAGAAAATGAAAAGCATTCACAAGCTGAAAAAAAAAAGGCCTTACTCATGCTCAAGAATACTTTGGGGAGAGTTCTCATCGCCCACACCACGAACTCTAGGAAACCTTGTTTTCCGATGAATTTCCATGACATCAGCATTCCTTCGCAATTCATCACCTTCCTTTTGTCCAGAGGTTAAATGACTACAAATGAAGCAGAAACTTGTTTGGTGCAAAGACATGCTGATTGAAATTGAACCCTGTAAAACCCCCCAAAGAACACGATTACATTTTCTCAACACAGACAAATGTGATCTAAATTGAGCTAGATTCAAGCAAAGGGGAAATATACCTTGTTTCCTAGATAACCCATTAATCCTCTGCCCACACAAGATACTTTCAAGTTGTGAACATAATCTCTTAAATCACTTCTTATCCATACAGTGAGAAAAATCCCAACCATCTGCTTACTTGCCACCAAACAGTACCTTGATTGCCCCTGATTCCTATCCCTATCTTCAATAGAGACAGAACCGCTGTATGAAAATGGCGAGTAGTAAGCTGAACTGGGTGAATCATCTTCTCCGTTTTCATCATCAGATGAACCACACCATCTACCATTAGGATCATAATAATCACTTGGCCGGTTCCCAAACATAACCCTATCACAGACACTGAATCTACGATCGAGTTGAGGCTGTGACATTGACATATCATTTCCTGCCATTCTCATGCTTCGGCTTAGTGATTGAAATGAGTGACGGTTGAAAAATGATGAGGTATTTTGCTTTGATGATCCTTCAAAATCAGCATCCAGTTCTACTATGGGATCAGGGATTGGTGAAGGCGTATGGAAACTACCACTTGTTCCAGGAAGACTGTTCAAAGTCTTTCTGATGAGTGCTAACCATTTCCTAGCTGGACCATTGTCTTCTGTGCCCAAGACATTACCAGCATTCAATGGAACAATTTCTTGAAACCTAAATGTGAAAGGAATAAGTGAGGGCTTGTGGCTGATTAAAGCAAAATATTACTGCAACAAATAGCCAAAAAAGTAGCAGTAGCAATGTTCTATCATCCACACTCACCCAAGAACATAGATGTCAGCAGGAGGTGACATGTGCAGCCAATCTTCAAGATTCAAATAATTAGGAGGAGATTTTCCAGCAACATTCCATGTAGCTGCAAAGATCCTGCAAAAGAATTGGTTAGGAAGAAATACAAACCAGCATTCAGACAGAAATGTCTTGAAATACATTTTAATAAAAAGATCTTCTGAACTAACCTGTAGTTATGCACATCAGTGACAAGAGATGCATCAAGGTCAATCTTACTCCGCCGGACTCGATCAGAGCACCTTTTACTTGACCTCTCTGTTAATTAAGGCAATTGATGGAATCAAACAATACTCAAACACGATTTAACCAGAAAGTGAGAAGAACTGCAATTTAATTAAAATTTTTTTTGGAAAATTCAAGTGCTTTAAAAGAGAATGCTGTGGTCCAAAAGAAAATGTGCTTGTCCGGCTTTGCACCTGTTTTGCTTTTCCTGATAGTGCATGCATTTCTCTCTGTGAAATTGTTCCTCCATTCTTCATCAACACCTGAAAAAGCAAAAACATAAAGCCATTAAAGCTGGCTCATTTCAGACTTAACTGCACCCAACATGAATATTTCAAACTTCAAACAACAAGAAGAATATTGTCATAACTACGAATTTCAGTAAGAAAAAGAGAGAGAGAACAGATCTTAAGATGCAATACAGCCCAACAACCATGAATTTCGTCAGTCATCAAATTTGAAATGCATCATTTCTTGAAGCACAATATGGTAGAGGAAGTGGAGGAAAATCATTAAAGGAATATCCCTTTTCTGTTTATTGATATCAACAAAAAATCAGAATTAGAAAATATAGATGACGGAGAAGCAGAGAAAGCTCCAGTCACCTCTATAAACCGCGTCGTCTGCCTGAAAATCCTCAGCTTTGGTTTTGATATTGAACCATTTCTTGACCAGTGTCTTGGTCCATGAAAGCTTCATCAGATACAAGAAAACCCAAATCAGCAATACTGGGAAAACAATGCAGAGTCACAAATAAATCACGGCAGACCATACTCATAAGCAATTCACACTTTCTCCAACACAAACCTTGCTTTTCTTGGAGCTCCCATCTTTCATTGTTTCAACTTCATATACAAAAAATCAAATGATCCAAGAAATAAAGATAAAAAACTTTCTTTTTCTTGCCCTTTGGCTATTATTTGTAGCTTCTTTGCCTTGGAGAGGATTGGAATGAAAAGAAAAAAAAAACAATATTTTATAAACTATTCAGGAAGAAGACAGGGATTTCCCTTTCAATTCCAATCTTGCTGCCAAGAATCAAGGATCAACAATAGCAGCTTCTTAATCGCTCAAAACACAAATAGTTCTTAATTTTCTCACGTAAACAACCGAAACGAAGAACAAGATCCCAATATCTTGACATTTTATTCTCTACTTCTCCAAACCCAAATCCAATCAAAAGAAAGAAATGGGATAATTTTCTCTCTCGCTTTCTTTTATGAGTCAAGCCCAAAAGAAACAGTTGAAAGGAATTCAACAACGATATTGCGATGCGTGGAAGGAAGACTATTAGATTCTGAATGTAGAAAGAGACAATGCAGACTCATAAAGAGAACAGGATTCACTGATTCAGTGAGAGGGAGAAGGAGAGAGAGTGCTTAAATGTATGTGTATGTGTGTGTGAAGAATTATTCACTCTTCTTAAACCTCGTTCTGGGAACAGAGCAAAGTATCGAATTTGAAGAGAATAAAGTGCAGTTGTGCGAGGGTAGCAATCTCTCCTTCTTTCTCTCTCTCTTCCTCTAGAGCCTTTTGCCTCAAATCCAAGCCCAGCTGCCCCAAACTGTGAGTGGCATAAGGCAATTGATTTCACGGTCAGCGCACAAGGCTTTGATCAAAAATACAATATATTTCTCTCTCTCTGAAACCTTTGCCCGCGGTCAGCAAAGTAAGGTTTTGATCTAAAATCCAAGCAGAGGAGCCATCATTTCATTTTGGTCTTCTCTAGTCTTGTGTGGCATGAGAAAAAGCAGTTACCACCCAAAAAAACAAACAACAAAAGCATATAACAGAATTTTCCCCCTTTCAGACACTACTTTTTTTCTCTTCCTTGTCTCCTATACAAAGAAAAGAGATTATGATAGCAACATCTAAGACAAACCGTGAACACTATCTAAGAGTTCAACATTGGTGACTATCATATGTTAAATTCATCAGATAGTAAAAATCAAAGAATAAGGAAAAAAAATTTTGGGTTTTGACTCTCAAATAATTTGGCAGTGATGGTGGACCGGTGGTTGCAATTTTAAACCGTTGCCTGAATCTTTTATATGAGAATTTTGGGTATGCAAAAAATCGACTGTTCCTCAAGCTGTCTCATTGGGTTCTGAGAAAACCTATTGCTTTATTGGCTTTTGTATAATGAAATAAGACCTGTCTCCAGTTTAGATCTTTGCAACAATTCTAATAAGAATGTTCGAAGTGTCTATCCCCTCAAGAACTCTTCGTGTAGTAACATAGAAGAACAATGTGTTCGTTTGTTTAGCCATAGGAGAAGCCCTTTTTTGGCTCAATCCATACTCATGTCTTTGGAATTCAAAGCAATAAATCCCATTTTGAGGCACTTTGTTAAGTCTTCACATCTTGAACCCCTATGCATGGGTTCATGTGAAATTCGTCTTGGTGCTTTGAGAGAGAGAGGGTGGTCCTCATTTTACAAAAGTACACAATCACATAGATAAACGTAGGATACTGTTAATCCTCCCTATTCCTCTACCGACGACCCATGAGATCTCCTAGGTTTTCGGGTACACAACCTTGGTTAATCCTAATTAGTATTTTTTTACCAAGTTAGAAGGAAGCAAAATTTCTTGGATTAAGCACTCGAGGCCAAAAATCTTTGATATATTAATCTTAATACACATGCTGCATGTGGGAGACCGTGTCTGCTTCCCCAAGCTTGGTCTTAAATCAAATACTGTAGTCATTAGTTTAAACCTTCAAAGATTAAACTAATTAATTAAGCCGACCACAGCAGGACCATCCAACAAGGGACCTAATCCCTCTCATCTAACAACTAAGAGTCAGTAAGAAACCACCGAAAACTTCCCCTAATCAGGCATTAAACCATTAAACTTGAGACTCCAGTGAAGCTTGCGCCACCGAACAAGATAGCATATTGGAGAAACTTTTGGTCCCAGTAATGGGCTGGCAAGCAAGACACTGTCAAAGCCCTGCTTCTTGTCCAAGCCAAAAGTCCAGGGACCTTAGTTTATGCTAAGAAGAGAAAAGTAATAAGAAAGAGACTAGAGGGATATGTTTGTGGCCCTCCATTTTGCTCACCAGAAGTACCTAAGCAACTATTTTTAATTGGGTATTCATTGTGAGCTAAAAATTACTATAATTGAAAGAACTAGAAGACGTGCTTTTCTTTTTATTCATGAACTCATTAATAAATGGTTCTATATTGCAACTAAGTCAAAGAAGTATCTCTTTGATGCATCGCCGTAAAGCGAATCATACGAAGATTGCAAAATATAATAAGGCTTCTATAATGGGAGCATGTTGTGCTCTTTCTTTATTCTTCTTTTTGGACTCAATTCAATTTGCGAATGTCAAGTTCAATATGTTTTTTCTGTCTATAGTCCTCCAGGAAATTTTCTTTTTTAAAAAGAAAATATATATTTTATATCCAATGCAAAAAGGCAAACGACAATGAGATTGCAAAAGGGCAGCGATAGGCTTCTAATAATGGCTTTGTAGTTATTTTAGTACATCAACTGCTTATAGTATCAAATAGTAGTCTTCTGCTCTATTGAGGGAAGTGGGTTCATCAAATTCGGGTCCCTTTTCTTCTCATTCTTGATACCAGCTGGTCGTACTGTTACTGTAGAAGTTCTGGAAAGATTTGGAATTATGTACTGTATGAATGTCCTGGGACCATATACACCTATATGAGATTCAATTTAAAGTGTAAGATAATTTTGTGGTTCTTGGACTCTACTCTAACATGAACTGTGGCGCCTTATCTTCTAGCTAATATCTAATTGCACCTACGGTTAAATTACGAGATAGCTTGCAATTCTGGAAATTGTGGAATAGTATGGCACTGTGTATAATAAATTGCATACCCTGCCACCAAGAAGTGCCATTAACAGCTTCAAATCTGTCAAGTTAAACAGTCAAGGGCTTACTATTTCAACGAAAATACCAAATGAAATGAGGCATACCACGTGCATGATTCAAGATACACAACATAAGGAAACCAATTATGTGTAACAGAAGAAAGGGTCACCAGCATATTAATTTAGATGGCGTATTCTGTTGTTTTCTTTCCTTTTGGAAAAACAATAAATGGAAAGACAGAAGTACAGACAATTATGTGCTTTGAAACCCAGTCAAAAGTAGTTGTACCAAAGTAAACTAACATACACAAATTAGACATGTTTGCCACCAGTTCATATGATTCACCATGCAAGTGAATGCCCCCTACAGATTCTACAGGGAAAGAAGCTTTGATGGAACTTTTGATGGCCCTGAGATTATATAACAAAATCAGGAGGAATCTATTCTCCTGGTAGCACGATTTTCCCAGGCTGGATCCAGAGATTGTGAAAAAAGCTGAAAATGAGGAGATTAGAGGAGAGAAGATCTTTTGTTTTTCATTTTATTTCATAGGTCAATGAATGATTACAGAAAAGGAATAGAAAAGTGTATATTTAGCTGTAGTAATATCAAGAGTCCAGAATCAAATTCCAAAAGGTAAACTGACGTGAAGGGCACAAATATTAAGTCATTTTCACCAAACACCCGGGCATGCCTCCACATCATACCATTGACTTGGACAAAGGATCTCACCTTTCCCTCTGTCTTACCCGTTCTGCACCTTATTGGCCATCAAATCATGCAGCCGGGCCAAGTTTGTTGCTTTTATCTTACTTCCACCCATAACTAACACTTCAACAAACTATGGTGTTAATAGATTTTCATTACAACAAGACAATAGCTTGTATTAATCATACATGCGGATTAAAAACAATCATCCTGCATAAATGGATTATACCTGAAAGTCCAAAGCAGGAAAAAAGATAACGAAAATTTTCAAATAAAAACTCTGGAAACCACTGTTTTGTACATATGTTTATATATATCAAAGCTTCAAACAAATTGAGAGGAAACCTCCTAATAGTTTATACACATTGCATAAAAAGCTATAGGTGCAATTGCAATCCACTCAATTACCGAGACATGAAGCAAGTTCCCAACCTACTCCCATAAGCAAGTACAGAAAGCTTTCAATCCCAATTGAAGGCCAAGGATCATCAGCATGCACATATAATAAAGCCACCATTTCAAGCCGGTATCCAGAAAAATGCATTAAAAGAATCACTAATAAAAGTTTTCAAATAGTTTGTTGAGTGGCTACTACAGTAACCAAAATACATATTGAACAAATGTTAAGAAAGACAGAGCAACGATCAGAATTTTTTCAGCATAATTTTGTTCTGCACAAACATGAGTATGCAGTAGCCAAGACCTTCCTGAAGCTTCCAATCCTCTGTAACCATTTTCTGTTTTCTCTGTAAAGAATTCTATCTGTATCCCTTAACAGTCAAAAGGGTATAGAGGTTAAGAAACCAGTCAATCCTACTCCCTTCCAAAATCATAGTCCCATTCGGGACTCTCATAAGTATTAGGGAAAAAATTACTGGTGTAAAGAAACTAATTAGAACTTGAAATTTTTTTAATATTGAAAAAGAACAATATATACGTCAAATAATTTGGAATAAGCAAAATATTGAAACGGGACAATTATTTGGGAAAAGAAGAAGTGTTTTAGTAACGTTGTTTGACATCACTATGCCCAAGTGACACAGCTTCAAAGAATCTTCAGCTATATACATGATTCATTATTTCTGAATGCTAAAGAAAGCATAAAGACCTTATTATTCTTGCAAATATAGCCTCAATAGGACATGCAGTGGAGGCTTTCATCTGTAGAAAAACTAGTCTATTCACGTTCAGTTAGAAAAATTCCATTTACAATCTGCACCTGCAGTTCAGCCTCGACCTCCAAGATATTTCACATCTCCTGCACAGATATGAGAATATCAGCAAATCTTACAAAAAAGATGACCAATTTTATATGTAGAGTAATTCCAATAAAGGGTCCTCAAAACTTTTTCAGACGTTCTGTTTTCTTCCCAAACTTTTGTCTGTTACCATCCTCTGTTTTTGGAGTATCAAAATAGTCTTGAAGTCAACATAAACAAGAGGGTTAATTTGACACACCTTCCATTTTCTTTAACTTGTCCCAAAATGGAGATTTCAATCTTCTCTTGTCATCTTATGAAACTAAGGTAAAATTAAATACTTTGTCTCTCTGTACCCATGTTAATTAGTCTAACTAGATTCTAACAACGAATCCATTGATCTATTTATGGAGGATACTTTGGTCTTTCTTTTTTAAAAATCAAGTGAATTTCTTTATTTTCTTAAAGGGTGTGAAAGTGCATTTTGCAACAACTAAAAAACCGAAAGGACTTTGTGAAAAGTAAAATGATACTCCCTCCATCCAAAATTGAATATCTCATTTTTTACTTAATCAAAAATGGAGGAGTGCATTTGTATTTCATAAAATTACTAAATTATCTTTCTTATTAATTTAATTAGTGGTGATAGTTCGAAAGAGTGAATATAAATCCTTAAATTAAGAAGATGGTTAATGAGACTTTATATCAAAAATCTATTTATTTTTAGAAATGGCAAATTCAATTCCGGACAAACTAAAATAGAAATAGGAATGTTTAATTTCAGACAAAGAGTACTTTTTAATTATATTTTTGAAGAAAAAGCCCTAGGATAGGAATAGATAAAATAAATGATTAGACACTACAATAATTCATAGGACACAGTCTGATTGCTTGATTACATCAACAAAAGTTCATAGGCAAAAATTAAACGTTTTTGAGTTCAAGGACTCTAGAAATATGCTAATTACCTGTATAACCAGAAAAATATTTTTGCAGAATAGATTCTCAATAAGGCTAGCTGCAATTTGTATTCAATATTTGTTCCTTATGAAAAACGAAAATGGTAGAAAACCATATACTTTTAGAAACTTTTGCCCACAATAGTTTTTTCTAGCCAAAATAGTCCCGTGAAACATGTCAAACACAAGTTTCATCAAGTATCCTGGTTTCAGTATGAAAACATGTAGAATTGATATTCATGATTGAACAGAACTAAAACAATGCAAATTCTAGAACAAGCTGACTAACCTTGATAGTAAAGAGGACATTTCCATCAAAGACCTGTTGTCCAGGAACAACTTTAATAGAACTGACATAACCAGTAGCTGGAGCCTTTACAACATGCTGTGATACAAGTAAAAGATAGGAAACTTAAACAGGAGAAGACAACCATCCAAAGCATACGAGTACAATGTAAAAAGAAACTTTGTCTCTAGTACGAACCTCCATTTTCATTGCCTCCAAAACTAATACAGATTGCCCTTCCTCAACCTTTTCCCCATTCTTTACCATAAGTTTAATCACCAAACCAGCCATCGGGGCAACAGCAGTCCCAGGAGGATAAGATGTTGCCTCACCAACAGGCTTTTGATGCGCTTCATCATCATCAGAGAGTTCAAGCCCCATTTTTCGAGTGAATTGATGATGGCTTGACTCGTGCCAAATATGAATGTGATCATTTTGATCCTACAAGTAAGCAAAAGGATTGGATGTTTTCCAGGAAACAAAAATTCATGCATCCAATAATACTCCGATTTCAGATTATTTTTGGTCAAAAACATTATCATAAATAGTTTCTCCCAAGCAACTCATACACAAAACAATAATTTGAAATTGAGAAAACAAAAATATTGGTCAGTTCAAAATATTTAACCAGAGGTAATTTCTTGTTATAAAGCACTAATGACAAATAAAGTAGCATATAAAGGTGATAAGAAGCAAACACAATTTCAAAAATATAACGGATTTAAGGTACATATTATATCAAGATTCAAATTTCATATGTCCAGCTACAAGATTCACATTCATTCACGTGTCCATCTGCAAGTGCCAAATGCCATGTTAGCGCACTATCTCGTATCAGAGAAATTATTAGAAAAGACAGAGACAAGACGGGAGATAGCAGCACCATTAAATTGCTTTAGGCAAGTGGATCTTATAGTAGGTTATAACAGATTGTATCCAAAAAGAGATTACTTCTGCAAACTGTACAAGAAACATATCTTAGTTGCATAGCATTTCCAAGAACAATGGTGATAAATCTGGCTCACAGAAACACCAATAAAGAAAAAAGGTTTAACCTTGGAGTAAACCGCCAAACTGACATTCAGGCTTAAACCACCAGCTTCAACTCTAAAATCAAGGTTGCCCAAGTGTGCTACATGAATTTCCAACCCAGGGGAGCCTTCTAATGTCTGCAAATTCACAAAGAAGAATTTTCTTGAACATACAAGGAAAATATACTAGGAATATTAATAGGTGGTTCATACTCCTAATAGCTTCAATTTAACTTTCTTGAACGGAAAAATAAATACCTCAACTACATACTTCCCATCAGGTAGATAAGTGATGAAAATCTTTACTGTTTTTGGGTTTTTTTTGTTGTATTCATCATCCCACTCAAATTCCATTGTTCGTCTGGCATATTTATGGACTCTGAATGGAGGGCGAGCATACCACAGGGAGAGGCCTCCTGCACAAAATAACCAATTGATAACAGGGATTATTTATAGAAAAGAATAAAACTCTGGAGAAAAGATCTGATCTCGAACTACCAGGGATACTTCCTCTTGATGCTGTATGTTCTTTTTCACAAAGACAAGCAGCTACTAAGGATACAGCATTTTTAGCCGCATCATAAGCTTCTTGGGCTAATATTGGATCACATGAATCATAGAAAAGGTCATCTTTATAGTGCTCGATGAAATGAGTTTCGACTTCACCTTTCCTGAAAGCTCCATGGTTTGCAAGTTTTAAGAGAAAATCAATGTTAGTGGGCAAACCTGCAACCTGCATAATCAAGAGATAGAAGGGAATTAAGTGATCTATGCGTTTGGGAATAACAAAGTTGCACAAAAAGGGGTCACATAACACAAAACCCAATAATTTTATGACAAATTGTCTTTTTGTTCAATAAGTAATGTCTGGGTTTCAGCAGATTTTTTGCAAGCAATCTTAGAGAAGTCCTGAATTAACCAATGCAAGCAATATCTCTTCCATATATAAAAAAGGCATTTATAACTCTATCTTTAGGACCACCATATGTGCAATAGTATTACATAAAATTGCACAGAACTAAAAGTTATATATCTCTAAACCAGCCTATACCTGAAAATTAGACAGGCAATCCTTCATTTTGGTTAAAGCAGCAGCACGATCCTTTCCCCATACAACAAGTTTAGCAATCATGGGATCGTAATGCATACTCACTGTATCACCTTGCTCCACTCCGGTCTCAACTCTAACTGCTTATCGGATAGATTCATTATGAGCGGAACTTGTATATAACATGAGAGAAGATGAGACTATCAAAATCAATACAAATAAATTACCTAAAATAACTACTGGTTTATCATGAAGAACACAAAGAATCCATAATAAAAGTGATGCCCCACTGGACTAAAGGCCAAATAATGTATAAACAGATAGAGCTACTGATCCTTTCTTGGAAGCATCAATGCAGTATGTTGCAACAAGAAGTCCCTTAAGAGATTGTTGAGTGCTCTTTTATGTCAGTACCATGTCATATGGAGAATACCTGCTGATGATGATTGTACAGGACGATAATGATGAAGGACACCAGTTGCAGGAAGAAACCCCTTTGGGATGCTTTCAGCGTATATGCGTGCTTCAAAAGCATGGCCTACCAACAAATTAACCAACCCATAGAGAAGTTACAAACATGTGACCAAATATTTGCAAACTGAATATGTTATTTTAACTGGATAAGCATACATTTGTCAAAACTTAGTATCAGGTATCTTTGGAGGGCATTAAAAAATAAGAAATTTTAGGTTTAAATCAAATAAGGGATCATGGAATTTAAATTGATACATTTTTCTTTACCTATAATCTTAAAATGTGTCCCTTCACCATGTAAAATGACATGAAGAATAATCAAGAGGGGATACTAAGATGTAGAAACAAATACACAAGAATGCATAGCATAATAATCACAGTGCACCCACTCTTGCATGGAAGTTCAAATGCAAGACCGAGGCAAGCCTGAATTACAATGATATATGTCCAGTTCGACCACAAAAAATGGATTAAATATGGAGGCAATGTACAATGTGAAATGTTTTTTTCTCCTTTGGCCTTTATGTCAGTATATGCAATCAACTGTTGTTCAGAAAAATATGTGAAAATAAATTCCAGAAGTAGTATAAAGACAGTGAATTCAGAAACTAACCTGATAAAGGAACTTGTGACTGACTTAGGGGCAGAGGTTCTCCATTTGCAATGCGTATTTGCCATTCAACAAGATCTTGGCCAACGATCATCTCAGTAACAGGATGCTCAACCTAGGGAAAAAAAAAGAATTATTATTATCATTGCCTCGTATGGATGCAGCGGATCAGATCAAGAAAAGGAGAGCACAGCCTGAACAAATCACCTGGAGACGGGTATTCATCTCCATGAAATAAAACTCCCCTGAAAGGGTATCAACAATGAATTCAATTGTTCCAGCATTGTGATAATTAACTGCCTTGAACAATTAAACAGGACCAAATAAATTAGTTTAATAAACAGTAGAAAGCAACTAAGCAACAAAAATAACACAAAAAAAATCCTTGTGTTGTAATTTTTTTTTCTTCCTATTTTGTTCATTTTAGAAAAGAAAAGTACAAATTCACAACAATGAAACAGCTTTTCAGAATCCTCCTTGAGCTATTCCCTATTGCTACCTTTTCGCCCTAAAGAAATAGACAAGGGAATCTCAAATGCCATTACGTAATAAATTCCATCAGTACAAGGCTTATAGACATTGAATAACTGTTACCATGATAACTTGCATAAACAATACAGTTTACACACAGATAACTGGATAAGGCCATAAGCATAAAGACAAAAGTTTCCCGAGATTCCTAACTTCTAATATACACATAAAATACATTGTATGTAACATGCTAATCATGAATAATCAGCAGCTAGTAAAGCAAAACTTAGCAAACGTCATCATCTGGATCATATCACTTAAGAGGATATGTGTATCACCTTTGCTGCAGCTACAGCAGCTTGACCCAAATGGGAACGGAAGTCATTGCTGACATTTGGCTGCATATACAAAATTATTAAGTTAATCTAAACATAAATTTATGAAGGTAAAACAGGACACGGAAAAACAAACAATGGATGATTGTATTACAGCGGGAGCTTCTTCAATAATTTTCTGGTGTCTTCTCTGCACACTGCAATCTCGCTCGTACAGATATATTATATTACCTTCTCTGTCCCCAAATACCTAACAAATGAAGAATGTCAAACAATAAAGGACATCATACAGTTATGATCACATAAACGATATGTTAGACAAAAAATAAATAAATAAAGAATATGTCAGTCCTTTTGTGAAGTGAGTGCCACAAAAGAAAAACAATTGTCAAATAATACCATAGAAAGATCACCTTCCTCAGCTAGAACTGAGTGAGTATTAAAAAGTCACAAGAAATGCAAAAAGAAAAAGTAAAAAGCAGAGAGAGAAACAGAATGGTTTGATCAAATTAGGTAGACTACCTGGACTTCTATATGTCTCGGCTTTGTAATATATTTCTCAAGCAAGATTGTATTAACACCAAATGATGCAGCAGCCTCCCGTTGTGCTCCCAAAAACGAATCAACAAATTCACTAGGTTTCTGTACAATCCTCATACCCTATAGTTGACACAACCAACATAGAGGAGGATTAAAAATAAACCAACAAGATTCATCATGAAAAGTTTTAGCAGAAAGAAAAAGAAGAATTTGGTTTGTGATGCTAAATTCTTGCCTGGTCCTCCAAGTATCACATCTTGACTCACTTACATGTCATGGCAAACTGACTTCTGTACCTTTCACATTTTAAAACACCAAAGAAAGGAAGCTCAAAGAAAGGCACACCTTTCCTCCACCGCCATGAGTTGGCTTGATGAGAACAGGATATCCAATCTTGTCTGCTTCTGATATCATGAGATCAATATCTTGTTCATGACCATGGTATCCAGGCACAAGTGGAACCCCTGCTGCACCCATAATTCTCTTCGATGCACTGATTAGGGAGCAGGAGAATGATATATAAAAATGTTTTAAAAATAATCATAACAAACCTCATCAAATGGAGAAAGATTTTGCAGTGTATTAGGGACCAGAAGGGCAATTCTAAGGCTTGGCTCAGAAACAAATTTGAACAACTTGATCAAGAATAAGTAAGTCTTTTGTGTGTGTTTGTGTGCTTGTGTCGCAAGCGACACAGTAAGAGAGCATATGAAATAAGAGACAGTTCAAGCACTTGTCTATACCTTTTATCCCCCATGTCACGAATTGCAGATGCTGGGGGTCCAATAAAAGTAAATCCCTTGTCCTCACAAAGTTTAGCAAACTCAGCACTTTCAGATAAGAAACCATAACCTGGGTGGATAGCCTGGTCATCAAAGAAACATCCACTCTGAATAGGGTTAATTAGGTTACAAATTTTAGATGCTCTATTAGAAATTGCTGACTAAACACCCTAAATAACAGTAGGTTAAACTGACATTGGCAGCATTGTCCATGCATCAAGAGATGAAATAAATATTATACTAAAGTTTTTTTTTATGAAGATTAAGAGTAAATTAGATTAAAATTAGTCGAGACTAAAGATAATGGATCAACAAAACCACTCAACATATAAATCAAACTCAAATTCTTATACAGGGACAATTTTCAATTTGCCATATCAAGTATAGGTAACATAATAGCATTACTCCTTTGTCTTAATTGCATAACGAGTCAAAGCAACACAAAAACCATGCTATATGAACATCCAGCACAATGGAACAAGAAGAAGCTAAATACTAATACAAGATCAACAATTCAGTGAAAAAACCAGCCCGATAATAAAGCAAATAAGAACACAACAAACATCAGCAACAGTCTTTCATGATTATGAACATAATGTCATCGAGAAGCAACTAGCCATTCGTGGTAAACAAATTTCTACATTTGTTCCTTTACTAAAATTATTCGAGACAAGATAGCCGATCACCAAAAACATCAAACAGCAACGCACCACACCGAGAAATCATACAACTGAATAATTCAACAACATTAGGTCTTCCTCTTTCTTAATTCCTATCTATTACATTCTCACCTGAGCGCCAGTTTTAGTAGCGGCTTCCACGATCGAGGAAGCGTTCAAGTAGCTTAGCCGAGCCGGCGCAGGACCAATACACACCGCTTCATCAGCGGACTTGACGTGCAAACTGTGTTTATCAGCATCGCTATAAACGGCGACAGTTCGAATGCCCAATCTCTTTGCAGTTCTCATAATCCTACATGCTATTTCGCCTCTGTTCGCTATCAGTATCTTCTCTATTCTTTCATTTTGCCGATTTTTTTGTTCTGCCGTTGCAGAGAAGAGCCTGGAGTGCAGAACCCTAAGGTTCCGACGAATCCTGCACCAGAAAATGAAGGTTGCCGAATACATCTTTTGGACGGTGCAGGTGCACTCGGCGAGTTGTTTCCTTTCCTTGGAGGGAATGGGAGTTCGCCCGGATAGAAAGATCAAATGGAATTCAATGACAATAATTGGTAATGCTTTGTTTTCTTTTTCCTCAGCGTTTATTATTAGGGTGCGGATATTTGCACGCTCAAAAATATTAAGTGCACCCCCTATTTTAAATACATCAAAATAAATAAAGTGAAAAAGACAATAATGTCCTTCTAAAAAAAATCATCAGAATGTTAAGTACACTCCTCCCAAAACCCTAACTCAAAAACTCAATCACTTCACCATTATATCCATTTTCATAACTAAATCAATCAAGTAAAGAGG
>JAWZTD010000145.1:4372648-4386235 GCA_035221335.1 Echites panduratus | reverse complement strand
GATACAATCATTTTCGGATAAACTCAAAATAAAAATGGTAACATCCAAATTTGGATGCAGGGAATAATAAATAGGTGAGTGATCTTTCAGGTGTATATTGGCCAGATGTTTGTTTCAATTGGGAATTTCATCATTCCATGAACCGAAATGAAATATAAATATTTCACATCTCATACCTTTACCATTAAAACATCTCTGTTCTATATTAATTTGTCGATCTTAAAACTATTTATGAAGGAATGCTCAATTTCCATTATACTAACAGTTTGGTTCAATATAAACCTCAGCCTTGCAATGAATCATAATTCAAAACATTACTATCGATACCATTCGAAATACAAACAAGAGTTAAAGTAGTTATTCAAATGATAAAGTATTTACATAATTATGTCATAAAAGTGATAAATATTTTTTATTGAGTTTTTTAGAACAAAAAATTATTATTATATTATTAATATAATAATAGCTGAATTATGTTTATGTAGATATAGGACACGTTGGGAGGATATTAAATATTAAAATGAAAAAGGAAAAAAGAAAGTGAAAATCTATGCCTGTACCAGAACTCAGTTTATCACGTCCATGGGTGAAACATTGACTTCGGTCGGATGGAATAAATAAATAAACCAATTATTACAATTATTATTATTATTATTTTAAAAGCTTATCTTAATAACATAATAATAAATAAATAAAAAACAAAAAAGAGCATGACCATCGCTGGAAACGGTAAGCCATTGGCGTGCGCAGCGGAGTCAAATCCCCCCTAAAACCCCAAAATATTTTTTTTTTTCCAATAGAAAAACTATTTTGGAAGTTTTTGAAGCAGGGACAACTTCGTCATTTACTACTTCACCTAGAATTTCCGGCAACTAACAAATCCATCGAATCTTAGAAAGGAAGGAAAATATTCGACGTAGGTTATTGTCTTTCCTCAATTTGTCCCTCTTTGTTTTTACCCTTTCCTCCAATATTTATTTATTTATTTATTTTTATTTCCATCATCTCCTTAACGCTTCGTCAGAAAGTCTCCAAAAGAGTAACAGTAGTACCAGCGTAGCCCAGCACAGCACAAAAGCAAAAGCAACTCTAGAGAGAGAAAGAGCGAAGTACATAGAGACCTAACAGCAAAGCGAAGGCCAAGCAAATGGGGTGACAGCAACCCATCCTGGAGAGGAGAATTCTTTTTCTGTCCGATTCTGATTGAGTTTCCATCTTTTTTTTTTTTTTTTGGGTTCTATTTTTTTCCTCCCGGTGAGTTTTTCCTTCCATCGACCACCAATTTGCACGATCATCCGGTAGAATTTAGTTGTTTGTTTATCGGCATAAAACCTTCTTTTGTAAGGGTATGTATATGTTCTATGTTCATGTTGAGATGCATATTAATTTGTTGGTGTGCTGATATTTCTGAGGTTTTTTTTGACTGATAGATTCATTTATCTGTTTGTGACCATGATTATTGTTATTTTCTCTCAGAATTTTACATGTTTTTATGATCCATGGAAAAACTAGTTCTTTGGTTTGGAAACGATCAGTATGTGAGTAAAGTTTCAAATTGAATTTTTTGTTTTTTTGATGATCATGGAAATTTTAAGTGTGGATATGCAAAAATTTCATTACAATTTTTTTTTTTGGAATTAGTCTGAAGCTTCGATGATCTGACATAATATGTGTTGCTTGATCAGGCAATATTTTTTTCTGATCGAGTAATATTTTCATTGGAGGCAAAAGGCTACTATTCTGGTCCCTGGATATTTGCGGGACTTGAGTTTTTTCCTTAATCAGGTATTTTGCTTACTGGTGTTTTTCCGTCATATTGATAGTTTTGACTAATTTTGCCATACGTAAGAGTTTGAAATTGGAATTCTCAGTTTTTGTGTGTTTTTACCTTCTCCTTGTCTAGGTGCAAAGATTGTGAGATCAAATTCCAATTCTGCTTATTACTATCGAATTGGGTATTTGAAAGTTCTCAACTCGTCTGTGTCCTAGCTCCATACACTTATTTGGTGGTTGCAGAAGAGAATTTGTGGCATTAGTTGCAAGTATGGCAACACTGACACATACTAATTCTACAAGGATGTACTCATGGTGGTGGGACAGCCATATTAGCCCCAAAAATTCTAAATGGCTTCAGGAGAATCTCACTGGTATTTTTTCTTGCATAATTGGTATTATCTGTTAATCATGTTTGCTTTCAATTGCAACCGAAAGGGGGAGTTGTGAACTTCCCCTTTTCTGTTGTTTGATTACTGTTTGGAACTTAATCTGATATAGATGATCTTCTTGTCTTACCTTTGGTGATACTGTTTCCTGTTGCAATCATTGCATTTTCCAGAGAACTATCTTATCAACATTCTTCCTTTTCTTCTTATTTATTTGTTTAAGTGCCTTCTCTTCCTTTCTTACTTTTTGGGTTTCTCATATTTGTGGATTTCTGATTACTTGGCAGACATGGATGTCAAAGTCAAATCAATGATAAAGCTCATTGAAGAAGATGCCGATTCCTTTGCAAGGAGGGCAGAAATGTATTACAAGAAACGCCCAGAGCTTATGAAACTGGTAGAAGAATTCTACCGAGCATATCGTGCATTGGCTGAAAGATATGATCATGCCACTGGGGTCATTCGGCAAGCACACCGAACAATGGCAGAAGCTTTTCCCAACCAGGTTCCCTTTGTGATTGATGATTCACCTGCAAATTCTGCCCCTGGGGATCCTCGAACACCTGAGTCCACACCTATTCAGGGATTTTTTGAGCCTGATGATCTGCAAAAAGATGCTTTGGGCCTCTCGGCATCACATAGGAATGGTACATCTCCAGAAGAATCAGATTCCACATTGAGAAAAAAAGGTTTGAAACAGCTGGCTGATCTATCCGGATCAGAATATCATGTTAAATTTGCAGAAGGGAAGGTGAGAAAGGGCCTCAAGTTTCACGAGGCATTTGACAATAGACATGACTTGCAAAATAATGAGAAGCAGCTTGAGAAGGTGGTTGACTCCAAGGAGATTCTGAACTTAAAGGAAGAAATTGCCAAAGTGGAAGCAGAGAGGGAAGCTGACCTGATTCAGTTCCAACAGAGGATAGAGAAATTGTCAGTACTGGAATCTGAAATCTCTCGTGCCCAAGAGGATTCAAAAGGACTTGGCGAACGTGCAACTAAAGCTGAAGCTGAAGTTGAAAGATTGAAAGATGCCCTGGCTAAGTTAGAAACTGAAAAGGAAGCCAATCTTCAGGAGTATCGCCAGTGCTTGGACAGGATATCAAATCTTGAAAGTACAGTCTCGCATGCACAGGGGGATGCTGAAATACTTAAGCAAAGGGCCTGTAAAGCCCAAAATGATACTCAATCACTGAAAGATGAACTTGGCAAGGTTCTAGTTGAGAAAGATGCTGCACTTGATCAATACATGACTTCTTTAGAAATGATATCCAACTTGGAGCACAAGTTACAACTCACTGAAGAGGATGCCAAAATATTGAAAGAGCGAGCTGAAAAGGCTGAAAACGAGGTTGAAAATCTGAAGCAGGCTCTTTCTAAATATGCTGAGGAGAAAGAAGCTACTGAAATTCAGTACAGGCAGTGCTTGGAGACTGTCTCTGATTTAGAGCATAAACTATCTACTGCTAAGGAGGAGGCTGAGCGGTTAAATATTGAGATAGAGAATGGAGTGGCCAATTTGAAGGGTTCTGAGGAGCGTTGTCTTTTATTAGAAAGATCTAATCAATCTCTTCACCTAGAATTGGAATCTGTGTTGCTCAAGATGGGGAACCAAAGTCAAGAACTTACAGAGAAGCAGAAAGAATTGGGGAGGCTGTGGACTTGCATACAAGAAGAGCGATTGCGTTTTGTAGAGGCTGAAACAGCTTTCCAGACATTGCAGCATTTGCATGCTCAAGCTCAGGAAGAGCTACGCTCATTGGCTTTGGAGCTTCAGAATAAGGTCCAAAATCTAAAGGATGTAGAAACTCATAACAACAGTTTGCAGGATGAAGTTCTGCAGGTTAAGGATGAGAATAAGAGGCTTGATGATATTAACACGTCTTCGATAATCACAATAAAAGATTTGCACAATGAAATTTCTAGCTTTCAGGAAACCAAAGGGAAACTGGAGGAGGAGGTTGAGCTTCGAGTGGACCAAAGAAATGCTCTTCAGCAGGAAATTTACTGTCTCAAAGAGGAATTGAATGATGTGAACAAAAAGAACTTGTCTATTATGCAACAGGTGCATGCAGCGGGCTTGAATCCAGAATCCTTGGCATCATCAGTGAAAGAATTGCTGGATGAAAACTCAAGTTTGAAAGAAACTTGTGAGAGAGAAAAAGCTGAAAAGATAGCTCTTTTGGAAAAATTGGTAATGTTAGACCAGCTTCTTGAGAAAAATTCAATTCTGGAGAATTCCTTATCAGATTTAAATGCTGAAATGGAAGCTGTTAGGGAAAAAATAAAAGCTCTGGAGGAAACCTGTCGAACTCTTCTACTGGAGAAATCTTCACTTAATGATGAGAATGCTTCACTAAGAGAGCAGCTGCAGGTAGCAAATGAGAATTTGGAAAAACTCTCAGAGAATAACACTGTACTCACAAATTCCCTTTCTGATACTCATACTGAACTGCAAGGATTGAAGACTAAGTCAATGAGCCTAGAAGATTCTTGTCAGTTACTTGTGGATCAGAAGGCTGCTCTTAGCAAAATTAATGATTTTGTGACTTCTGAACTGGGGGATTCCCAATTGAGACTGGAAAACCTGGAGAAAAAACATAAAGAAATGGCGGAAAAATACTCTGGTCTGGAGAAGGAGAAAGTGACATCTGTTTCTAGGATACTAGAGCTAGAGAATTCTCTGGATATGCAAACGCAAGAACATGCAAAATTTGTCAAATTGAACGAGTCACAGTTGGCTAATCTTAGAAGTGAGATGAATCTCTTGCAAGAAGGCCTTGAATGGACGAGGACAGAATTTGATAGGGAGCTGGATAAAGCATTTGAGTCTCAAACTGAGATATTTATCTTGCAAAAATGTGCTCAGGACCTGGAAGAAAGAAATTTTTCTCTATGTACTGAGCATCAGAAACTATCAGACACATGTACATCAATGGAAAACTCAATTTTGGAACTAAAGGAAATTAATCTTAACCAAAAGACTGAGATGAAGTCTGTGTCTGATGACGCCTGCACCTTGAGGACAAGGATATCTCAGTTACTCAAATCTCTTGACATCGTTTTTGACCATGACTATGCAGGTAGGAGGGAACAAGACCAAATTTCTTTCAATCACATATTAAATGAAGTTAGACAAACAAAAAAATCTTTCTGTGAAAGTGAGGAAGTAAATCAGCAGTTGTCAGTGGAGATCTCAGTTCTTGTTACAATTATGGGGCAACTAAAGTTGGAAACAGAAAATTTTGAGACAGAGAAATTCATCCTGGATCAGGAGCTCAGAAGCAGGAGTGATCAGTTGGTTGCATTACAGAACAAAGCCCTCATGCTCCATCAGACGAATGACAAATTGAGATCTAAATTGACAGAAGGAAGCCACAAAGAAGAAGCTTTGAAAACTGAGATTTTAGATTTACACAAGAAGTTATTGGAGTTAGAAGGATCATACCAAGATTTGCAGACAGAGAATATAAAATATCTGGAAGAAAGGGAATCCTTGAAAAAGGAGTTCTTTCTCTTGGAGGAAAAGAATCATACTCTTGAGGAGGAAAACTCTGTTTACCATGGGGAAATGTTGTCTCTTGGCGTCTTTTCATTTTTGCTAAAAAATTGTGTGGACGAGAAGTCAATGGGATTAATAGCATTGGCCAGGGACCTGAACAATCTTAATGCTGTCAATGACACCATTAGGCAAAAGTTGACTTCGACAGAAAGGATGTTGGAGGACATGCTAATTCAGAAGGAAATGGAACTCCGGCTATTGCATGAAGAGCATGTGAAAACAAAAATTCAAGAGGAAACTTCTCGTTCTGAGCTACAGTTGTTATTGAAAGAGATTGAAATGTGGGAGGCAAAGGGGTCAGAGGTTTTCAGGGAATTGCAGATTTCTAATCTGTGCCAAATTCTATATGAGCAGAAGGTTCGTGAGCTCAGTGAAGCATGTGAGATTACTAAAGGTGAAATTGCTTCCAGAGACATGAATGTCAAGCTTCTAAAAGAAAGGGCAGGTACACTAGCCAGTGAAAATGTAGCTTTAAATGCACACTTGTCTTCATATGGGCCTGCTATTTCGTCTCTGAGGAAATCCATATCATCCTTGGAAAAGTGCACCTATCTGCATGGAAAACTTGGGAAACCTGCAAAGGGAGATGTGGAGGTATGTATATTTGTCTAAATAGACTTTTGCAGGTTAATTTTGATTTTCTTTATTCATTATGGAATATTTTGAAGCTTTAAGAGCATTGTTTGCCTTCTGAAACATTCAGTAAGAAATTCTCACTCATAGGATTCTTTTACTCAAATGAGGTGACAATAAAATTGCCACATATATTTTGGTTTCATATATATCATCTTTCCTTTCAATTTATAACATTATCACCGGAACCAAAACCTTGTAAACCACCATAAGTTACAATATTATATTCATAACAAAAATGTTACTAGTATCATGTTGAAGTATCTTGCTTAGCTTTCTTCATCACTTCCCCTTCTAAAAATGATCAGCATATGATCCTAAACAGTTGTAGCCAGAAATTTTTACTCGTTAGTTTAATGTGATGAGGTTGACCATTTCCTGATACCTTGATACTCTAAACTTACTGAGTCAAACTTTATATTGTTGATTGAGCATCCGCTGCTTTACATATGATGATTGTTCCATGCTTTAGTTAAACTTGGCCTTTTTGTTCTCCACATGATTAGATTTTTGATGGAATCCTCTTCTCCACATGATAAGATTTTTGATGGAATCCTCTTTGTGGAATTCTCAGGACTAGTGGTGTCAAACTGGCCTATCTCTAGAGGACAGGAGTATTTGTTATAAAAATAAAAATTAAACACTTCCTTTCTATTTTCATAATATAGCTAGTTCACTTTCTCTGGATAGAAAAAGTTAAAAATGAGATATCTAAATACAGTGTGCTAGCAGCCTTCTTAATCTAAAATGCACAACCTAAATTCTGTGGGTTTTGTTCTCTCCCTGTCCATTAATGCATTATATATAATTTTCTGATAAAATATAGCATAGGAATGCAAGTCCAACATTCAGAGGAAAAAAGGTGTCTCTCATGATCTACAAAATGGAAACTAACCTTCTTTTTTCCTGTTTTGCAATTATTTATTCTTTAGGATGCTGAACGTTTTCAAGAAAGCAACCTAAAAGACAATGAAGAGTCAACAGTGCCTGATCCAATTTCGGACTTGCAAGATTTGCAGAAGAAAGTGGAATCTATTGAGAAGGTGGTAACTCAAGCAGAACATCGCCTGGTGCAGGAAAATTTAAATGTGCATGCAGAGCTGGAGGCTGCAATGCAACAGATTGCAGAGTTAAATTCTGGGAGTAACCGTAGGAGGAACCGCAAGCCATCATCTGAGATGGACAATGGGCTTTTGACAAAAGATATAATGCTGGACCAGGCATCTGAAAGTTCTTCCTATGGAATTAGTAGGAGGGAACAGGTTGGAGCTGATAACCAAACTTTTGAATCATGGGAAACTGCTGATCAGGATGGCATCATTGATCTTACTGTTAGCAAGGCAAATAAGACAGCCTATACACCCGCAGAGACAAATGAAAATTTCCATCGGATTAAATCATTGAAGAAACAGATGAGTGATCACCCATCAGATGCACAATTTGAAAAGGATTTAGGGGTTGACAAAATGGAGATTTCAAAGAAATCTGCTGATCCACTTCAAGAAGGGAGCAAAAGGAAGGTTTTGGAGAGGCTTAATTCTGATGTTCAGAAATTAGCAAATCTTCAAATCACTGTCCAGGACTTGAAGAGGAAACTTGAGATCATTGAGAAGAGCAAAAAGGGTAAATCTATGGATGAATGTGATATTTTGAAGGAGCAGCTGGAAGAAGCAGAGGCTGCCATCTCAAAGTTATTTGATCTCAATGGAAAATTAATGAAAAATATTGAAGGTACCCCCTTATCTTCTTCTCAACATAGCAAATCTTCAATGGAGCCAGAAGAGAATGGGAGTGTCAGAAGGAGAAGAATCTCAGAACAGGCACGAAAGGTATCTGAAAGGATTGGAAGATTGCAGATGGAGGTTCAAAAGATACAGTTTGTCTTACTAAAGCTTGATGATGGGATGGACATCAAAGGCAAAACCAAACTTTCTGAGTCTAAAAGGAGAGTACTTCTCAGAGATTATCTTTACGGTGCTGGGTTAAGATCAGGTGGCCAACGGCGAAAGAAAGCACACTTCTGTTCATGTGTCAAGCCGGCAACTGAAGGAGACTAAAGTATTTGAATTTATAGAGAGGTTTTTGTGTTAAGTAGCATAACTGTCCATATATTTTCTCTTTCTTTTTCTTAGTGACTAGCCAGGTTTAGATCGTATCTCTGTGTTATTGTGTCGCAAAGAAATTTTATTCTCTTATATAGGGAAACGGCTGTATATTTTATTATTTTTAGCCCTCCCCCAAAATAAGTTCTTGTGGTTGAGATCTTTATTCTGGGTAGCCTGCTTCATTTCTTTCTGTATCCCAACTTATATTTCTTAACATGAACTGTTTCTAATGAATGTGTAGCTCTAGGAATTGCGTAGTAAAGATCCTGTTCGTTTCTATACATAAACTTCCCCCCATTTAACCTTCTTTTTCCCACTTTGCTGTAGGAGATCGTCAAAAATTCCGAAGGCAGAAAGAAAGGGATAACAATATGTGGCATTTCTTCAATGATCAATCAACATAGATACATCATAGTTAATATTGCATAAGACTAGGGGAAGCTGATCTTGAGAATTTAAGCCTTCTGCTGCAGATGTTCAGCTAAGTTTGCTCTCAAAATCTTTCCCAGAGGGTCAGCTTGTTTGCACCTTTGCCCTGTATAACCCAAGTCATGATGACAGGACAAAGCAATATCTGGGCTAAAACAATCTCCACAGTCAATGATGATATTGTGAAGTAAACAACAAACCAAGATGATGCTGGGCAATTTCCGCTTATCGGGCCTCCACATAACCTTGTTGAGAATTCTCCAACTACCTTTTAGCTGTGAGAATGCCTTCACTGCAACTGATCTTGCAGCCTCATGAGTCTTATTGAAATCTGAAATAGCAGCAGTGAGGTCATCTCCTTCATCGGGTGTTATAAGCCAGGGAAGTAGAGGGTAACCGACGCCACCTACTATATACTCCCTGACATTGGTTCCATCAAATAACCTTCGGAAACTTCCATTCAACCGGTCACCAGACTCGCAAAGTTTGTAAAAACCAGAGAATTTCAGTAGTCTCGATACAGTCATTCCCCCTGGCCAACCTGTCACAATGTCTAAGAATCTCATCTCATTGTCAACAATTCCCTGCAAGAACATACTGAAATTATTTTCTTGATCACACCAATCATCTGAAGTTTGAACTGCAGGAAGGGTCATTACTATATGGGTTGCATCAATTGCTCCACAGCAATTCGGCAAACCAAACGACACTTCAAATTCAGACTTTATCTTCTCCATTTTACTGGAGCTAGGCCAGTTAAGATGGTGCTTAGCACGTTCTTCCAATGCCTCAATGAATCTCCATGTCACCTGAGAAACAGTGGACTGCCCAACTCCAAAGGAAGCTCCAACTGAGACTTGAGATTCCCCTGAAGCTAATCTTCTTAGGGCAATGGCAACTTGCTTCTCCACACTAAGAAGCCTTCCTTCTATATTAATGAGGCCTGAAGGAGGCCTTGAGATAAGATCTTCTCTTACAAGAGAGCATATGTACTCAAAAGTCTTCTTTGATACTCTAAGGAAATATTTGAATCCTTCTTCTTCATCAGAAGGTACATTGGCATCTGCGACATAAACGTGAAATTAAAAAGAATAAGGCTTCCAACAGTGGACAACAGTGGCACTATAGACACCTCATTTTCATGATTTCATCACTAAATAAATTGTTTAGCTTCAAATAAAATTTTCTCTTGGATTGTATAAATACCAAAGATCAATTCTTGACAACTAAATAATAAAGACAGATCAGTAAATAAGGAATCATGAAAAAAGTTATAGAAGTATTCGCCTTCAAAAATCAAGCAAACAGATCATGTCTACAGAAGAATATCCAAATCCAAAATCAGAACCCTAAAAAATGATGATTCATCTTCCACTTTGAGAGAGCTCATTGAATGAAGTTATAAAAAAAAGCCCCAAAAAAAGAAGAGACCGGGGGGAGGAAAGCTAGACCTGAACAGTTCTTGTTCCAGAAAGAATCCCACCAGTCGGAATCAATGGCGGCTCCATTCTCTAAAGGGATGTTTCTGACGATCTTGGCCGTGCTCTTTTTGTTCTTCATTTTCTTAAATTGCTTCCCATCTTTCTTGGTTTTCTTGGTTTTTTTGGGAGGGGCCATTAGAGGAAATTCAAGAAAGGTTCCACCGACCGTCCAGTCCTCAACTCTCTCTCCGGTTGCTGCTACGCTTTCTGTCTTACACGGTTCATATATTTTAACGCTTTGTCCCAAAAACGGGGTACCCCCGCTGATTTTTCGAAAGAGCCTATTGTTTTGCAGAGATTTAATAATAATAATAACAATAAAACATCCCATCACCCATTAGCCTTTTAGATATTATGAGAAATTGCTTTTACCCAAAAAAAAATTTTGAACCTCAACCAAAAAGGCTCTCATGATCTTACCCTTATGACTCAATATATGATGTAAAATGATGAGACTCTCATGATCTTGCCTTTATGGCTCGATATAGGATGTAAAATGATGAGTTTTATCTGTGTTTGATTTAGATAGATTTTAGGGATCTTTTATAAAAATCAAATATATTAATAGAGAAAAAAAAATATTGTATCCATTCTATTATTATTATTATTATTATTATTATTATTATTATTATTATTATTAGTAGTAGTAGTAGGTTCTACATAGAACATCTTGAACTATAGACTCAGAATCATGAATCCACAAATAGTGTAATGAAAAAGGAAGTTTAAAGATTTTGAAAAAATAGATGCAATGTAATTATAATAAAATATTTAGCTTCAAAACAATCAAAATTTTTTAATCATCAAAAAAATATTATATATTGAAAAAATAAATTAATTTAAATAAAAACTTGTCTATAAGATTAAATTAATATTAAACTACGGTAAAGTTAAACTCCATTTAAATCAAGTTAAATTGTAATTTAAGAAATACAACTCTAAGATATTGTTGTTATAATACAAATTTTTATTATTGTTGTACTATAAAAATTTATTTAACTACACTTTGAAAAATGAAGACGTCAATGAATTATTGTGATTATTATTCAATAATTATGAATATTTTTTTTTTGTTGTTGTCGTCTTTTATGAAAATATGAAAAAAGACTTTTTGAAAAAGTTCATCCCTTAATATATGTAATTTATTATTTAATTACTTTTTAAAAATCAAAAAAGTTTAACTGAATTCATTATATTAGAACATTTTTATATAATTTATGAAATTTTTTAATACAAAAAATAAAATAAACATTGTGAAGTGGCATGCGTTACGTTTCATATGGATGAAAAAATTGAACATTTATGAGTTCGAACCTTGATTTAATTCAAAAGAGATATATATAATAAATTATTGGTTGAGAAAACATGATAGCGAGTGTCTGCAGTCCAACCGGTATGGACAGTTGTCATTCAGGCAATTGGCGCGGGTTCGACTCCCGGCAGACACTTGTAAATATATTTATATATATGAGGCATATATATTTATATATTTATTTTTTCTTTTTCATTTTAATGGGGGTTTATATATATTTACTTTTTTATTTTTTATTTTTCATTTTTATGGGGTCATATGTTTTTTTTTTTTTGGGGGGTTTAAGAGTAATTAGTTACAGATTTTTGTTCCGTATCCATGCAACTCTAATTTTTTTTTTTTGTTGCTTTTTGCTATTGGACATTTTTTGCCTGATTCACTATTGGTTCATGCATACTTAGATTAAAATTTATTCTACTATTTATACGAGAAATCTTTTACCTATTCACTTAATTTTCTGTTAGTATTATCATCTCAAAAAAAAAAAAAAAAGCAATGGTTTGAGAAATACAATTTTAAAAGACAACTGTTATTCCCCTAGTAAACATTTTCAAGAGAAAAAAAAAAACTTATCACCCTTTATAAATTAAAATTAGAAATATATCTTTTAATTTATAAGACGATGCTTTAAGTTATAATAATTTACAAATATTAATAATACACAAGAAATATATATTGTATCCATTATTTTATTATTTTTATTGTTATTGTGCCCTGCATAGAACATGTTGAATTGTATGGACTTGGGATCATAAATTGGCAAATAGTGTAATGAAAAAGCAAGTCTAGATATTTTGGAAAGAAAACGATGTAATGTAACAATAATAAAATATTTATCTAATCAAAATTTTTAACACTGCAAAAAAATCATTATAAAAATACTAAATATTGAAAAACATGAATGAAGTAATATTTTAAAAAACATGCTCAAAAACAAAAACATGCCTATGAGATTATATTAAGATTAAATTCCGATAAAGATAAACTCTATCTTCAAGTTATATTGTAATTTTAAAAATAGTATTCTAAGAGATTGTTATTATAATTAAAATTTTTATTTTTGTTTTATTGTAAAAATATGAAAAATTTATTTAAAACACTTTGAAAAAAAGAAAATGTCAATGAATTAAGAATATTATTCAATAATTATGAATATAATTAAAAAATTATATTGTCGTTGAGTTATAAAAATATATAAGTAAAATATGAAAAAAAAAGACTTTTGGCATAAATTCATCATTTAATAAATGTAATTTATTATTTAATTAACTTTTGAAAATTGAAAACATCAAATGAATTCATTATCTTATAATATTTTTTATATAATTTATTGAATTTGCTAATTCAAAAATTAAAAACAACATTTTGAGGTGTAATGTTTCAGATTTCGAATGAAAAAGTTGAATTTTTTTAAGTTTGGAAGATTGATTTACATATATATAATAATATATATAAACTTCGATGATTTTGTTAAGTTTGTCAAATTTAATCAAATTAATATCTTTTGTACAGAAATAAAACTGCAGGTGTCTGCGGCCCAAACGGCATGGGCGATTGTCATTGTGGCAGTTGATGCGGGTTCGACTCCCGACAGGCGCGTGTAAATATATTTATATATATAGTATACATATATATTTATATATTTATTTTTTCTTTTTTTGTTTTAATGGGGTTTAATTAGTGTGTATTTTAAACTTTGTTAACAGATTTTTTTTTCTAGCCCCATCCAAATCTAATTTTTTCGTTGCTTTTGTTATTGGACATTTTTTGTCTGATTAACTATTGGTTCATATATATCCACATTCCAGATTAAAATTTATTCTACTGTTTAATTACAAAAGTCTCATTGCTTAATTATACAGTCACAAAAAGGAAATAAAATTAATTATGCAGATTTATATAT
>JAWZTD010000145.1:4360929-4372548 GCA_035221335.1 Echites panduratus | reverse complement strand
GTTTAATTACAAAAGTCTCATTGCTTAATTATACAGTCACAAAAAGGAAATAAAATTAATTATGCAGATTTATATATACATATATATATTTATATGAGAAATCCATTACCCATTTACATAATTATATGTTAATATTCTTATTTTGTAAAAATATATATAAATATATATGGCAATGAGTTAGTCTTTTAGTATGCTTTAACATAAATTCAATCACAATTCAAATTAATCATAATTTTTAAAATAATAATTGACATTTGCCTTTGAAAATTGTTCATGTGACCATTAAAGAGTCACAAAAAGGAAATGAAATTAATTCTGTAGATTTATATATATACATACATATCTATATATATATATATATATATATATGAGAAATCCGTTACCTATTTACATAATTATATGTTAATATTGTAAAAAAAAAAAAATGAGGTAGTCTGTTAGTATGTTTTAATCATAAATTCAATACAAGTCAAATTAATCATAAATTTAAAAACAACAACTGACATTTGCCTTTTAAAATTGTTCATTTGACCAGTTTGGTATGGTGACTTATTGGAGAATGCCACTTTTGACCAAAACAATTAATAATAAAATGACATGGGACTATAATGCTGAAAAAACATTTGGGATCAAAACTAAGGCTGTAAACGTAACTAATCAGATCCAAAACTTTAATATCTCCAACAAGAATACCCATGTACCTAACCCGTCTCATATGCTTGCTCGATTTTAACCCATTAGGGTATGGGTAACGGGCCCAGTATACCCAACCCAATTATCTATTTATTGAAAATCCAAAAAACATTCTAAAAACCAGAAAATCATTGCAATTATTAAATTTAAATTAAGTTTAAAAAATAATTTTCCCAATACTCACTATAAATTAAATGCATGTCATATGCATGCCAAAAATATTAACTTACATATGCAAAACACATATTTAGAAACATACAAAATGCAACATAATTAGATCATTAAATCCATAAATTCCAACAAGGAAATAATAAGAAAACACAAATATAGAATCTTAAAAATAAAGTTTCAAGTCTCCAAATTAATATTCAGCATTCCATTAAATCCATGTTAAAATCCAACGATGTCTTCTTTTAATCTCTTCCCCCCAAAACTTCATTAACTTCAATGACATCTCATGACCATGGATAATGAATATCTACAAGTTAAGACAACAAATTGATTTCAGTAGTAATGAGATTTATACACAAAAATAAAATAAATGAAATGAACATAATATTTTAGTTTGATTTAAAATCCAAATACTTGAATTAGAAATCAGAACAAGAATTTCAATTTCAGAATTGCCCGAAGAGAATTGTTTGATTTGCAAATTAAATCCCTTTTCGGTTTGATCAATTTGTCCAGAAAGAGTAGGGGAAGCCAAAGATATATATATATATATATATTTATATATGTCTCGTATTTATAAGGATGATTCTTCAAATACTAATAGAAAAATGCCTTATGAAAAAGGATTTTAGACCTCGAAATTCCTCTTGATTCCAAATCTTTGAAGACTTTCTATTTTAGAGCTTGACTGTCCTGAGGAATGAGGATGGGCAGAGATAAAGCCGCACGTAAAGGAGGAAGGGCGAAACAAAGGGGTTGGCAGGTTGTCGTCCGTTAGGGGTTAAACAAGAACTTGGAGATGTAGTGTTCAACTCAATTATACAAGACACAACTACAGAGCTATCTAAGCAGTCAGTAAGCAAGAAAAGAAAGAGAAAGCATCTTATAGTTCCGATTGTGCCTTGTAGTTTACTTGGTTTCTTCGCTGTCGGATCGGAGTTGTAAGGACAGAAGACTAACAAGTGATGTTACAAAGTGAAAGAGGGAATGTCGACAGTGTAACTGTGTAAGAGTATTAGTATTTACGATTAGGTTTTCATCCACGGCTAATCACAATCCATAGATAGAACCTAGGAAAGATCTAATCTTATATAAAAAATTCTTCTTTTTTTTTTAATAATATACTACCATGGTCAAGTCCTAAATGGGGAAATTACAATTAATCCCAATTTCAAACCCATTTATTAAATATTAAACATGTCCGAGTTGGTCTTGGGTCAAAAAATCATATCTTGAATCTTGGATGAATGGGTTTGTGGTGGGTTTGGGTTTGAGTATACTTACCCGTTTACAGTTATAAATTAAATTATAATTTGACATAAATTTAAGAGACTAAATAGATCACTAAAAGCCCTTTTGATAAATGTTTCTTTTTTAATTTTTTGTTTTTTACAAAACTAATTTGGTAATTAGATTACAAATAGATCTATTTCACCACGGATTTTATTTGGTCAGGTACAAAAGTAGTTGCTTTATTGTAAGGATAACTTCCCTTTTTGTCAAGCAATATAACTTTTGAATAGTTACAAAAAAAATATATAAATATTTATATATATATATATATGTGTTGGGGGGGATTTAATCCTAAATTCCTTGCATTAAATAATAATAATAAAATTCATGTGAAATCTACACAAATCCAATCTTCCAACATCTTTCCTTTTAGGAAAATTTTCTCCAATCAATCGATTGGGAATCACTTTCATACATTCTACAACCTTATAGTCATCAAGTTTCAATAAAAACTAAAACAACCAAATCCCTCAAACACCCCCATTATATCTTTTGGAAGATTAATTAATTAATAAAGATTAGAGAGCCTAACTCAATTACTAATTCAGGCATCAATAATCTCTTTGCCCTTAGGCCAAAAACTCTAACTATATAAATTAATATTGATCATTAATTGTTAACCTCTCTCTCTCTCTCTCTCTCGAGCAGATGCTCACACATTATTGCTCCATTTTTGCGATTCATGATCTTCCACAGATTTTGGCTTAGAGGTGTGGAGAAGGAAATTGCATGCCCCAACTGCTTCTCCCACGGTTAAAAACATCCATTCCTGCCCCAATGCCTCTAAAAATTTAGCCTTGTTCAGCTTCTTCATCACCTCAGCACCAGGATTCGCCAGCCCCAGCTTGATTCCTCTGTGATCCATTTTCTTCTTTACCTCTTGAAGCATGCTAATCCCGCTCGTATCAATGTTTCCAACAGCTGCCAATATTCAAAGTAGATCATGATATGCACGAGATCATATGGTTAAGTGATTAAATTTAATCCCTTTTCATTAGCTAGCTTGAGCTTTCAGTGTGGATGCGAGTAAATTTATCACATATATATATAAATATATATATATATATATATATATATAAAAGGGACTGTTAATTAATTGCATAAATACATATGGATTAATTGCTTTAATTTGCTTACCACTCATATCAAGGATAACATATTGCAAGCTGGTTTCTCCAGATGAGTTCAACTTGTCTTCCTCATCGTCCACCCATCTTGAAATTCTACAATCAACAAACAGATCATTGTTTTCTTTGGTTAGTATACTGCTGGCTTCGAATGCTTGCATTTCAGACTCCTAATGTTACCCGTGCTCTTCATAGATGGAAGAATAAGTAGTATACCTTTCTCGCAAGTAACTCGAATTGGCAAAATAAATTGGAGCATCAATCTCTAATACGAGCACACCAGGAACTGTTTTGGCATGGGGATATTGATCCACACTACGGAAGATCTTAGTTTCCGGGAGGCTTCCAAGAACAACAGTCTTTGGCCTCGCAACAAAAAGCAGCACTCTAAGCAAAGACAGCGCAACCTGAAAATAATAATTAAAATAAATAAGGTTCATGAACTTTATCTATTCATTTTTATTTTTAAAAAATATTAATTCTTTTCATGCAAAAAAGGGCCTTCACTTCGTATAATTATAATAATAATAGTACCGCAATGACTAAGCCAATTTCGACACTGACGAAAACGACGCCGATATATGCACTCATGCAGACTAGCAAGTCAAATTTGTCGACGTGCCACAGATGAATAGCAGCTTCGTAATCTATTAGGCCAAGCATGGCTGCGATTATGATCGCAGATAAGACCACCAGCGGGGTGTAATGGAACAGGGGCGTGAGGAACAGGAGCGTGATCATCACCGCCAATGCCATTACGATGTTCGAAACGGCAGTTTTACAACCGGCGTTGAAGTTCACTGCAGATCTGGAAAATGGCCCTAAAATTTCCATTTCCAAAAGTACTCAGAAAATTAGCACCCATTTCTCCCGTTGAATTTTCAGGCAAATTAAGAGTATTTTTAAACAAAACATAAATAATGATTTATTATTTTTTAAATTCACTTGAAATCACAATTAAATTAAATATCTCATTTTTATTTATTTATTCTTATTATTAATTAATATTTTTATTCATTATGCAAATTTATATATATATCCTTAGAGATATTAGATGGTTAGTAAAATTTTATATTAAAAATTATTTAGTTTTAAAAATTAGATATTTAGTCACAGGTAGGTTAAAATAGAGATAAGTATATTCATTTTTAGACAAGAAAAATAAATATGGGAACAAAGGTAGTAATAATTTGTGTAAGTGCATATTTTTTTTCCTTAATTACCCGTGGTGAGATAACAGGAGGTGAAGGACCCAACAATATTCATGGTTCCAATTGCAATCATCTCTTTGTTCCCATCGATATGGTAATTCTTGTACATAGAAAAGCTTCTCCCTACTGCAATTCCTTCCTGCATAAATAAAAGAAATAAATAATAATCATGAGTAAGTTTTAAGTTATTTAATTAAAAAAATATCTAAAAATAATTAAGAGGAGACTTACGGCAAGTGCAATGACACCCGTGACGATTCCAGTTTTAATGGCCGTTGTCAGATAAGAAGATCCAAAGGCCAGATCCATTATTGACGGAGGATTTAGCCCTTTCTTCAACTGTCCTATCTGCATATTTTCAGAGCCCAAATGTAGCGTTTCTTTTAGTAAAAATGGGTAAATAAAATATTCCCAGAATGATGAAATAAAGTTAATAAGTTACTACTACTACTACAGGTAGTCTAGTACAGCAAAGACAGGGCTACAATAAAAGGACTCCACTAAGTGCAACGCTTCAATCCTGTCCGTGGTTAAGAACAACATGCAAAGGGCCCGCGGAATGCCAGTGCCCACTATTCTTATGCACCAGTAAAAGGTGAATATTATTATTGCCAAACCCCGGCCCACCGCCCTCTCTTTTCTTGATGACTAATGGCCACCATAATTTGTGGAAGATGGAAGGATAACGAAAATGGAGTGCTCTGGTTCTTATATACATGATGCTATCTATAATCCACGATAAAACTGATGGATTCTTGTTTATAATTTCCTTATTTATATAAAATTATATCACGGATAAATTTAGGATTATATTTATATAAGAAGAGTTGTAGTGTACAACAAAAACAAAATTCAAATTATGATAAATTTTTATATATGATTATATAAATCTATCCGTTTTACACTTAACCACCCAATAAATCAAATTCCTTATTATGAAACAATAATTAGATCTCTTGACATAGATGTCTGAACAACAAGGTCCAAATTCAGGCAAGGCCGGAAATTAGGGGCCCTAAAATTAATTTGGGCTATCATTTCGTGATTTAATTATGATGCCAGCTTGAGTTTCTGTCTTAGTTATACACTTCAAAATAAGATACGATAAAATATAAATTGATATAGAAAATTTATATATTCTCACCACTTGAACACCATGGCGTTCAGCATGCGTCAAGTAAACAAGAAGACTACCCAATATAACAGAGGTCAGAGGAGCCATTGCTGATATCCAGAAGAGCTTCGGTTTCTTTTTGCTCTACAATATCCATAAAAAAAAAATTGTCAGGTGTTAAACAATCTTTAAAGTAAGAGCTAAATTTTGTGGGTAAACTTCCTATAAAGTTGGGATTAATGTGGGACAATAATGCAAAGATTAATAAACCTGATTAGTGTAATAATTTTTATAAATCAACTTGGATCAAGAATTTAGACAACTTGTGGTGATTATTTTAAGCATTAGCAATAGTTTGGGAAGAGATAAATGAGAAGAAAAGAAGAGAAGTGGGTGGGTGGATGGATGGATGAAAGATTTCTTATGTTTGGGAGTTTATTTAGGAGAGAAAGGTAGAGTAGTGAGATGATCTAGATGATCGATGGAGAATCTCTCATCCCAAAAGTGAGATGATTTGGAAAGAAAGGAATTTATCCATTCAACTAAAATACTTATTTTATCCATTTAATATAATTATATATTCTTAACTTTTAAATAAGAAGAGATACTTCAATAAAATTATAATTTTCTATCTTCTCTTCTTTCCTACTCCCAAATGAAAAAATTAGGTCTTTTCTCTTCTCACATTTTCTTTACTAGAACTTCCAAAAAACATTATTTACAAAACGTTTTTTTTTTCTCTTCTCTTCTCTTCTTAACTTAAACTTTCTATTCTTTTCTTTTCTTTTCTTTTCTCTCCCCTAAAAACTCCCAAACCAGCTGCTAGAGTCTATCCAGGATCCATCCATCCCTTCAACCTGTATTATTGTATCCTTAACTTTTAGGACTCGTGAGTGGGAGTTGGTGAAGTCAGCATGAGATTGCAGTGATTTGAGGCACTAATTAGTAATTACCAAGAAATTAACGAACCAATTATTATATTATATATTATAAAAAGAATGTACTTTTTAATTTTGTTTATTGTACTTACGAAAAATCTTGCCAGCATGATGAAAAAAAGGAAGCAAAATCCCAGCACTGCACTTTCCCATCTCCACTGCAAAATAAAAGGGTTTCTAGCCATCAGCCAACTAGTTAATAATTAATTACTTAATATAAGAAAATAAGATCAAAGAGATTAAATAATTAATTAAAGGATTACTATTTTGGTAAAATATAGTAAGGGAGAATCATGAAATCGAAAGTGCCAAGTGGATCTCATTTGGAAAATTAAAACCACCACCATAATTAACCAAGTGGCAGTTTTTGAATTAATTTACCTGATGGGTTTGGGTGAAAACTGAACGCAAAACCGAGACTACGTCTGTATGGCTTGTGAAATGGTCAAGTCCCAATATGCCTTTTAACTGCTGGAGAATCACAACTGTAGCCGCACCAGCCATGAAACCTACTATCGTTGCATGCGACAGAAAATCTACAATAAACCCTAATCTGAAAAGAAAAAAAAATAGAACATGAAAATTAAAAATCATCCCATAATATAAATTGTTAATCATTATTTTTTACAAATAATAATAAATCAATTAAAAACTGTGATGACGCAAGTAACAATTTTATTGACTTATTGGTTGACCAATCACAATCATAAAGCAGACGGAGGACATAAAAATTCGGTTTCCCAATGATTTTTGTTTGCTTGCCTGAGGATGCATGTGTATGTGCTTGAGTCTTGTGTTCGAGAGGAGAGAGGGATAGCAAAACCACAAAATGTTCAGTTTCAATCATCGATCAAATATTTATTGTCAATATTAGGTCTAGTTTTGATAGTTCTTCTTTCTTTCTTTCTTTCTTATAATGCAATTAATGAATTTAGTTCGAATTTTAAATTTTATTTAATTACCCACCGACCTGACAATTCCCAGAGTCGCCTGAAAGACACCGGCGAAGAATGTGGCCGTGAAAGCCAAATGAAGATAAAGCATTGGGTTCTCGCTAGCGTTAACTTCGCTCCCCAACATGGAAGCCGTGAGAAGTGACGCAACCGCAACGGTGCCAACTGCTAAATCTCTTGAACTTCCCATTACTGCATAAATCAGTGGTGGAACAAAGCTCGAATCTACCATAATACACATGAATTATGAATTATAGTCATCAAAATCAATAATTATCAAAGATATTATTAATAATATAAATTGGCAATTAAGGATGATATATCGAGTCTTACATAGGCCAAGGATTGGTGGCAAGTTAGCTAGCTTAGCATAACTTATGCCCTGAGGAATGGCAAGGCTAGCTATGGTGATCCCAGAAATAAGGTCGGACTTCAAGAATTCCAAACTGTAACGAGGACCCCATTCGAGGATGGGGAAGAAATACTGAAGGCCTAATAAGAACCTTCTTCCCGGCGGCTGGTTCTTGAATTGGCGCAATGGATCATCAGGAAAAAGGGTCTCCTTGACGGTGTTCTTTAGTGACTTGAGAAAAGGAACCGGTGGTGGGATACATACTCGATGTCCAGTACTACTCTCGTGAGACGGGTACGCATGATCTGCGTTTCCCATAATATTATTAAGCTCAAAAAAGCACTATCTTCTGCAGAAAAGGTGTATAGAGAAAATGTAGAAAGGCGCTGTTGCCCTTGGAGGATTAGGAGAAGAAGAAGGATTGAGAGTAGTCTGAGAAAGGGCTGGGTGGCCTGAATGACTGAGGCAAGGAGCTTTATAGAGGGAAGAAGATCGTGGGTGAAAATATTGGTTCACATTGAGTGCGAGGTGGGACCAAAATCCCAATTCTTGATTTTGTAATGTCACACGTTATGGAAAAATACGTATAGAAAAACAATTGTGTAGAAAGTGTTTTGTTCAAAATTAAACTGCTGCCTGCCCAGTGCGCACCACAGGATGGATATATCTGGTAACTCAACTTGTCCCTAACCCCTGAAAGAAGGGGAAAAAGGAAAGGTGGCCGGTGCCACACAATCATAAGTTGCCAGTTTAGTTACCCATTCTTTCTTACTTCTATATAAATATATATATATATATATTCCTAATTATTAATATATTATAATTATTTTATTAATATTAAAATTAAGTTTGTTTATCAAAAATATCTCTATTTTAAAAGAAAATTAAAAGGACAAGAAGGGTATTGAAAAAATAAAATAATAATAACTTATAATAAAAAAATTAAATTCAAATAATTTATAATGACAGAAATAACATATTTTTACTGGCTAGCTAGCTTGTCACATCACCTTGGATGGTGCATATCTCAAAAATCCAAAACCTTTGGATCGATCCATCCTATTCTTTTTCTTTTTTTTTTTAATGTTGAATCTTCGAATTTATTTATTTGGGTTTTTGAAAAAAGTAAAATATAAAATTTGTAATTCCATATATATATATAAATTAAGCTCCTTTATTCTGGAGAGGTAAGTCATAGTTTTTTGAGTGTGCTTTTGACAAAAGGTGGTTAACTCCTATTGGGTACCACATTAATGACATATCTGGAGAGACACTTGTTCAGTATGTAACTGGTTGCGGCTCTATGAATATCCTGTGCCTGCCCTTAACCGTATAAAAAGTCTCCTTTTACTATAACTGAATGAATATCTGTATTCTCCCAGCTTTGCAAAAGGCATTCAGATATGGTGGTCTCAACTCTGCCATGACTCTTGTGCCAGCCCATAATCCCAAGTATTTTGTTTACACTTAACTAAGAATGCAATTATTGAAATTATCATTTTTTTAATTTAATTATCGAATTATAAAATTAATCAATTTAATTATTATTTTTATATTTTAAAATATTTTAATCACTTTATGATTATTTTGATAAAATAATTATTGTAAATAATATCTATTTTTATTAATAAATTAAATTAAAATTATATGATAATAAAAACTTAGATAAAAGAAAAAATTAACAAATATTCTCTTAATTAAAATAAAAATTTTGATGATAAAGAAAGTCATGTGACACTAATATTAAAAATTGATTATATTTAGTCATGTGACACTAACATTAAAAATTAATTATATTTATGAATATTATTTAATTAAAAATATAAAATATAATAACAAAATAATTTAAAAAATATAAAGTAGAATGATTAATTAAAATTGATTAGTTTTATAATTTAATTGTGAAAGAAAAAGAAAACATTGTTTATTAAGTCATTTTCTTTAATAGTACACACAAGGAATATTTGGCAAGCAGAATATTGTTGAGTGAAGTTGACCCAGTCAATAATATTAATCGAGACCTTTCCAAGAATGGAGTTGAAAGCCTTTTTGGATCCATGTTCTGTATTTCTGTCAGATTGGATAATTGCTTCTCTTTTCAGCTTAACAATTTCTAAATGACTTATCACAATCATTAGAGGTCAATTAGTTTGACCATGTGATATTGAAGGGAAAAGTTAGCTCGTGTACTTTGATATCTAATTCCTCAATCATTAATTATAATAATTATTATTAATTATTTATTTATTTAAAAATAATTTTTTTATATTATGCCTTTGATGATATAATAAAATATTATTTAAAAACTGATCAGAGAATATTAAAATATTTTATTTTATTTTTTTATAAAATTATGGTTAATAACTTATATCTAATGAAGGAGAAAGTAATATAAGCTTTTAATTACATATCTTCATTAGGTCTCCGATATTGTTAAACTTTTGTACATAATTGGTATAACTATGCTTGTATAAATTCTCTGTCTCCCCTTTTGTTCATATCTATATATAGAAACCTAGTACATATTTGTCACGACCAAGACCCTAGAAGAAAACAATGTTTACTATTATAGAGGACATAGAAAAGAAAATAAAGAGTATCTATAAAGGTTTTGTTAAGTTTTTAGTCGTTAAAGTTGATGTTTAAATGTTTTTTTTTTTTTAATAAATTCTTGTATGAATTATTTTTATTTTAAGAAATATTTTATAAAACTGAATTTTATGGTACTTAATTTAATTTTTATTTTTTTTATAAAAAAATAGTTGAACAATAGCTTTATCCGTTAAAAACTTAATTGAAACTCAAATTATGTCCATAATAATATTTCTATATAAATATGTAGATATCCTCTCATTTGAAACTACAGATAAATTAGACTATTTTAAAAATTAAATAACACTAAAACGTTATGAAGTGTTCTTGTTAAATTTTTAATGATCAAAATTAATCATTTAAAAAAAAGGAAAAAGTTTGATCAAATACCATAAGATTTAGTTTTATGCTTTTAGAATTTTGTTTATAAAATATATTAAAAAAAAGTATCCCTAGGTTATATTATATAGTTGACTGTTAACCATATATTTATTTATATTCAAAAATATTATAGATTAATATAAAACACATGTTGTGAATTGTTCCAATTAAGTATGTAACAGTCAAAATTAATATTCAATTATCTTTTTTTAAAAATAATATAATAAAATTTAATCAAATATTCATAAGATTTAATTAAAAAATATTTACAAAAATTAATTTCTAATAAAAAATATTTATTTTTTATTATTAATTTACGGTTAAAGATTTAACAATAACATATACGAATTACTATGTATATATTTATATAATATATAACATCAAGAAAAGATTTAGAATAAGAGAAATTGCACATGATTTTGCCTTCTTGGGTTGGGCTGAGGTGGCTTGCTAAGTTAGGCAGCATGCATGGTATCTGTCTCTGACAAGTAACCTCTAATTTTAAGTTCCCCACAAAACTAAATCCACAATATGATGCAACTAACGATGGATATGCAGATTCCAAGTAATTCTGGGTCGGTTTGGAATGCCTCTCGACCACATATTCCACAGTTGATAAAAAATTACTCATTTCTTTTCCTCACTATTTTCATTTTAGCTGGTCTAAAATTAAATATTTTATTTATTTAAATAAATAATTTTTTAATATATAATCTCATAATAACTTCTTTAATTTTATAATTTATATCTATTTGTACAATACATTCAATTCCTGAATAAAGGAATAGTATATC
>JAWZTD010000145.1:4339016-4356107 GCA_035221335.1 Echites panduratus | reverse complement strand
ATATATATATATATATATATAAGAGAATATTCATTTTTAAAAGTAGATAATTTCTATTTAGAATTTCATAGATAACTTTGTCTTCTGGAATCATGAAATTTATACAACCTAATCTATTAACACGAAAAGTCCACATAAGTATCACCTTTTCCCAGTTAAAAATAATTATCCTCAATTTTTCTAAATGACAATAAGGATCATAAGTTACTAGCAAAGATAAATGTAATATATAAATTTTCATAAAATATTTATTTATAATTATAATCAAACTAATAATATTATTTAGAGAAAAAAATGAAATGAGGGTAATATAATAAACAATCAATAAATTTTTTAAAAAATTAACAATGATGACATATATTTAATAATAAATAAAATAACTCAAATAACTTATAAATAATTATGAGAGTATCATAATTTAATTTAAATAATTTATTTTAAAAATATTTGAACTTAATTCATTTAAAAAATCCAACAAATGGGATGACACCATATCAGCTTTAGAAGCCAGTCATATAAGAATCTCATTTCGTGCTAACCTTTTTGAAGTTTTGAAATCTGACCTTCTGTTCCCTATCCCCGCAGAAAACATACCCGCATCTCAGTAGAACCTTCATCTTTAAAGGGCGCGCCAGCTCTTCGTCACGGCAAAAGATTTCTAACAGTTTGAGGACAATCTGGTGAAGTTAGGCCTTTTTCTTGTCTACTTTAATGCAGATTTAATGGAGGTGTTTTTAATTACTTAAAATGAAAATCTTATTTTAACTTAGAAAAATTTTGATTTTGTTAATTTTGATATTAAAATGTAATTTTTTTTTAAATAAAGATTTAACTAAGTTGAGAAATTGAACATTCAACCCCCAACCAACTCAAAATACAAAATTGAACATTTGATTTTGGACCCAAGGAGTATCTTTTTGTTTGAAATTGAGTGTCCATACTATTATTTTAAATTGTTCATAATTAAATTTCAAAATTTTAAAATAAATAATATTTAATATAAAATCTATAGTTTGTAGTTACTAACGGTATAATTAAAGTGTACTAGTGAGCCTAAACCAAATACTACTTGTAAAAAACTAAAATAAAATATCATCAATCAGCTTCTAAATTTAAGATTTACAACAACTAATGCAAAAAGTATCACTTATCATTCCATTAAAATTATAACTTTTACAAAAGTCAAATATACATTTTATTATGTCAATATGAGATATTTAATTTTAAATGGAGGAAGTATTAATATCAATACTAATACTTTTCTTATCATTATTTATAAATCAATCGAATTCAATATTATTGTCACTAAATTAAAAATTTTATTGATTTTTTATAACATCTCATATATTTTTCTCTTTTTTTCTTAATTGTTTTATTTAGTTTTTCTATAATCATAAATATGAACATTAAAAAAAAACTTAAATTTGTCAAGATCACCTTAATTTATTTTGAACATAAATAATATTAATTTCTTCTTAAGTCTTTTTCTAATTTAATAAATATGAATTTAGTTCTGGTTTACTCAAATTAAAAATAGAGACACTTTAATTATAGACTAAGGCAGTGTTACTTAATAAAAAATGATTTTTTATTGAAATTTTAAATAAAAAATGTTTTTTCAGTATTCTTAAGATTAATAATAGAAAATTAATTTCAAATAAAATTTAATAAAGTTTATTTACTTAAATGCAGTTCTTGCAAGTTGTATTTTTACTTTTTAGTTCACGTGTGTTCGAGAGAAAAAAAAAAAAAAAAGAAGTAAAATTATCCGTCCGACTCACGCTTTCCTCACCTCTTGGGCCCCTTACTGGTAGTGGTGTGGTGGGAGGCGTGTACAAAAAAGACTTCGAAGTTTGAAATTTTCCTTGTCCCCTTCAAGCTTCGGCCCGACACCACCTTATTTATTTTATTTATTACTCGTCGGTTCAAAATATAATTTTTTTAAATTTATTATATAATATAAATTATTTTAATATATTTTTTATTTTTTTCATTTAATACCCTATTTTAAATATAATAAAAATATATTTATTATTATTTAATTCAAAACACTATCGTCTTATAATGTTTGCTAGAGATAGTATTATTTATTTTTATTCGATTTGGAAATAGAGTAAAATATTTTTGCTGCTTCTCTATCTTCCGCTCTTAAAATAGAAAAGAAAAGGCAAAAAAGCCAAGCCATTTTGTCCTTCATACCTTTCTTCCTCCTACTACTGAAGTCAGTCTTCTCTGCAAACGTATTTAATTGTGCTGCCGACGTTACGCCGTTGCAGACCTCCATCTGTGGTAGCATTACACTTCTTTTCCTGTGTTGTTTCTCAATTTTGTAATGCCGTTTCCTGCGTTAACTTGTTCCTTTTTGTTTAATTAATTTTGCTTATGTTTTGTAATTATTTAGAATTTTTTAGCTTCCTGATTCATTGTTCCTGCAGTTATTCTTGTTTTCTCAAATGTTTGCGTAAAGGATTATGTGAATTTGTGTATCTTCTCTTTGATGTTTGTGTAATGAATTTGATGAAATAAACGGCTTTCAACGGCGCAATTTTCCTTCATCCTATTGCTTTCAACGGCGCAATTTTCCTTCATCCTACGGCTTTGCGTTCCCAATGTACCGGAGAAGGAAAGGAAGTAAAAAAAAAGCCGAAGAAATTTGTCAATTAAATTGTAGTCTAAAATGACTGATGATAGGCGACGTAGCTTGAACTCTTAGCTAACTGAGGCTTAGGTTCTCTGTGGTGGTTTTGATGTTTTGGCTGGCATTGGCTTCAGATTGCAAATTTCTCAATTTCCTTGGGGAAAAATTCCATTTTAAGTTGCCTTCTGATGACCGCACCACAGTTCATCTTTGAAGTTACCCTATTTTGTTTTTAGGTTGTTATATATTAGAATAGAGTGAGTAGGTGTTTGATTTTCTACAGAGTTTTTAACTTTCTTGAGCCAAATCGTCGCCCAAATTATTCACACTATTCACCTTATGAAAGACATCAGCTTTATTTTTTAGTTTATATATATATATATTTATCTGAACAATGAATATTTAGTTGATTTTATTCATTCATTGGAATCATACTTACCATATTTTCTGTTGGCCTCTGTTTGTGCAGAGTTGTTGCTGTGCTTTAGTCATTGTGGATCCATTGCAGGTCACTTGCTAGATTCTTAATCAGAAGCACTTAGGATGGATGATTATGAAATATTAGAGCAGATAGGAAAAGGCTCCTTTGGTTCTGCCTTACTTGTGAGGCACAAACATGAAAAGAAAAGGTGAGGGCTTCTGTATTTGCTTTGTATGAGCATGTTTTAGGTTATGTAGTTGGCATGTTAAATATGCTATTAGTCTCTGTATGGTGTTAGCTGAGCTGAATGGTCATTAATACTCAAACTGGTTATCTTTTATCATTAGGTATGTCTTGAAGAAAATTCGTCTTGCACGCCAGACAGATAGAACGCGTAGGTCTGCCCACCAGGAGGTCGGTGAATCATCTATGATTTTCTCATACCCCAAATCCTGATGAAATATATATCCTCTCTGAAGTGTCATACTGCAGTTTTTCTTTTACCTTAAGTTTTTTTCTAATTCAGCCAGCTTCAACTGTCATTACTGCAAAGACCACTGAAGTTTTAGCAACATGTGAAAAATAATTAGGACATTTTTCATTTTGTTTTGTTGTGACATCAGATAATTGCCATAGCACTGCTCTTCATTTTGGCTACTTTGTGTGCTTAGTGGTAAATTAAGACATATTTTTGGGCGAGCTTTCAACATATGCACTTCACTCTGTTTTTTACGCTTTGACTTGATGACGTTGAAAATGTTTCAAATGCACTTGAACATGGCATTGAATGGTACTGTTTAATCATTTGATATGTTTACAACCTGGACATGCACAATAGTTGCATGATCCATCTTTTCTGATCAAAGTTAAGCGTAATAATCTGCTCTGTGCAGATGGAGCTTCTTTCCAGAGTTCAAAATCCATACATTGTTGAATACAAAGATTCCTGGGTGGAAAAGGTATGTAAGACCCAGAAAGCCATGTTGGATAAGCTCTTTCCTTTCATAGCCTTTCACAATAAAGGTTGAGGACGAGTTAAAATGATGAAGATGTGAATCAACTCAAATTTATAGTTTAGAGTCTTTAGACGATGGCCTTCCGAATGGCCCTGATCACCTGATGAAGTACATTTTTGGCTCGTAATATTGTTGGGATGAGTATGATTGGCATTTAATTGTTTGAAGGAAGTTCATATGCTCACTGCAAAAAGAAAAAATGGAGAAGAAATTTGCACAAGCACATTACTCAAATTATTGTATGCTCATTGATTTTATTTAACTTTTTTCAGGGTTGTTATGTTTGCATTGTGCTAGGTTATTGCGAAGGAGGAGATGTGTAAGTTGGTGAATTCAGAAAATAGATTCTTCTGCATATATAGAGGTTCATTTTTGAGATTTATGATCATGTGATACCTTATTCATGTGACCCCTTCTTTTCCATTAACTCAGGGCAGAAGCTATTAAGAAGGCAAACGGTGTTCATTTTCCTGAGGAGGTTCTTAGCTACATATTCACCCCCCCTCCCCCCCACAAATTGTGATTCCATGCAAGTAGATCTGATGTATAGTTGTTGAAACATGTGCAGAAGCTTTGCATGTGGCTTGTTCAGTTGTTGATGGCTCTTGATTACTTGCATACAAATTATATACTTCACCGTGATGTCAAGGTTAGTTATATTTCTCTGCAGTGTTTTTGTAGTACAGCAATTATTATTCTAATTATTATTCATGGAAAAATATTCTTCTTTGCTGACATCTATATTTGATTCAGTGTTCAAATATATTTTTGACTAAAGATCAAGATATTCGTCTAGGTAATAATGCATTACACTTCCTGTTGTCCTGAAGGACTTTTCATTTTGCAAAAAGATTAAGCATCTTGGTCTTGGATGTGCCATTTTCTGTTTTATGTGATTTTCTAATTTATCTATCACAGGTGACTTTGGTCTTGCAAAAGTATTGACTTCTGATGACCTTGCTTCCTCTGTGAGTTCTTTTGCTGTGGTTTTACCCTTTTCCTCTCCTTTTTTCTCTGTTTGTATTTCTTACTGAAGTTATCTCTGGATTTGTGCAGGTTGTTGGAACTCCTAGCTACATGTGTCCAGAGCTTCTTGCTGATATACCCTACGGTTCCAAGTCAGATATCTGGTCTTTGGGTAAAAGCCAATTCAATTTGTGAGATCTATCATGATATCTGCATTTGTTCGCTCTTTTTGACACTACTTTTTTGTCACTCAGGTTGCTGCATGTACGAAATCACAGCCTACAAGCCAGCTTTTAAAGCATTTGTAAGTCAGGATTAGCTATTTGCTCAGTTTGAGATTTGATGTTGTTGATGGTCAAGTGCTGATGTAAATGACTTTTTTGCTCATAAAGCCACTGCTGTCGTGTAATCAATATAAAACTTGGTTTATTTTTTTCAAGAAAATGGTATTTATTATTGTTATGCATCTGATACAATTGATGCTAGTGGTATTATAAGAAAAACAGAGAAGCCTCTATAAATTGCTTTCTATTTTTTTTTTGGAATGTGGTTGACGTTCAGGCCATAGCTTGTTTTTTATGTTAGATACTGTTTTGCAGGATATGCAGGGTCTAATCAACAAAATAAACAAATCTATTGTGGCACCACTTCCTACCATGTATTCTGGAGCATTGTGAGTTAACTGAGCTCTGTCACCTTCACTTTTAGTGCACCGTTTTTCCAGCTACCTGTATTCATGTGATTCTCGCTTCTGTTTCGCAGTCGGAGCCTCATTAAGAGTATGCTGAGGAAAAACCCAGAACTCAGACCAAGTGTAAGTATATGTTATTCCCTTCTGTTTTTGGTCATTTTGGCATTCTAATGAAGTCCTATGAATCAGAAGGTTGAAATGCACTGGTATCATGTATAATGTAAATTTTGTGTGTGAATCAGTGCTGGCTTTGACTCTGGTCCAACTATCTCTCGTAACTTCGTTATTCCAGGCTGCAGATTTGCTCAGACACTCCCATCTTCAGCCTTATGTTCTCAGCATACATCTCAAGCTTAGTAGTCTTAGGAGGCACACATTTCCAGCTCAACGTCTGAATTCCAACTGCATGAAAAAAACTAGATTTCTAGAACCGGAAGCTGTTACTGCATTTCCAGAAAGAGAAAGAAGGCGATCATATGGCAATAATAGGGCCTTGAATCCGAGTGTTTCTGGAACCGAGTTTGATTCTCCTTGTTCTCGAAGAGCCAAAGATTTTACAATCAATTTGGATAAAAGATTCTTGCGGTCGTCTTTTAGCTATTCTTGTGATGAGATAGGTGTTCAGAAGACTACGATCTCTAAGTTTTCCTCTTCTGTCAAAACACCAAAACTGCCTTCAGCAAAAAGCACTTCCACTCCCAGGATAGAGACAGTTCCATCAAGAATATCCAACCCCGGTTCAACTCGCGAATTGGTAAGTTTTTTCCAATGATATTGCTATTGTCTTTTGGAGTATTTTTTCCAGATTTTTTTCATGTTGAAATGATAACCAATCTTCTAAACCATGTAGAAGATTTTCGTGGTTTGCTTATGGCATTATATGTTCATGGACAGCTTCCCGTGTCACATACTCCAGCAAATAAGCAATCCAGATCATCAAGGCGCATGTCTCTTCCAGCAACCCGAGCTGTCATATCGGAATCACCTTACAAACCCAGAACTGGTGTCTTACATAGTGTGGAATCCCCAAATGTCTCTGTTAATGCTCCACGAATTGACAAGATGGTCGAGTTTCCCTTAGCTTCCTCTGAAGATCCCCTCCTTCCCGTTCGCAGAACTTCATCTGTATCTGCTCAGTGCTCTACTGGCTCACCACTCAGACTCAGTGGTGAATGTTCAATCACGAAAGACAAATGTACATACCAAATACTCGACAGGACCTTTGCAACACCACAAATCTGTGACTCTGCTCTTGAAGCTGTACAGAATGGAAGCGAATGTTCAGAGCAAAATGCAACAACTGGTGCATCAAGCCGCTCTTCTTCAGATTCTCGACAACGTAGGTTTGACACATCATCTTACCAGCAGCGAGCCGAAGCATTGGAAGGATTACTTGAGTTTAGTGCACAACTAATGCAGCAAGAACGCTTTGAAGAACTTTCTGTGTTATTGAAGCCATTTGGACCAGAAAAAGTTTCTCCTAGAGAAACTGCTATTTGGTTGACAAAGAGCTTTAAGGAAAATGTTGTCTAATGCGAGCATTGCTCACTCACTGTACTTTTAAAAACTGTTATTGGCTGCGAGTTGAAAGACTTAAGTCCTCGCAATGATGACCGTGTGAGCTAGCTAAGGCTTTCTGATTCCATGTCCAAACACTATGAAACGTTGATGAAGAAATCAAAGTGATGTAAAAGGCATCAATATCTTGTTCATGGGAAACAGAATGTTACTAGTTTAACATTTCTGCACATTGTTTATGGTCAAATACTGTCCTCTTTCTGGAGATCATAATGCCTTTTTCTAGCAATTAGCCTTATTATACCATTGCCTGGTCTCCATGTGAAAGATTTTGATGGTAAAAGCTCAAAGAATCTACTGGTACAACTGTTCTAGTCTCTCCTGTCTAAATTCTATTGAGAACTGAGATGGGCCTAATACAAAAGCCTGGGAGTCTTTATAGCGTCATTGACAGTTCATATTTTAATTTCAGACGACGCCGTTACGCTGTTGCCAATTCCCCGCCGGCAAGCTGAGCTTGGAATTTTTAAATTTACGCCTTCTTTCTCAGATAACGACCGCCGTCCATGGAAGGGGCAGAAGTTTTGAGACTCTTCGAACTCAAATTCTCCGATCTGAAACTCTTGTGTGCCAATGAAGACCTGTTTACATCATCATCTTCATCTTCGGAGGAAATCCAACGACTTCGGTCGATCGCCCTGGGGATAATGGAAACCCTAGGGCCGAAAGGACCTGGACTCATTGCTATCAAGTCAGTCCCCGGAGCTTCCCACTTTCGAGGAAGTCTTCTTCCTCAAGCCCGGAAGCTCGCCCTTCTCAACAATGACGATAGGAAACGCATCCTCAAGGTATTTGTCAATCAATCAAATTAACCATAAAAAAAGCTTGATCCTTTTAATTCCGAGAGACTCTCAGAAGAATTATTGACAGAAAAAAGATTGGATTAATTATCAGGAACATAACTTGGGTAGCGACGTTACTCTGAAGAATTTGGATAGAGTAGTGTCGTCCTTTGCGATGCAACTGAAGTACGAAAAACTCGGGATCGATATCGCTGAAGGTGAAGAAACTGGTTCACTGGATGATTTGGATGCAGAATTCAAGGATCTTGGACATTCTTTTAAGAAGCTTGGGTTTCTTATGATGGAGCTTGGGCTGTTTCTTGCAAGAATTTGCGATAGAGCCATTGGTGGTCGAGAGCTTGAAGAGAGTTTGTTGGAGTCCTGCTCTGCCAAAGGGCGTCTAATACACTACCATTCAACTATTGACAGTTTCATCATCAAAGAAGTTGCTAAAAGAAAGGGACGTGGGAGTGGTGGATTTCAAGCAAATGGGATGATCAAAGCCTCCCAGTTCGAATATAAGAAGGAAAATGTCAATGATCAGGCAGGGTTTTGGCAACAATGGCATTATGATTATGGTATATTTACAGTTCTGACGACTCCAATGTTTACCTTCAGTTGTGATCCAGAAAGCCCTCCTCCAAATAGGCACACATATTTGCAAGTATTTCATCCGGAAAAGGAGAGAGTTTTCCTGGTTGATGCACCTTCTGACAGTTTCATTGTTCAGGTAGGGGAGTCAGCCGATATATTATCAAATGGAAAACTCCGGGCCACTCTTCATTGCGTTCTTAGACCAGAATCACCGGAAAACTTGAGCAGGGAAACCTTCGTTGTTTTCTTGCAGCCTGCTTGGAACAAAACTTTCTCACTTTCTAATTACTCTGCTCAAGCCTCAAGTAGGCATCATGTTGGTGTGTCTACTGAGAAGAATTACCCGGGACAGCAGCAGGACTTCAAAAAATTATTCCCAGATATTCATATTGCAGTTCCACCACTTCATTTACGGATGAGAGACGGCATGACATTTGCTGAGTTTTCAAAAGAAACCGTAAAGCAATACTATGGTGGTAGTGGTTTACAGTCAAAGCGATAGGAAAAGAGTAAAGCATCTAACCCTTTTACTTCTTGATCTGAATTTTATTTGTTAATGTCCTTCGTTATTTCTGAATTAGCTTGGATTTGATTATAATCAGAAGTTATCCCTTCCCTAGTTCTTCTGAAATCACATTTTATTTCTTTGGGTGGATTGGGAACATGGGTATACAATATAATGATCTACTGATAGTGAGATGCAAAACTGTACAACACATTCCCCCCGGCTCTGTTTTAACATCAACTTGACAGTACAAAAGTAACTTTGATATATGCAAGAATTGGATCAGCATTTTTAAGCCATCATTTTGTTGGTTTCCAGAACGAACTATAGGCTATTCCCTAACAGATGAATGCTAGAATTAACAGGTAGGGAGGGGATGAAGAAATTGTTAATTCTTCTCCTCATTTGTCTCTTATTTCTTTTGATACTCAAAATATGGTCAATTGCTATGCTCTTCGTCTCTTCTAAATTCTAATTCCTCTAAAGTATAAACACCATCAGTACTATATGTCATGTGAACCTTCTTTGTTGCCTCCCACTTTCTAGCCTGTCGTTGTTCATTTTCACATCATTCTTAGATGTGAAAGCCTACGTTATGGGAGTATCTGCTTTTTATTTTTATTTTTATTTTTGTGGAGGATAGGAAATGATGAAAAACGACAGATGAGATGAAGACATTGAGACTGTTATTTAAATTAAGTTTCTTTTTCTTTTAGTGAATAATAAGGGATGGTGTATTAATTGTGGTAGAAAATGTGGAAGCACTACTTAGACCGAAAATTAATAAAATAGATATAAATGAGTTCTTGAAAGTTTTGTAGGAAAAATATTTAATTTTAAAAAGTAATTATAGAGACAATTTAAGGTGAGCAAAATGATTATTCAAATATTTTATCCGACTCAAAATATAAATGTTTAGTCATCTTTTTTTTTATCATAAAAATATAAGGTATACATAAAAGAAATAACATATTTTAAATGTATAAAAATTCTTAGTTTGTAGAAGTAGTTGAAGTGATTCGTATATTTTAATAGGGGAGTAGGAATAAATATAAGCTTGAGAAAATCAAGCATTATTGGATGGGAATGTGAAAGTGAAAGAACGAAATGATAGTTTAGGATTCGAGGCAAAGGGAATAAAGTTAGTCTCTTTAATCGTCAGAGAGAGCACAGGAAACCATGGTCCCTTCCTCCTTGATGCAACGAGAGTTGCAGAGATAAAAGAGACCAGACTAGACCAGAACTTGCAGCAATCTGCTCCTCTCGAAAAAGCTTTTGATCGATCAGATAAAACATCGTATGCAGACACGAGAAAAGAAAAAGAAGAGGGAACTGAGAACCCGGCCATTAAATCTCAGGGAGAATAACAACCGAGTTTAATGACTGATGTCAAAAGATGAAGGGCAGTGACGTCTTTAGGCACGCCAATACTCTCTTTTATAACTCACTCACTCAGTCATTCTGTATTTCTTTTGCAGGCTGAGAAAAAAAAAAAAAGAAGCAAAAGTTGTTCCTTTCCAATTTGTCTGAATTGTGTAACAAGTACGTTTGGTCGGGGTGTGACGTTTGTGTTTGCCTGAGAAATGCAGACACATTCCCGCACAGTCGTGTCCTTTGCTGTACAAAATGTCAATAAATAGTGAGTGCTTTAATTTGCCATCCTACCGGGTGTCATCTATTGGAAGTCCAACAGTGACCAGTGATGACTGTCCAAATTGAATTCCACCTCCACAAGGACGGGTAATTTTTGAATTTTAACCTCTTGGAGGGAGGGGACGGGAGGGGAGGGAAGGGAAGGGAAGGGAAGAAGAACATATGAGTTATTCAAAATTCCATAGAGGGTGGCTTTTGGGGTTGCTATTTTTCATTTACCTACCATTGTACTACTAGGTGTTGGGATGAAATATATATCCTTTCTACGAGTGAAATGAGGGATTTCCCCAACTTTTGTAGATGATGAAATGAATGATATCTTCAAAAAGAAAAACAGATAGATGAATGATGCGTGCTCATCTTTCAAAATATAGAGTGAGGAATTGTTATTTTTAGATTTAAGATAACTAAATTATTGATTATCTCTCTTAATATAGGTCAATACTAAAAAAAAAAATCAGTTAATTAGAAAAGAAAAGACTCGATTAATGTTGTATTTATAAGTTAATATGATACTTACTATTTTTTTTTTCCTTTTACTAAAACGTTACTCATTTTGAAATTGAGTACTATAAAAAGCTTTGAAACACAGTGATCCTTCACTTTTATAGTTAAAAAGATTAAAGAATCAATTTCTAAGTTGAATTTTGATCCGTGAACGAGAGAGAGAGGGAGAGGATAGGGGTACTACTATCATTTCCTCATTATTATTCATCAATTTAGTACTACTCCTTGCCCCTTTGTTGGATCCGGAACGAAGAAAAAGTTGGGAATGGTCTCGCCATTATGAAGTCTACTATCTTTAGGCACAAATCCATGTGATGGGAATTCGAGTTAAAAATACTTTTGGTTAATACCACTGCTACTATCATCCATGGAAGCAAAGATAGCTCTATCATTGACAAGTACATATTATTAATCAAGTTAATATATATCTCATACTTAAATTTCTTTTTATGAGGAGGACAGAGTGTGAAATACATCTCGTGGGGTTATCAAAAAAAAAAAAAAAAAAGCTCTACCATTGTAGTGGTAGACCCAAAGTCTGCACTTTAGAATGAAAAATGTGAAAGGCAAAAGTGTAAGATTCCAATCTTCCATTTGAAGTCCAGAACAAAAAGAAACTAAGAGATAAGAGAGTAGAAGAGGGAAAAAGGGGATCGGAAAACCATTTTCCCACTATATGTACATTGAAGAAAGAAATAGGCTTTTAGACTTATCACTTCCATTTTGTTAAATGCATTTCCTTTTCTTTAAAAGAAAAAAATTAGCATTTATTATTATTTTTTATATATTTTTAAGTAGTATATTTCCGAGTCATAAATAATCTTTATTTTTTTCGTATCTCCTTATTTATTGTAAAGAAAAAATATATTAAAAATAAATTAAATAATATAATTGTATTCATTATAGTGATGAGTTGCAATTTTTTTTTTTTTTTGAGATGGAGAGCAAATATCCCTCATATACATAATATTCCAAATATTAGGGTATAATCAATAATGAACCCAAAAAAAGAAAGAACATCTCGTAGTCTCTTTGCAAGATTGAGGGCCTGACAACTCGTCAAACCAATTTGACTGCTGATAAGTCACCCATGTGGCTACTAGATTAGAGGCCTATAATATTGTTCTATTTATTTTCATCTTTTTCTTTATTTTATCTTAAAAAAACATGAAAAAGAAAATAAAAAATCTAGTACTGTCACAGACAATAGATCCTGTCCAAAAACTTTGTCAATTTCTTGATCATGCTTTATAAAAAGAAGTTCGAAGGAGTAAGTACTACTACACCAAAGCCACTAAACCAAAAGTTCCAACTAAAATCACCATTGTATGATGGACTCGAGGTGGTCCTGTAAGAGCTCCACCGGCGGGATTCAGCTGCCGGAAAGCCCACGAGAGCCCATGGAATTCCTTTCAAGATCATGGAGTGCCTCTGCTCTGCAAGTATGCAAAGCCCTGGCTCCTCCAACTCCTCCGTTGATGATGCTTCACAAAGCTAAACTCTCCGCCAATAATAATCCCATACCTGAAGCCAACCCCATTGAGGAAGAAGAGTCCCCAAAGCTTTCCGGGAACACATTCTCTTTCGCTTCCTCTGCTACTTCTCAGCTTGTGCTGGAACGCATTATGGCCCAATCTGTACGTACAGAATGCTAGAAAGAATAATCGGTTCTTCTTCGTCTGATTAATCAGCATTTTCTCGATACTCTGAAAATCTTTTTTCTTCGTTAAATACAATAATCTCGAATTAGAAAAATATGTTCTATTGAATTTTTCCAAATTGGATTGCCTTTCTTGTTTAGCTCTGTTTCCTAAGTTTTTGTCTTAAACATGTTTTGGGGTCTCAGGAAATATCACCACTCACGTCAGGAAGGTTATCTCATAGTAGCGGACCTCTAAATTGTCTGACTGAAGAAACCGATAGCCCTCCGGTTTCTCCTTCCGAGGAGTTCGAAGATGTGGTAAAGGTATATTACTCTCTTTCTTCACAACTTGCCTATCGAAGGAATCATTACGAAAGGACTTTTTGAAATTCTAGTACGGTGATTAGACATTGTTTTTGCGTTAACCTTGGAAAAAACAGAGCTAAATTCTTGATATGCAATGATTGAAAACGTCAATCCTCTGTTCTTTATTTTTACTCTGTTTTTTTTCTTTAAACATTCTCATTGGGACCATAAAAGAATCAACTCCCCATTATTAAATATTAGTTATTTTAATTAATTTTTTCAGGAAAAATTTATTATTATTATTATATTTTTAAATATTTTTTATATTATCTTTATTAAATAATGTTCAATTTTTTAAAAAGAGTAATTAGAAAATATTTTTTTAAAAAAAAATATCTTAAATTTTTAAAATAAAGACGGTCAGAATAATACAAAAAGAGGAGTGAGGTACCAGTGGTTAGTCAATGATGCGTCTCAATTTTCAGATTAATGGCGCCTCCATTTTCTCTAAACTTTTCTTTAGCGTTTTGTACGAGAGTGGAAAACATACAAAAGTGGAAAACGCAGGACGCTTTTGTTCTTCTCGATGATACTTTACTTACTTTACAAGAATGCTTTAAGGGCCATCTATAGATCCACTTTTGACTTCTTTATGGTATATAATTTTACCTTTGATTGGAAAGGTTAAAATCAAAATTTTCTACTTACAAATGATTCCTAGAATTTTCTAGGATCAAGTTTAGCTCCCCTGAAGCCGAAACATGAAACCAGAATGAAAACAATTTTGGCTAACTGTAAAAGAACATTCAATTCAAGAAATAGCAAGAAGTCATAACTAAGTAGTTCTACTTGGAATCAATCACCAATGGAAAATTTCTTCTTCAAGCAGGCTTTTTTTGTCCTGATTGTTCTATAAAAAATCAGTTTTACAGAAACTGCGATGTATTCTCATAAATGTTATGTTTGAGAAAGGAATCCACTGAGCTGATTTCAAAAATTCCTGCAGTATTTGCGCGTGAACAATTCTCTACAACCTTTGTTCACGGGCACTAGAAATGGTTATACTAGTGGTGGTGTTGGTGGTGCTGGTACTCCTGGTGGTAAGACGGTTGGGAGGTGGTTGAAGGAGAGAAGGGAGAAGAAGAAAGAAGAAACCAGAACCCAAAATGCTCAGCTTCATGCGGCCGTATCAGTTGCCGGCGTAGCAGCAGCAGTTGCAGCAATTGCGGCGGCCACAGCAGCCGCATCCTCCACTTGGAAGGATGAACAGACTGCAAAGACAGATATGGCGGTTGCTTCGGCAGCAACACTGGTGGCTGCGCAGTGCGTGGAGGCCGCAGAAGCCATGGGCGCTGAAAGGGAACACCTCATTTCCGCCATTAGCTCTGCTGTCAATGTTCGCTCTCACGGTGACATCTCAACTCTCACTGCCGCTGCAGCCACAGGTTTGCAAATCACTTACACTTCGTCCATTAACTTAATGAAGGATTAATCAAACTGAAATTTAGCTACTTCATCATCCAATGTTTCAAAATTTTTGCCCTAAAACTTGACCTTATCCACGATTTGCTGTTGTAATTTCATTGCAGCTTTAAGAGGAATAGCTACCTTAAAAGCCAGAGCTCTTAAGGAAGTATGGAATATTGCGACTGTTATCCCCGTGGACAGGGGGCTAGGAGTAGGCACAGGTCGCAACAATGAAAACGATTGTGCTAATGGTGGCTATAGTAGTGAAGGGCTTGTTCCTGAAGAAAACTTTTTGGGTATTTGTAACCAAGAGTTGCTTGCACGCGGGAGAGAATTACTCAAAAGAACCCGGAATGGTAATTAATCAATAAAACTACCAGAGTTTAACTTGTCATACATTGAATGGCACCTAAACAAGAAATATTCACTTTTGTGACCTCATATTCTGTCTTTCAGGTGATCTCCACTGGAAAATTGTCTCTGTTTATATTCATCGCAGTGGACAGGTGATGATCTATTTTGAAATCCACTTTGTTCTTGTTCTATACTGATCTTATCCCAGTTCAATTGTCTGAATCTGAAACATCAAAATTTCAGGTGATGCTGAAGATGAAGAGCAAACATGTGGGAAGTACCATAACCAAGAAAAAGAAAAGTAAGGTTTCGTATCCACCAAGTCCGGGACCTAACGTTTCTTATATACTAGACTTGCATTAACATTTTCTGGGTGCTTAATTTGGTTGCAGATGTGGTATTAGAAGTCTGCAGAGACGTCCCGGCATGGCCAGGAAGACACCTTTTTGAAGATGGAGAGCAGCGCCGGTACTTTGGCTTGAAGACAGAAGTACGTGGGGTGGTCGAATTTGAATGCAAGAATCAGAAAGAATATGATATTTGGACCCAAGGTGTTTCGAGGCTCCTATCCATTGTGGCTGAAGGAAAAATGAAATATAAGAAGTAACCAAGTTCTCATAATGTAAAACTAATGATGACACTTAATTACCAGCAGAATATGTAGAAATTACAGCACTATTAGTATTAACAGTAGTTAGAACCCTGGGGTACACTTGGACTTGCACAAATTCATAAGGAGGGGGGATTTTTTTCCTTAAGAATTCAGATTGGGTTGCTCGGGCATGGTATCTTGTTTTCACTTGTGTTGTAACTTCAATTTATGATGATGTTTTTATATTACTCAGATCCCATCATGCCACCCATGGATTAACCGTTGTCGTTATCCTAGTCGAGATCTATCCGTATAATTACCACATACATTTGAGCTAGGAAGACACTTATACGGCTAACTTAGCAGGACAGTTAGTTGATAGACAACCCCTATATGCTCAAAAAACTTTTTTTTTTTTTTTTTTTTTTTTGGAGCTAAAGAGATTGAACAGAGCAATGTCATGGCCACTATGAATTTCTCAAATAGGTACATATACTTCAGATAATTCGTATAACAAAAACTAACATCTATGTACCGTAAAAATAATCCCCCACCCATTCAGGATAGGTTTTGAGACATGGATCACTTGAGACAACATTTTTGTCTCTGCAAGATCGATCATCTTCAATTGTCAGCAGCTCTGAAAATAGTTAGTAGAGACAGGAAGAGGTTGATGATATCCAGGTATAACGATACAGCAGCCCAGATATATTCATCATAAGAGTAACGCTTGATCAGATTGTCTGTGTCGTATATTATGTATCCACAGAATATTATTGATGCCAGACATCCATAGATCATCACCGAGATCTTTCCAAGAGGGAATAAAATCTACAGAATACACAGGTGACAAAATCAGTAATCCCAAAGACACAATGGAGTTTTAATGGGGAGAAATGCAAATCGGGAAAAACCTACGAACCTGAATAAAACCAAAGACCATAAGCACAATAATAGCACCAAATAAGAAGGGGCCAAGGAAATTGAAATCATGTCCTCTCTTTGCTGCCCAGAATGTGTAGAGTGTGAGGCTGACTACCACCACAGTAGTTAAGATGACCGATTCCAGTATAATTTTCCCTGCAAGAATTCAAGTCAAAATCAGATATAGCTTTACCTGGTAGAAAATCCAAGTGAAACAAGATGTAGTTTGATATTGCCATGCAAAGGAGACAGACCACTAAAGAATATCACATAGATGAGTAGGGTTTAGGAAGCAGCAAGAGTCCAATATTAAGAATTCCATGCCACAATTAATGTCCATATTGTACATATTAAAAAAAAAAACCCTGTCACAAAAGGCTTCGTTTTATAGACCATAGAAGAATACAAGAAAATCCCTTTTGTATTCCTTTGGCAGGAAGTTCCACATCAATGGA
>JAWZTD010000145.1:4319851-4338916 GCA_035221335.1 Echites panduratus | reverse complement strand
CTTCGTTTTATAGACCATAGAAGAATACAAGAAAATCCCTTTTGTATTCCTTTGGCAGGAAGTTCCACATCAATGGATGCAATCCTTTGACAATATGCTTATAGATATGGTAAAAGTTTATTCATTCGTCATTTACATCAATTTCTTTCTATCATTTCCGAAACAAGATGAACAGGACGGGAGAGGGAGACACTGGTAATCTAATTAACCAGTGTATGTATTTGTATTTCCATCCCTAGCCGTCCTTTAATAAATTCAAACCAACCCAATTTCTCAAACAATCAGTCAACAGGTACGGAATTTCATTCGCATCCATAGCCCTAATTTAGTATGAAAAATCACAAAACAAATCGAGCCCAACAAAGAAAAAATTCAATAGAAATTCTTACCCTTGGTATAAGCACAAGTTAACCCGATTGCGAAGGCAAGAGCCACGGTAAACACGCCAAGAAGAAAGTAGTTCACCGGATGTTTCTGGTAATAATAATACAACGGACAAAGAACTGCACATAACAATCCAACAGCCTATCAAAAATCAACCCACCAAGTCCATCTATATTAAAACAAAACTGTCAAAAAGAAAAAGAAAATTGAAAATCTTACCAATGAAGGGAGTAATGATGAGGACAATATACAAAGCGAATCCAGCACCGGTAGTGGCAAAAAATTCATGGACAGGACGAACTGCCACTACGACAGAAGCAACGGCGATAGTCAAGAGTAATTGAACCGTCAATATTGAGTAAATCTTCCGAATAAAAGCCCAACGGAGTTCAGGGTTCTCTAGCATCATCGGGTACAGCGGCCTAGCACCGCCTTCCAAATCATTTTTCGAATACGGTCGGTTCCACATATTCTTTTCCTCTCGTTGCGTGTCAGAAATCGCAAAATCAGAATTCTAAGCCAATAGATTGATACAAAGATTCTTTGATTTCTCACTTGCCCGGGTGAATAAGAAGGGAATTAGAGATGATTTATATGTACGCTAAGCAAGATGAAAACGTAGGATCAAACGGCTACAAACGTGGAAGTTACAGGAATAGAAAGTTCTTGATTCGTCGAGGGTACGCTGGCCAGCGGGAGAAGCGAAAGATGGAAAGAAAAGGGAATCGCAAGCAAACGTTCAAGGGTTCGAGAGCTTTCGTGCTTCTTCGGTGTTTTCTTAGTCCATTTTTAAAATTATGAAATTGGTTGTAAATTAAATTAAAAACGACTTGAAGGTTTGTCCAAAAAAATCCCTTTGGAAAAAGAAAATTTCGAGATTTGGTTTTCAATTTTCTCTACTTTCCAATGGATGGAAAGAAGGTCCCACTTTTTCATAAATAATTGTTTTCTTTCTACATTTTCTTTTCTTACCTGCGAAGAAATTGTTAGGTGTTCTCATATTTAAATTACCGTAATATATATATTTATACCACTACTCGCAAGTAAAAGATTACAGTAGCTTATATATATTTATATATGAAAAATATGGAGTTTTTAAGTACTTGTTTTTTAATTATTTTATTAATTAATCTTATTAATGTTAATATATTACTCAATACATTTATGATTAAATGTCATTTGATAAAAAAAATTAAAAAGTGCATTTGATTTTTATAAAGTTAATTTATTCTTGTATTAGATGTGGTACCTTTTTACAAGCGGATATAAATTCTTAAATCAAGATTTCAAATATTCAATTATATATGTGCATGATATGACGCTATTAAAGTATTAATAAAAACCTTACAAAAAGTCTTTAATTATTTTTTCTTTTAATATATTTTTATTTTACATATTAAAATCTATAGATATTTTATATTTTAGGGACATGAGTTAAATTTTTATTGATGTGACAAAAAAGTAATAGGGTATTCAGAGCCTTAAATCAAGTAAGTTGTTAGCGAGACTATGTATTAAAAATCACATTTATTTTAATAAAAGAGACACTCAAATTCAGTAATATTTTATTATTTTCGATATAAAAGTATCATCTTCATTGGTCAAATTAAAAAAAAAAATATTCCATGTATTTAGTTTTTACAAGAGTAACTATAATTTTTTTTATAAATATAAATTAATTTATGAATTATATCTTTAATTAATAATATTCTGAACAAAAAATAATAGTCATTTTTACACAAAATTGTAATTAGATTATAATGGAAATATGTCAGTATGGGCTTAACTTAATGGGAGTATGGTTGGTAAATTGAGTTTAAGGTCTTAAGTTCGAGCCCTGACAGCCACGGTGTGAGAATATTCTCCATCTACTGTAATGTGAACACCAAATACTGGACCTCTCATTCTATTAGATACAAATATTGGAACTTTAAGGGCGATGGATTTTACCTTTTGAGTTCAAGGTTATAATGGAAATATGATTTGATTAATCATGAACTGGAACTGAGGGAATACATCCTTATTAGTGGATACAAATTATTAACGATTAAATTTAAAAGAAAAAAGAAGGTAGGAAAAGGATAAATGTCGAGACAAAGTTCCGAAAGCCGAAAAGGTTGCAAAGAAGGAAGATAATAATAAATAATAATGCAGATCTCAATTAAAAAAAAAAATCCCAGATTTGATACATCTAAAATAAAAAGTGTTACTTCGCTATTGCAATAAATTAGTAACATCTTAAAATACTTCTTCTTATGATGGATAAGAAAAAAAAAAGAAGTTTAAAGTTGTCAGTTTGATCCTTTGAAGAAGCAGCTACCGCAAATGAAATGCTCATAATTGGTCCTCTACTACTACTACTACTACTATTATTATTATTATTATTATTATTATTATTATTATTATGTTAAAAGGCAGGTTTTCCATGAATTTTATTGAGATATATTATTCTATTTACAACATTTATGTTACCTAATGATAAAAATGTATGAATTCCTTATTTTGCGGGAATCTAACACTTGGGTCAGAATAATCAAAAAGTTTAAGTTAGGAATCCATTGTCAAACGGGCCAATTGGAAGATAGACCCAAATTTTTTGGTTTGATCAATATTCACCTCTCCTTTTGTACTCTAACAAGACAAATCATATTAGATAACTTTTAAGATAGTCTCATGGAATATAAGAAGCTAAATAAAATAATCAAATACTTATCTATTCAGTATTAAAAGAATAATATCAACTTTAAAAATTACTTATGGTCATTTATTTAATAATAAAAATGCCTCATAGACTTTATAAAAGACTCTATAAATAAAGAGCCTCACGACATAAATCGGTTGTATGATATCGTTTATCTTCTATTATTCTTTATTTATCTTATTTCCTATGAGATAATATTTAATTTGATTGTCAAATTATTTTTTTGGAATACACTATCTTATTTTATTTATTTACAGACAAGTTCTACATGTTCTTTCGTTATCTCATTTTGATCCAGATAGACAAATTTCCTTACATCATCATCAACCATATTATTGTTATTATATTTAAAAAAATCTTAATCGAAACAGCATCCTTCCCACAAATCTAATTGGCTATTCGATTCTTCCAGTTTAATCTATTTAATTTTATTTAATCTGATTTTTTAAGTTTTTTTTTTTCCTATATCTAGTGGAAAAGTGGGCCCAACTGCTCTGATCCCTCTAATTTAATTTGATTTGATTTTTTTAACCTACTAGAATTTGACCGGTCTGGTTCGTTTTTTTATTTTTTATTATTTTTTAACATTGAATAAAACAAAAAACATTTTTACTGAACCACACGCACCCACACCTACACTCTGTGGGTGGAAATAAAATAGATTGATGGAAAACACCTCAGCTCACAGAAGCATTTCTTGCACTTGTGAGTTGATTTCTACCTCTAACCATACAAATTTTAGTTGATAGTAATCATCCACTCCTAAAGTCAACCACATGACAAAATCATTCCAAGACATCAAGGAGTCTTTGATCCTAACCTCGTATTTAGTTGTCATTTTATACAAATTAAATTTTTTTAATAATTGTGTATGTCAAGAAATGCTCACCTATCCTTTTATTAATAATATATTAAATTGTCTTCCTTTTATAATAAATGAAAGAAAATATCAATATAATATATAAAAATTCCTTTAAATATATAATTAATTAATAATAATAACTTATAATTAGTAACAAGAAAAATTAGATTGAATCATTTATATTTAGTGACAAATGAAATATTAACCAATGAGACTTTTGATCATTATAATTATTAATTTGACAATATATTTTTTATTCTTCATACATTTTATTTAATATTGGAGGCTTTTAAGACTGACAATATATTGAATAAAAAGTATATAAATAAAATATAGATAAGATATTGAATGAAGGATATATTCGTAAAAATATATTTAAAATAATTAGACCAACTAAATTAATTTAACTATTTTCTAATTTCTGCAAAAAAGGAGTCAACTTGCCTTGTTGAAAAATATTTAGTTTGAATTACGAATTAAAATGGACTTAGTCACTTAGCTCCTGGGTAAAGCGTGGGCTGACTTCTATTATACAAAGATTTCAAGCAAAAAAAAAAAAATTGTGCAGGAGAACACCGTAAATTTATAGATTGGAAAGGGACAAGATTGTAATATCTAAGTCAACAATTACGTGGCGTTCCGGGGTTGTAGGCTTGATGCCTCGTGCCCCCATTCGATGGTAATGGTTAAAAAAAGCCCCGAAAACAAAGCGGCGACGCCGCGGCCAATTCCCGAAACTCGAAGCACGGAGACACCACCAAACCTACACTCCCCTCACACTCTCAACTCTACTTCGTCTACTCAGTCCTCAATCTCCCGCCGGGAACATTCCACAAACAGTCAATTCCAACTGTCTAGTCGATCGGAAACCACCGGAGTCAAATTCTGACACTATGCCACCGGAGGAAACAGTCGCCAAGTCTCCGCTCGACAAGCCTCTCCACCAACTCACCGAAGATGACATTTCTCAGCTTACTCGCGAAGATTGCCGCCGTTACCTCAAACAAAAAGGTACTAGTTAGGAATTACAAATAAACAAACAAGTTCATGAAATTATTGTATATTCTGAAGTGTGGAGGCTTGAATAAAGTAATACTTTGAGAATGTTTTTCATACTCTCTTTCTGATGGAGAAAAAAACAAAGTTTTCCCACGTGACGCGTGAATGTGTCCGTACAGGGATGAGACGGCCGTCGTGGAACAAATCTCAGGCGATCCAGCAAGTGATATCTCTTAAAACGCTACTGGAGACATCGCAGGACTCGGTCGCCTCCGGGAAGAAGTTATACATTCCCCGTCCCCGTCATGATAATGTTAACAATAACAGTAATAATAATCCCCTGCACAGTGTGCGTTTTACTCATCCTTTTGTACTCTTTCCTCCTCTCTCTCCGTGGCGATTGTATAATTCAGCTAACACGAAACATTGTTTTGCTTTTATATTCTATCATAGCAGCAAAAAAGAACGGTAATAATGCATGGCTATTGATATGATTAGTAAGTAACCGCTACTAAATGTAGGTTCCGCGGGGAACAATTGCTGATGCAGAAGTGTCTGAATCAGCAGAAGAAACAGTGCCACAACACGCAAAAGATGCTGACAAACCTGAAGTTTCCGGCAATTACGCAGCTACGGATAATGATTCTAATTCTCCCAGGTTTAGTTCATTATATGTCTAGTTGCTTTTGTTCTAATTTAGGATGCAAAAGCTAAGAAGTTGTCTAGTTTTTCATTATACATATAAATGTTAATTTCTAATCTCTTAGCTCTTATTTTTTCCATATTTGCTTACCGTTTTTCTTAAGTGTTTTTATCCCGTGAGAAGGTTTCTGGAGAGATTGTCAATGGCTAGTTTGTTTTACTAATAAATGTGTGCAAGCTGATAAATGAGACTTGAGATTTATCTGCTATAGTGAATATCATGATCGAAAAATGGTGGCCGGTTTTGTAGTTGTTTTGGGAATATGCTCTTCTTAAGTGGTCTTGTTATCATTATGATTCTTCTTTTGGGTTTTTATGAAGATTAGGCCATCTGAGTCCTTTGTAGGAGGACAAAGATATGCATTCTTGTCAGCTTGGATTTCTAGCACTGCTTGTGCCCTTGTACTTCTATTGTACTTTCTCGTGGTATCTGCTCTCAGATTTTGTTGCATCCATGCTCCATGCCAAGGTCATCAACTGAGAGGTGGGTGAACAGCTAAATGCTTGTTCATATAAATGGCCAAAGGAAAGGCTATTGGAGATGAGTGAGCTGGAGCCTCCTGAAAGTCATATTAGGATGCCAATTCAGTTGGGGGAGAAGTTAAAGATAAAGGAAGGATCCTTCAATTTTTCTATTAAAAGATTAAGTGAAGCTTAGGACATGAAGGGCAGTCCCATTAAGAGTGACTAACTCGTGCTTATGGTTTGGTGAAGGTGGTTTAGTTGTATCACCATTGGGCAGGTTATACTTGAAAAGGTACTTTAGCACTCATGTGGTCGTGAGGAAGCCAACAAACTTGCTCAGGATTTATGCTGAAGTTGCTGCTTCATGACCCAACTGCCATCTTAATGGAGCCTTTGTAGGATGGTGTGCCTGTGTAACCTAGCTTTGAATTGATAAAAACTCAGTAAGACTTTTTTTTAGGCATAGAAAAAGAATCCTAACTTATCCTGATGGGATGCTCAGATGGGATCCTTGTCACGAGGTGCAAGCACTGCTCCTATATCAGACTGGGGTCATCATATATTCACGAGGTGGGTGTAAGCCTTGCAACCTATGTTGAAGCCTTGGAGTTAATTAAGGAATTTTATGTGTTGCAATGCATTCACCCTCAACTTTTCCACTTGTGAATGTTGTACCTGTTGGGACTTGTTAACTGATACCATATGTTTCCGTTTAGGTGCCATCATGTTATTTGTCTATGGGCCGAGTTAAATAAGGAATCTCCTGCCTGCTCTTATCCATCATCCTTCATTTTTTGGCGGGTTCATGAGGTGTGATGTCTTTATGTATTGGTTGAGTGCCTTCATGTGTTTGATGTTTACAATAGATATATGGATTTTGGGGTGGGTTCCTAAATTTTTAATAGCATTTGCAACCTTCACTCTTACCATTGAATTTACCATTCATTTTGTGAATAAAAATTCTGCTGTGCTCTGGAATGGTAGACCTGGAACTTGTGACAGTATAAAAGTATCGTCAAAGATCTAGTATGAATGTGCATGGACAGTTCTAAACTGAGATTCACTATGTGAAATGAAGGAGGAAATAATTATGTAGTATCCTGTCAGCTATGGCCACAAGGTCCTACTGATATTGGCCTTTGCCCCCCAGTGCACAGAGAAAGAAAACAATCATTCCGAGTATCTAAAACATCCAAGCCCTGAAGTTATTATCCATGAGAGAGATGGAATTGTTTGTGTTGTGTGATCTGTAGAACTTCTCATGGAATCATGGTTCATTTGCTTTGTGTTAGATCTGTTTTTGCTGTCAGCCTAACCTTTGACTATATTACTGATCTGGTTATTGATGGGTAATGAAATTGAAAGATGCTTTCTTCTTGTTCTTTTTCCTGTTTTTATTCATGTATGATTTTACGAGATGTTTTATTTGCTTGCCTTCTTAGGTTGACATGGATGCATTTTGCAAAACAGTATCTAATCTTTAGTATTTTGATCTTTTGATAATCAAGTATTTGCTTTGTATATATTTCTTGTTCCATATTTGGACCTTTATCAGCCTCAACCTCCAGTTTGTGATGCTTGTATTTGTTAACATTTCATTTGACAAATTTTCTATATTGCCAACAATTTCAAGAACTAAAGATTTTTTATTCTCTTTCAGAACCTCAACTTCGGCAAACACTCCCGTAGGACAAATGACAATCTTCTATTGCGGTAAAGTGAATGTCTATGATGATGTCCCAGCTGATAAGGTATTGAGATTCCCGTAATTTGAATTCCACTACTTGTAACTTATGCCTAACATTCATTGGCTAACAGTCTAGATCAACTTTCAGGCACGAGAAATAATGCATCTTGCTGCAAGCCCACTTCATGAACCTCAAGAATCTCCATTTGATTGTTCTTTGGCTGTGCAACCTCCATGTCACCTACAGATGACTAACAAAGTCAGTCCAGATTCTGCAACCCTACTTTTTGCAACCGCACAAACAGGTGATTATTTCACATTTCATTCCTGGGCCTGGCTTCTTCATTCCCTTGGTGGCATATACAAAAACATTGAAATGAAGAAAATATTGTACCTGAAGGAAGCTTGAGAAGACTTAAAAGCTGTAATGGCTTCTGTCTTTAGATAGCTTGATTGGACTTCCTACTATAATCAGCAGGAGCTTTTTCTTAAGAGCAATGGACAATGTGGTTTTGGTTCCTAAATTTTTGTTCTTGATTCTGCAACAGTTAAAATGAATGAGAACATTCGGCTGCATGTAGACGAGGCCAAGTTTGCCGACGACAATCTTGGTAAAGCATGTATTCTGATAAAATATTTCCTTTAATATTTCTTTTATATGGAATATCCTGGGGATTTACTTCAATGAGACTTTTAGCATTGAATGAACGGGGAAGTAGTTTTATTTTGCTAAGATGAGATGATTATTTGGCCTTCTAAACAATTTTTGGAACGTGTTTTAAGTATTTTTCCATGACTTGTACCTTTGATTCACTCTACACTCCTTAGGAGACATACCTAGAAATTTCATTTTTTGTCCCCTTGCACATTGCCTTCTCTGCCCAGAGGAAGAAAAATTACGTTCTACAAGAATCAGCCCGTCTTTGGGTTTGGCACATTGTTAATTGATCTTAGTCTACATTTCCTTATTATGATTTGATTTTTACGTTGAATGGGAGCAGCAATTCTCCAGTGTTGGATGCAACTAGGGGGATGGGGTGCAGTGAGAATGAAAGCAGGCAGAATTAGGAACTGCAAGAATTAGTTAACACACTATGTATTGTTCTACAAAACCTCTTGAATATTGGAGTAAAGCTGCACTGAAATCAAACTCCTTGACTTTTGCTTCCATTCTCTCCATGCATCTGTGATGTGTTTGAACTTTGAAGGTTTTGGAACATTATTATGGATCCCCTTACAATAAGACACATAGAAAAACATTAAATATCAACCCAAGAGTATAGTCTTGTGTTATTTTAACTGATTTTTCTCTCATTTATTCTTTAAATTGCAATTTGCTGAAAGCAGTGGAAGGTCCGGCAAGCAGAAAGGCATCAGTTCAGAGATATCTTGAGAAGAAGAAAGACAGGTACTTAGTAGAAGCAAATCAGCTTTATTGCAAATAAAAGAATGCAGACTTCTATTCTTGTGTTCTTTTGTTCCTCACGACTCTGTTAGATGAAGGTTTAAGAGCAAGAGAAAGGTAGGAATGACTTCATCCAGTAGCTTGGACGTATATATAAACCATCAATCAGGCAATCCTCTCGGAAATGAGCACTCAAGCAGGGCTGAAGCTTGCTCTCCGTCGCAAATTAGACCATTAAACACCCCTGTGAGGTGCAGCTCTGTGGAAAATAGTATGAGCAATAATGCAAATATCTCTGCTGACCTTAGCGAAAAAGGTATTACTGTTTATTGTGTGATGTTTGCCTTTTAATCTCAGGTCATTAGATCATCTCTTTTGTTGCTGGAAAAAGTTTTGACTTCAAAAAAAAAGAGAAGGAAAAAATCTATTATAAATGTCTCTCTGAGGTATTTTTTGATAAACTTTATTGTAATGTTTTGCGTCCTTTTCCTCTCAAGTTTTTCAGATAGATATCTTCATATACATCATCCAAATTATAAAAACAATTTTGAGTGTAATACTGTTTCACTTTTTCCTCCTTTTGGCCAGTGACTTCTGAGGCAAATTTTTGTTTTCCATCAACCTCTTGGTGATGGATGGTATCTGATTTTTATATACTACACATTCCCGATCAGCCAACAATTTATCATTTTAGGTTGACAAGCTTTCTGATTCTTCTTATGACAAATTTAATTCTCCCTTCTATCTCTGTAATTCATGATTATCTTTCTAGCATAAATACATTGGAAGTAAGAGGAATCACAAATCAGTAAGCCTTTAGAAAATGTATCTAGCACTAGCAAAGGAAGATTAGTTAACAAATAGCAGTTGTTTGCCATGTTATAGATTGCATCATGCCATCATCTTTCTATTTTTTTCATTTTTGTTTTCATTTGTTTAACTTCTGCCTTGTTCCATCCCTAGGCTTATTGGCTTATCTTAGCAGCGCGTGATGATGCTATGTTGTTTTAATTCCTTTTAAGTTTATTGTCTATACTTGGCTGAAATTCTAGATGTTGCTATATGGTTCAAGATGCATGGTTAAATCTATTTTTTCTATTGTCGTTAGTCATAGCAGCTTTGGAATGGTGACTGAATAGTTATCGAACTAATACTGTTCTATTGCATGGCAGACACTAAGCAGTGAAGGGAAAACAGAGGGACTGGAGGCATGTCCACAGAAAGGTTTGTATGCCTTGGAAGGTGTGGCAATATATATTGTGATAACCTGATGCAGATGGTGCAATCCTTAATCAAGTTTTAACTTATAGTCTAGTTCGAGGCTATTACTTTTTCCCTGTCGAATGAGGAAACCAAATCTGGACCAGTTTCTCACTTCAAGCGATGTTTTGCTTTCCAAAGCATGGGGAATTGGTCATTGATGAAAAGGCTGTGGTTGATTTTCTCACTTATTGCAACTTCTCCTTTTCAAGGCACTGGTCCTCGAGGATGTCTAAGAGGTTAGGTTCACTAACGCAGAAGAATGTAACTTTAGGAGTTTAACTGTATGTGAACAACAATTCAGCCTCTAAGACTGTGGCTGTACAGAGCTCTGTAATCTTGTTAAGTAGTACTACTATATGACCACAAGATGAAAATCCTTATGGTTCCCGCAAATCGCAGAACATTCTGCATCAGGTTAAAGAGATGGCGGCTGTCGTAATTTGGTTCATGTCACCTTATTTTTTCTGGGAATGGGTTTTTGTCTTAAATGTAGTGCTTTAGAAGCTTGTTCTATGGCTGTTTAATACTAGAAGTACTTCAGGGAAAAGGGGAGGAGGTTAGCATGTGCGTCCATTGCGATTGCTTCTCCGGGAAAAATGAAAACGGCCCAACACCGTCTTTAGATGCATAGACAATTATGCCTCTATGGATGTGTTTTTCCTTGGTCTTATCATTCATGGATGGAGAAGGACATGGCCCTACAACCAAGGCCAAGAAATGCTTAGGAAAAATGAGTTTCCACTCCGTTAAAACGTGTGGACATGGGAGCCATAAGGTCCAATCTTGTGGGGATCTCTTTTGGATTTTCAACTTCGATATTTTACATCCCACTCGTCTCATTTAGAGTTCAATGGTAACATGTAATGAATGCATTTCTTGCTCATTTGACTGGGGAAAGAAGCACACACTACTATTGAAAAGGATTTGCGGGGAATAACAATAAACTAAAGCTAAGGATCTCCTCATGTGAGCGGGAATATATTATGGTTGGGACATGATACATGTTCCCTTCATATGCTTTGAATTTTATTTACATCTCCATTTTTATATTGAAATGTTAAAAATTAAATGTCATATTTATTTAATTAGGAAAAATTTACTAACAAATTATTTTATTATATTAAAAATTAAACGAGTCAACTTGTTTATTATTATTTTTATAATTTGATGTGATCAACATTTAATTTTTTGGTGGGGATGTAATTTATTATTTATAGATGACAAAATTTGGTAAGAGTACGTACTCCTGCTCCTCGTCTCACTTGTTTTTGCTTTTTCCTTTTCTAAAGTCAGAGTATCTCTGAGGCAATTTACTTGAACCTCTACATTTCATCTATGTAATATTTTTCTTACATCAAAACCAATTTAATATGTTATTCTAGACCCAAAATTTATTCTTAAATCTAATACAAATACAAGTTACCTTAAGTCTGGTTACTGGTTAGGTTACTTATATGTGACAAATGTGCTTTCACGTAAATACCCAAAGTTCCCATTTTGAATTAAAGAAAGAAAATGTAAAGAAAGTTCGTGTTTTTTTTTGGTTCATTGGTGGTCGAATTTAAAGTTAATAGGAGAGGAAGAGGACATCTTTTTGTCCAAGTCCAGCCCAATACAGCACAGCGCGAGCACAGACCTTTAATTCAGAAGCTGAAAGCCAGACAGTCTTGGTTCATGACTTTTGAATAAAATGGAGTACTGCCAGTAAAAAACCTAAATCATGATGATTCATCATCAAGTGGAGTTTTTGAAAGTGAAACTTGAAATCAAATCAGAGATTGCCTTTCAAATCTGAAAACAAAATTCACCCAAGAAAAAAAACGAAAAAAAGAGAAAAATTACTGCAAATGGGACCCACCACCTCTGGAAATTTCCAAGATCCATTCTATTCTCGAATCAAAAATAAAAAATGCGCTTCTTTCCACTAGCAGACAGCAATTTTCAATTTCACCCAATAACTTCGAAGGGAAAAGGGAAAAGGAAGGAGGGACCCAAAAATCCAAACCATTTTTTCATGCATTCCTTTCCTCCCACTGAAAGTCTGAGACCTCCACTTCCATGCCAACTACAGATCTGCGACGACACCGTTTTGAGCTGGAGTGATTCGGGGTTGTCACTCTTATGCTCAACCATTATAATTATAAATACTAATATTTGATTATATATCTGGCTGAAGAGGTTTTTTTTTCGTACTAATTCCAAGGAACAGCAAGCTGCAGTCTTTGTGGTCTCCAACGGCAAAGAAAAGAAGAAAGCAGTGTAAAAACTTTCCCTTTTACCAAACCAAACAAAGATCAAAGAAAAGTGAAAGTCTGAATTTTTCCTTTGGATTCCTTCTCTTTCGTTTCATGCTCTCTGCGGGTGAGCTCCGTTCCCAATTTGGGTTTGTAAATTTGGTGCAAAATTATTGGTGGGTTTGGTCTGGTTTTGGTTTTGACCCTCATTTTGCTGATTATTATTATTAGCTTAGCATCTCAAAGAGGTTAGTGGTTTATTTTATTATTATTATTATTATTTTTAAACATTGCTTTGTTAGTGGTGTTGGTTGTTAGGACGTTGGATTGGGTTTGATGCGGTTTTGGTAGTTTTGTAACAAAGATTTTAACTTAATCTATACTGGGTCCTTTTTTGGGGGTTTTCTGTAAATTTGTGAGGATTTAATTTTCTGGGTAAGATAAGAACCCATCGGTTCTGTTGATTTTTCATTCATACGAAGGACCAGGAATTTTTTGTGATTGTAATTGTAACAGTAGGAAATATTTGCTTGAGATTGAGAAGAGGACTTCCTTTTCAACTCTTGTGTGTAAGCAAAACTTGGGGCGTGAAGATTCATATGGAGAAATCCCAGATTGGATTTACATTCTAATGTTTGTGCAGTAACTTATTCAAAAGTTTTCTGCTTTCTGGGTTAGATTAAGGGTTTTTTAGCTTGGGTTTCTAGTGGTAGTAATTTCATTTTTTCCTTTTTACCGTGATTGTGGAGAAAAAACTGTTTGGCTATTGTGGAGATCTGGGACTTGATTAATCTTTTATGTCCCATGAGGACTTTCTTTCCTTCCGAGTCATGTAAGGAGCCACAGCTCAATTCCATTAATCCACAGTCTTGGCTTCAAGTTGAAAGAGGAAAACTTTCCAAATTCTCGTGTCAGTCTCCCTCTTCCATGTAAGTAATGTTCTTTTCCAATGTTCTAATTTCACAAAGTCTACAGTTTTTCTTCATTGTTGCATAATTAAATGTCCCTAATTTCAATGCTTGTAGAGAATCACTTATCAAGGTGCCTGAGCCTCCCATTCTTCCATTTTTCAAACCTGTTGACTATGTAGAAGTTTTAGCTCAGCTTCATGAAGAACTGGAGTCATGTTCCCAGGATGAGATATCAAAGCGCTACTTATTGCAGTATCAGGTCTTTAAGGGCCTTGGTGAAGTAAAATTTATGAGAAGAAGTCTTCACTCAGCATGGCTGAAAGCAGGCACGGTTCATGAGAAGCTTGTATTCGGGGCATGGTTGAAGTATGAAAAGCAAGGAGAGGAGCTCATTTCTGACTTGCTATCATCTTGTGGAAAGTGTGCGAAAGAATTCAGAATGATTGATATTGCTTCTGAATTGGCCGCAAGCACGAACTTCTCTTCTCCTGGAATTGTCAGTAATGAGAATAGTATTACTAAAACTGTTTCTTTTCTGATTGGAGAAGAGAAAATTATGTGTGACAGGTGGAAGATAGCTTGCCTTTCTGCTCCGTTTCATGCCATGCTTAATGGATGTTTTACAGAATCATTTCTTGAGGACATTGATTTGTCTGAAAACAATATTTCGCCTGCAGGTATGAGGGCAATCGGTGAATTTAGCATAACAGGAGATTTGAAAGACGTGTCCCCCAGTCTTTTATTAGAAATATTGGTATTTGCCAATAAATTTTGCTGTGAAACTCTAAAGGATGCTTGTGATAGAAAACTTGCTTCTCTTGTTTCTTCTAGGCAAGATGCAGTGGAACTTTTGGAGTGTGCTCTTGAAGAGAATGCACCTGTTCTTGCTGCATCTTGTTTGCAAGTGTTCCTTCACGAAATTCCTGAAGCTCTAAAGGATAGTGAGGTGGTTAAATTGTTATGCAATGCAAATAAGCAGCAAAGGTCAATTATGGTTGGGTCAGCATCGTTCTCTCTGTATTGTTTATTAAGTGAAGTTTCAATGAACGTTGATCCGAGGTCAGATAACACTGTTAATATCTTGGAACAGTTGCTAAACTGTGCAGAAGATACTCGGGAGAAAATATTGGCTTACCATCAGTTGGGATGTGTTAGACTTCTTAGGAAAGAATATGATAAAGCCGAACAGCTGTTTGAGGCCGCACTAAGTGCAGGGCATACTTATTCTGTTGTTGGCTTGGCTAGATTAAGTTACATCAGGGGTAATAAGCTTTGGGCATGCGAGAAACTCAGTTCAGTCATCTCCTCTTTCACTCCGCTTGGGTGGATGTACCAAGAGAGGTCACTTTACTGTGAAGTTGACAGGAAAATGGAGGATCTTGAGAAAGCAACTGAGCTGGATCCAACCCTGACTTACCCATATATGTATAGAGCTGCATCCTTAATGAGGAAACAGGATGCCCAAGCAGCTCTTGCAGAAATCAGTCGAGTTCTTGGCTTTAAACTAGCATTAGAGTGCTTGGAACTACGATTCTGCTTTTACCTAGCTCTTGAAGACTACCAATCGGCTCTTTGTGATATTCAGGCTATTCTCACCCTTGCTCCTGATCATAGGATGTTTGATGGACGGGTTGCTGCATCCCAACTGCGAACGCTCGTGCGTGAACATGTTGAGAATTGGACAACAGCTGATTGTTGGCTCCAATTGTATGACAAGTGGTCTTCAGTTGATGACATTGGATCACTCTCTGTAATATACCAAATGCTTGAGTCTGATGCGGCAAAAGGCGTTTTGTATTTTAGACAGTCTTTGCTTCTCCTCCGGTAAATTCATTAGAATTCTTCTTACTGAAACATACAGCATGTTCATCAGGAATAGAAAGTTTAAAAAAGATACACATTTGCTCAACCGTGCACAAGTACTCTTTCCTCAGCATGTGACTTAAACTGGCAACATATTAAAAAACAAAGGAGAAGATGAATTTCTATTTGATTAGTGATGTCAAAGCTTTTGATTGTAACAGATTTGAATTTTAGGTCTTATTATCATATATTTTACTTTCAGTAAATATTGCTTTTTTGCCCTCTTCTTTGTATTTAGTTTTGCTGAAGAATAGTTTCCATTATGACTTCTGTTCCCTCTTACAGAGGCAAGAATTAAGTGGTGAGGAGTACACTATGGAGTGATTTTAAAATGATTTTACGAATTTTACTGGACACTTTTTCAATTGAAAATCTTCTGCCCAATTGATTGCCCCATTAGAATAGGGAAAATGTCCTCGTTTGGATAACTTTCCTTGAATTTTACCAGGTTGAATTGTCCAGAAGCAGCCATGCGAAGTTTGCAATTGGCTCGCCAGCATGCATCTAGTGATCACGAGCGTCTAGTTTATGAGGGATGGATTCTGTATGATACTGGCCATTGTGCAGAAGGGCTTCGGAAAGCTGAGGACTCTATTAATCTCAAGCGATCTTTTGAAGCCTTTTTCTTGAAAGCCTATGCATTGGCTGATTCTAGCCTGGATCCATCTTGTTCCTCTGTAGTTGTAGCACTTCTTCAAGAAGCTCTGAAATGCCCATCAGATAGACTTCGCAAGGGTCAGGTATGGTTGATATTCTTTCATGTGAGGAACTGGGCCTCTTCTTTTTATGGTAGAGTCTGATTAGAGTTTTCTACAAAACAAAGACTGAATTACTTGTGATTAGTCATATTGTACTTCTGGTGTCAGTCATGCAGTTGTTTTAGTTCTTGTAGTGCTTATATGTGCTTCAGTTTTTTGTTGACATTATTTTGTTTTTGGTTGGAATACTGAATAGATCAGTGACTGATGATAAGTTTTTAGACTAAAAGGATTAAGACAAGCAGAGAGATGAATAACTGTTCCCAAAGTAGGTGCTTGTCTGTGTTTCTATTTCTCCACTTGCTCTTTTAAATTTCCAAATAAGTTTTTTTTTTTGAAAAATTTCTCATGCCTGTGTGCTTCCTTCCATCCCTTGGAAAAAGTGCTCTGGACAGAAAGTAATCATCAGCATACAGTAGGAATCTCAGTCTGCAGCATAAATTTGATCTTCGGTTAAGAGAATATAACTGTTATGCCTTAACTTGGATTGTATTTTCCTTAATATTTATCTTTCAGTCAATCCAGTGAATGTTTGATTTCAAGGAAGCTAATATAGACTATGCCAACCATCTTTGGATTTTGAATTTTTGGAAATACCTTGAAGCATCATTTGTTAGGACTTGTAAGATGCCCTGAGGTACTTAGGTCAAAGAAACAGATATGGCATGACAATAAAGGTCAGTACTTACTGAAGTCCTGACAAACTTTTACATAATTAGTCTTTCTAAAGATATCAGAATTGTTATTGGCTGTTCTGACAGGTTCTGATCTGTAGACATGTATTTGGTATTGTTTCATCATTCCATTGGGATGGGTGAATATCATGGCAGGAAAAAAAACCCTGAGAATTTGGCATGACCTTATAACAATAACACCAAAACATGATGCTTCAGAATATGCCTTGTGAACCTTGTTTCTTGATACCATGATGGGTTCTGTCTGAGTGCTAGCTTCCCATCCCAAGGAAAAAACCATACTTATGCTGGTGCAATAAAAGAAGTCATATTGTGCTACCAATGCATTGCTTGCTTGTTGTGAAGTCTCTGAAAGATATCAGTGTTATCTTTGTGCAAATCTTAAATTGCTTTATCATTAGGGTAAAAAACATCTTGACCTCATTAATGTTCATTTGTTATAATTTTGGTAGGCCTTGAACAATCTTGGAAGCGTATTTGTGGACTGTGGAAAACTAGACGAGGCAGCCAATTGCTATATTAGTGCCCTTAAGATTCGACATACTAGAGCTCACCAGGGACTTGCTCGTGTCCATTTCTTGAGAAATGATAAGCATGCAGCATATGATGAGATGACGAAACTGATAGAAAAAGCCCGGAATAATGCATCAGCCTACGAGAAGAGGTCAGAGTACTGTGAACGTGAGCTCACAAAGGCAGATCTGGAGATGGTCACTCGCTTAGATCCTCTTCGAGTTTACCCTTACAGATATAGGGCTGCAGGTTTGGTCTCAAACCATATTTCGAAAAAATGAAAAGAAAAATCTTTCCGAATCTTGTTATGTAGTCAACCCGGTTCATACAGAACTAGTATTTTTAACTTGACAAGCATGGTGTCCTTGTAACAGTTTTGATGGACAACCACCAGCAGAAGGAAGCAATTGCAGAACTATCAAGGGCAATCGCATTTAAAGCAGATCTTCATCTTCTGCATCTCCGAGCTGCCTTCCATGAGCATGTTGAAAACTATGAGGGTGCACTGAGGGACTGCAGGGCTGCTCTCTCTGTTGATCCTAGCCACCAAGAAATGCTTGAGCTTCATAGCCGTGTAAACAGTCAAGAACCTTGAGCCAAATGATGAGGGGGGCAAGTAATGTGGAAAAGCATTTAAATGTAAAAAAAAGGAAGGCAAACAAAGCCTTCACAAAATTGTACCAGCAATGTATAACACAGTGGCTTCCTTGTAATATCAATATCCTTGTTAGTTGTTAATTCTTTCGTCTTAAATTTTGTAATTTGCTGGTTCTTGGGGCTAATAATATAAATTATTGATGTAAATACCCTTTATTCCCTTTTTATATGTTTCTTTTCCCAGATTATTTCTGAAGTTGCTTTTAGCGCATTTGTCACCGTCTTCTTCTGTAAATATGCTAAACCTTTTTTTAAAAAAAAAGAAAGAAAAAAGATCGACAATACCATGTATAGAAAAATATTAACCTTAATAAATTTGAAAAATTCCCAGCAACTTATGGTAGGGAGCAAAAGGAGTAACATATACTCCCCTACTTATATTAATGTGTGAGTTGAATAAACTTTTCAATTATTAATTGATTTGGTTGTAAATCTTAACTTGACAAGTTTGTAGTTAAGAGATTAGACATACATGATATGCCGTCCTGATTTTTGTATATTCTGACTTTAGTGAGACGTAGATCCTAATAGAACATTCATGTGCTTGAAAGAGTCTAGACACTGTTAATAAATATAAAATCTTAACTTGGTAAAATTCATTACTATTGTGATTCAAGTGCAAATCTCTCAATTATAGATAAAATGATTTTTCCATTCAAAAGTAAAATATTTAATTTCAAAAGAATGTAATATTTTAAAAGTTGAATCATTAAGAATGCCAATTAGACTTAATAGTTTTATTAGGAAGAGATTTAAGAATGATAACTCTTAGGAGATACACTTTCTATTTTACTTTAGAAATTTTTACTAATTAATAAATTTTATTTTAAGATAAAAATCACTTTATACTTTTTAAAGAGCTTTCTTTTATTTTTCAATGAGCATGTAATGAAAAGTAATTTTCTCGTGTCTTTATAATCACATTATATGTTAAAATTGAATTAATATAAATCTCATTTAATGTAA